>MU225516.1:601372-612583 GCA_018584345.1 Thuja plicata | reverse complement strand
TTTCATGAAAAGATACATGTAAAGGAAAAGAAATTTCTGCATCTAAAGATTACATGTATGTACTATATATATGCCAAATAACTTGTATATACTATACAAGGAAAGGAACTGAAAGATAAAATCTTCTGGGCTGTTGTGAGCATAGACAACTTTTAGAAGAATATGCAAGAGTACAGGCATACATAAGAGGATGAATATAAATAATAAGGGTACCAGACATTGCCTAAACTGATGAATTTTTGACCTGGGTATGAATCTAGTGTGCTCTTGTGTGATCCAGAACATACAAAGAAAAGAGAGATGGGGGTTAGATCAAGAAGATCTAAGAAATGAATGGCATCCTAATACTGATCCTCATCTACAATTATGCATGTGCATAGTCAAGCCATACACTTTTGAAAGAAAACCATGCTATAGGACATGTGCACTAAGAAGAATGCTGCAAAAAGGAAAGAAGATACCATGTTTTTCCTCATTAAATTATCATAAACGAGGAATACCACATAGTGAATATCAACAATAAAACAAATAAAGAGATATCAAACACTTCACAGAATGCCTTGAAGGTAATAGCAACAATGCCCTAGCTCTCAAAGCTCACAGGTCATCAAGCATTCCAAATGCAAAGATGTAAATGAATGCCAATATTAAACAGTGAGCTCATAAACAATGCATGATGCCCTATCTTGCAGCCCGCAAGCCATCAAGACATTACCTCATGAAATAATCATAAACGGGGAGTACCACATAGTGAATATCAACACCAAAAGAAATAAAGAGAGATCAAACACTTCACACAATGCCTTGAAGGTAATAGCAACGATGCCCTATCTCTCAAAGCTTGCGGGTCATCAAGAATTCCATATGCAAAGATGTAAACAATGCCAATATTAAACAATGAGCTAATAAACAATGCATGATGCCCTAGCTTGCAGCCTACGAGCCATCAAGACATTTCCTCATGAAATGATCATCAATGGGGAGTACCACATAGTGAATATCAATAGCCAAACAAATAAATAGAGATCAAACACTTCAGACAATGCCTTGAAGGTAATAGCAATGATGCCCTAGCTCTCAAATCTCACAGGTCATCAAGCATTCGAAATGCAAAGATGTAAATAATGCCAGTATTAAACAGTGAGCTAATAAACAATGCATGATGCCCTAACTTGCAGCCCGTGAGACATCGAGACATTTCCTCATGAAATGATCATAAATGGAGAGTACCACATAGTGAATATCAATAATAAAACAAATAAAGAGAGATCAAACACTTCACACAATGCCTTGAAGGTAATAGAAACGATGCCCTAGCTCTCAAAGCTTGCGGGTTATCAAGCATTCCAAATGCAAAGATGTAAATGAATGCAAGTATTAAACAGTGAGCTCATAAACAATGCATGATGCCCTAGATTGTAGCCTGCGAGCCATCAAGACATTTCCTCATGAAATGATCATAAACGGGGAGTGCCACATAGTGAATATCAACAACAAAACAAATAAAGAGAGATCAAACACTTCACACAATGCCTTGAAGGTAATAGAAATGATGCCCTAGCTCTCAAAGCTCGCGGGTCATCAAGCATTCCATATGCAAAGATGTAAACAATGCCAGTATTAAACAATGAGCTAATAAACAATGCATGATGCCCTAGCCTACAACCCGTGAGCCATCAAGACATTTCCTCATGAAATGATCATAAATGGGGAGTACCACATAGTGAATATCAACATCAAAACAAATAAAGAGAGATCAAACACTTCACACAATGCCAGCTTGAAGGTAATAGCAACGATGCCCTAGCTCTCAAATATCATGGGTCATCAAGCATTCCAAATGCAAATATGTAAACAATTACAGTATTAACATTCATATTGTGTCATTAAATCAACAAATGCCATCAAAATGAAATTGAGTTAATGAAAAGACAAAGCTCGAATGCCAACCTCAAGTCGTGGCTGCCATATACCAAGATGCCAATCAACTTCCACATTATGCCCTCTTCACGCACAATGGTATGTGATCACGGTAAATTAGAAATGAGCCTTTCTTCTTTTTTCTTTTATAATCACGGTGGTGTCGCAATTACGACTGTACCATCGCTATTACGACAGCGTCGGGGGCACTTGAAAAACAAAACACAAAAATAATATACAAATGGTGGTGCCATCGCAAATTGGGGTTAAAATTCAACCCCAAATGTTGTAGTGATTGTTGTAATGATTGCTTCCTCTATTTTGATCTGATCCTCGAGATTCAGAGTTAGCCATTTTCTAATCTTAGGGTCAGTTATTGAACCTACCTTGATCATTGATGCACATACCTCATCAATTGTAGTAGGAAATTTTTTCTAAACAGGTTTCTCTTCTTGTTCGGTGTCTTCTATATCTTCCTTGCTTCTGATGAATTTTCTTCTTTTTGTTGGTGTTTGTTTCCCGGTTTGAGGCTTCCGCTTGTAAGTCCTCACTTGTCCTTTCTTGACCGGTGATGAAGTTTCATATTTTTTTGTCTGACTTCTAGTCATTGATGCAGTAGTAGTCCTTGGTTTCTTTGCAGATGGTGGTGGTGCATCGGACTCTGTAGATTCAAAGTCACTCAATTGTTCTTCTTCACTAATAGGTGACTATCCCTCTGTGTCATCCTTTTGTTCTGACTCTTCATCATCTACCAACAACTTCTTCTTAAGTGTCTTTACCATTTTGTCTTTCTTTCTGTCAATTTTCTTCACAACTAAGCCTATTTTTATTCTTTCCTTGGCTTCCCCATAGGTTCCAAACCTTGGTTGTGACTTGTCCAATGGTTCATTTAACAATGCTTCAATAACATTGGTGGCTTGATCTATGTTGACCTCATAGTCAAGTGGTGCTAACCATTCTATCATCGGTACAACTAGTTTGATCAAGGTGTTATCGGTATCTACCATAAAATAAATATCAGTCTTACATTTTTCTACCAGTTGTTCTGGTATCCTCATTCTTTTCTGCATCATGTCCTTAAATCCAGTAAAGTATCCATCATCCATAACTGATGTAAAGTTGTCACCTAGTAACTTGATGAATTCACTGATTTGAATTGTCACTGGTCGGGTAGTATCCCAGTTGACATTACCGATAGATGGAAAGAAGTCTTGAAAGTAGAAAAACATTCACATTAGAAGTGATCCGAACTAACATGAGTTGGAATTTGCAGACCTGATTATCCTTAAGTTATCATCTAATTGTAGAAGCTTGGATAGATCTAACTATAGTCCCTTCTTCACAATCTTGTGGGTAGTGTCAACTGCATCACATGCAATGTTGTTCATCCTGCTGGCTTGGAATACCTTGTATCCCAGCACACATGCACCAAATTTCATTTCAGGATCTTTGATGGAATTTACCTTCAGTCCTCTGCCATCCCATCCTACACCTGTATTCTTTTCTATGTCATGGTGAGGAGGATGTTTCAGTGCTTTTTCCTTGTCGGTTATAGGATAACCGGTCACTACGTGTATGACATCCCTAGTGATCAGTTTTGGCCCGTCAAGCCACATCTTTCGGTCATGCATTCTACTCGGCACTATCAGAATCCACTTGGTTTAAAACTCCCTCGAGAATATTAGGGCATTTATCAGCCCCTTCACCTCGATGTGTTTATGCTCATCCTTGATGGTTTCTTCTTTGCAAATCTTCTTGTAATATTGATCAACCTCAAGATCTATTATCTCAGGGATCTTGCAATGTATGGATGATCAGACATCCTCAATTAGTAAAACCCTAGGTGGTATGCCTGAAAATGCTCCAACATCATCGGGTTACGAAGAAACCTCTAGATAGATTTTGTACTTAGGTTCTTCACAAGTGGAGTTCTTAATCAGATTAACCTTCTTATCCTTAGCATTCTTGATCTTGGTTACATGGGATGTGGTTGCCATGATTTTGCAAATTTAGGGCTTTTCTCGTAACACAAACTATGAGCTCGGTGACTCAAGTTACTCACTTGTTCTACTGTAGCTGTTGAAGATCTGTTTGAATGTCATGAATCTTCTTGGAATGCTTTGCAATCTGGTCACTCTGTTTCGCTCTGCTCTGCTCTTCGCTTTATTTTTCTCTTAATCGCTTTGTGATAAAATGAGATGTTCTATCACCTTTTTATAGACGATGCCCTAATTGGCACAATAAATGCTCTACCCACTTCTCAGTGTTCGAAGATGGAGTCACTCAGGTATCACACAAACTTTCAGCTTGGGGTAAGTGACAACTCACTTGACCTTTCACAGGTTTACTGAAGGTATTCGGTAAGTGGCAAGGACTTCAATGTCTTTTACATGATTACCGACAATTCTCGGGTTACATTGATTAACTTGGTTTTCACATGTACACTGACAATTCTCGATATGCATTGACCGACGGGATTGCATTCACAGATTTATAACAAGTAATACCATAGTGCATCTTTAATCATGCTAGTTTGGCATTTTAACTATGTATAATGGAACTGATATAAAGTATAACTTAGTATGGTGCAACTCAATACTTACTTGTTCATCTTAGGTGGGGGTGGTGATGTCACCTGATCCATTGGATAAGGTGTCACCAATTGCATTGCTTGGTCCAACATCATCAGTGTTTGTAGCTTTCCTCTACATTTTGTTTCTCATCTTCCTGATGTCTTCAATGGTATTGCCATTGGCAAAAGTGCTTGTCTCTGTCACTCAGTCTCTGCAGTCCTTGCTTAGATGACCAACTTTATGATAGTGTAAGCATGCCACTCTGGGGTTAGTCCAGCTTCTAGACTTTCTCATCCATTTTCTCATGCAGTTTGCTGCTATGTGTCCATATCTACCACATGATGTGCAATTTGTCTATGTATTGTAATCCCAAACATATGAGTTACCGAATCTTCTCGGTTGATAAGCAGTTTCTTTTTCTTTAGGCTTTCATGCTTACTTTTTCTTCTTCCCGCATTCAAGAGATGTGTGCCCATGCATTTTGCAAGTAGGACAATATTTTTCCATGTAGGTTTCCTTCTTTGGTCATTTTATCTCAAACTTACATGCATATGCTTTATGTCCTTTCCTGTTACATTTATAACAATTTCCTATGAATGAAGATGTGGATTTAGGAATACCTTTAGTTTTTCTTCTGCAAACATTTGATGTGTAGCCTGGTTTTCCACAGTGATTGCATGTCTTCTTTCTTGGTCTTGGATTTGTGTAGATATCTTTTTTATCATCTTGGTATGGTGATTCTGTATGCTTGGTATACCCTAGTCTGGTATTGTTGTTGACTCTTCTTTATCCATCCATAAAATCATCCATTCTTTTTATACTTTCTTCAGCTCTCTTGATCATATCATTGTGTTGTCGCTGAATTCTTACTTCATGCTTCCGTATTTCATTTTCTTCTCTTAGCTCACCAATAGCTTCTAATTTTCCATTGAGATCTATGTTCATTCGGTTTGCCTCCTGACTCATACGAATAATCTGATTGGTGATCTCATGATGATGTTCAGTAAGTCTTTGTATTTCTGACTCTTTCTCATGTAACTTTTCAATGATCTTCCTCTTGTCATCAATTGCTAGTGTTCTTTCTTGTTCAGCTTGACTAGCATTATTTATAACCTCAATCATTCTTACCATCTATGTCTCTTGACCGATTTGCAGTGATTTTACTTGTCCAGCTAGATGTTGATTGATTTCATTTAGGCTTGGAATGCTTCCTTCAGATGTGTCTGATGTATTGCAAGATGTAGATCATGAAGACTCAAATAAATCATGTATCTCTTCTTCATGATAATATTTTTCATTATAGCGAGATGCCATAACCTTTCTTTCATCCAGTAACTGTCTCATCTTGATTCTAGATTCTTTATATTTCTCATAGAAGATCTGTATCTCTAACTTCTTATTCTCAATACTCTTGTCTAGCTTATACCTTTCCATTGTATGATCTTTTCTCTCAAGTCTTTTAAAATTTTCTAATTAAGAGATCTAGCTCTGATACCAATTATTGTAAATAATGGAATGGTGTGTACTGAGAGGGGAGGGTGAATCAGTACCCTTTAAAACTTTTAGACAATTAACCTTTGTCCTTTAGTAATCAATTCCTTGCATTACCGACCATATGTGCTATTCCTTTCTTATGCATGTTATATCCATTCATAAACTCAATTTACATGTAAACATTCATAGAAACATTTATGAAATGTAATGACACATGACACAAGATTTTTTAACGCAGAAAACCCCTGTTAGAAGGTAAAAACTGCGGTGGGGATGAAACCCACAAAACTTCACTATCTGCAGAATGGAAGGGGTTGGTTAAGGCTTACAAGTTTGATCACTTATGATGATCTTACCCTGTTAGGAGTAACATGTTTAGATTGGTTAAGGTCTACTCTATTAAGAGATTTAGCAACACTGTTTAGTGTGCACTCGGTTAAGATATTTACAAAAGATTTTTAAATCCACCTTCTCAAAGGATTTCTTCTATTTGCTACACTTGTTAGAATGTAGTCAAAAATACTTAAATTGACCTGAGTGTATGCAATCTAGAATTGTTGATTACAGATCCATTAAAGTTCACAATATAATGTATCACCTATAGTGACTGATCAATACCTCTGTTATGCTCTGTAGCCTTGAATCTGGTTCTTGATAACCTATTTCATCTTTTGTTGTCCTTCTGCATAAAACTATGTTTCTAATCCATAGAAGTGTCTATGGCTACAATCATCATCACATCACTTTGTTCTGATTGATTACACATCTATTTATACAATGAGTTTTACCTAAATGAGTTTCATGCATAACAATGATAACTCTATGTTCAAAGGTTTACAACTTGACCTTGATCTCCTAGTTTGCATGTTTCTAATCAGTTAGACTGATTAAAACAATTACAATTACTTTACTTGTCCCTCAAGAAATGGATTTAAAGCAAATAAAAAAGCTAAATATAAAACACAAGTATTTTATCTGGCGTGGAAGTCAAATCCACATTTCTCAAAATTATAAATGTCTCTCGGTAGACTGGTGCTCGGGTCGCTCTGTAGTCTCCCTGTCGGGTTCCTCAGTGAACTGTCTATCGGGTTCCTCTGTTGTCTGCTTTGTCGGGTTCCTCTGTCAAGTTTTTCTATCGCTTTATACTGTCGGGTTCCACTTCAACATTTTCAGGTTGCACTTGTAAAATGTGACGTCGGTTTACATTGTAACTTGCACTATCGGGTTACACTATAAACTTTGCCATCAGGTTCCCTTGTGAAGTTTGTCTGCCGGGTTACACTAAACTTGTCTTTCGGTGTTGGTGTTACTGACGGTTCAAAACTGTTTTCCTTTGCATACTAATGACAAAATATGTCATCATATAGGTGATACACATATATTGTGAACTTAAATGATCTGTATTTAACAATTTAGGATTGCACACTATCAGGTCAACAAGTATTTTGACTGCATTCTAACAAGTGTAGCAAATAGAAGAAATCCTTTAAGAAGGTGGATTTAACAATCCTTATGTAAATCTCTTAACCGAGTGCACACTTAATAGTGTTGCTAAATCTCTTAACCGAGTAGACCTAACCAGTCTAAAATGTTACTCCTAACATGGTAAGATCATCAGAAGTGATCACACTTGTAGCCTTAACCGACACCTTCCATTCTGCAGATAGTGAATCTTTGTGGGTTTCATCCCCACCGCAGTTTTTACCCTTTAACATGGGTTTTGTGCGTTACCAATTCTCGTGTCATGTGTACTTACATTTCATGAATGTTTCTAGGAATGTTTAATTGAATTAAGTTCATGTTTTGATATTACATGCATAAGATAGAAAAACATCAATGGTCGGTAAAGCAAGAACATAGTACTAATGGTTAATTGATAAAAAGTTTTAAGGGTACTGATTCACCCCTCCCCTCTGAGTACACACCATTCCATTATTCCAACATGTTGTGAGATTCATTATACACACAATGGTTAAAAAGTGGTCATTTACAGTTGAAATTTCATACTTATTCCCTATTGCCCTATTACTCATTTGCTTTGACCACTGCAAAATTTGCACAAGTGAACCAATACTTATGCACAAATGCCCCAATTATAGTGCACAATTGGAACCAATAAAGTTGTATTGTTGGTCTAATTTTATTTTCCACCTAGTTGGTATACTATTGGTGGTTATTGGTCCACTAGATTTTATAGTAGACTTTTAATTATCAAAATCCAATGAACCGGAATTGGAACATGGAAGATAAATAAACTCCGCCCCCTATAATGAAAACTTTATATGTAATCAAATATAACTTCAAATATATGAGAACTTTCCATTAAAAAAACAAAAAAAAAAATACTGTCAACTAAAATTACACTCGTGCATTTTCTTGCAAACGAAGACAATCAAGATACCCAAATTAAAGTGAATGCAAAACAAGACCAAAAATACAAAACTTAATCATTTTCACCTTAACAAACATTTAGCAGTTCATTGATCAAATTACACTGGTTAAAGAGGTATGCAAACAATACCCCGTGAAAGCAAGCAGTTTTGAGTGACATTTTGAATGAGGGTTTACAGATTGGGGGATCATGGTAACCTCCACGCTTCATCTAAAAAATAGTCATTTGTAATATTTTCGAACGAATGAAGGGAACAACGGACGTGAGGCATAACAATTAATAATCACACTATCATTTATATATAAAAGAAAGAGTCATCTTCGAGCAAGTACATAATAATATCAACTTAAACAATCTTTATCTGAAAACCCTTAGGTTTTGTGTTCTATACTTTCAACAATACGGCCAATACAATGGTATTTATATAGACAGATATGAGATAAACATTCATTAACATCTCTCATTGTAAGCTGCACGAGCTTGAACATTGAGTGGTACAAAAATTTCGGTGGTTTGTAATTATAAAGCTGTTCCCTTCTTCAATAAATTTGCATTGATTATAACAGATGAATCTGTACATGGAGAAAACTTCAGCAGCAATTTCTTGCTCCTCTGCTTCCACTTGTGTTGATTGACCTGTTCTAAGCAATCCAAGTGTATTAGTAGAGTACGAGGCATCATTTATTAATCATAATGAAATGTGTGTAACGGGGACTGATGTGTTGTAAGATAATTTACTTACGTGGACTTCATTCCTGTGAAATGGAGATCTGTGCTTTAAATGTCCCGCCCTGCATACCCAAATGGCCAAAACGTCAGATGATCGGTAAAATCTTGGTTTTATGCATAGTTTGGACCTGATGAGCCATATTGTTCTTAAACTGTATGATACTATTTCGGGGGAAGACCAAGTATAAAAATGAAATGGAAAGTGATTTGACCCCATGGCTTTGCTCAGTGTGGAAATAAGTCAAACCTTGACAATGGGCCGGCTTAGAGGATAAGTAGTTCAGTTGGTAGAGCACTCCAGCTGTAAATGAAAGGTTCTAAATTTGAGTCTTGACTAGCAACTCAACAAGTGGTATCAGAGCCTCACTAGAAGCCCTGAGCACCAGCAGTGTGACTTTAGGGGGTGTTAGAAACAAGGCACACTTGAATCCACAATGGGCTGCCCCAAAAGGGGCCACTAACTCAGTTGATAGAGCACTCCAACAACAAATAAAAGCTCCTAGGTATAAGTCCTGGCTAGTTCAAATGAGCAGAGATTCAATGAGCTGCATACATTGCTTAATTTCAGATGTTTCAGGTCTCTCTGTTGAACCTTTTGTCAAGGTAAAAGGGTACAAGTCAAAAGTGGTAAAAGATTTTAACAAAGATGTGTCATTTTGATTGCTTAAGGGGGTGTTTAAACAAGCCACACCTGAACCTAAGATGGGCTGACTAAGAGGGAAACAAGCCACACCAAGCCACACCCGAACCAATGATGGGCTGGCTAAAAAGGGTCGCTAACTCAGTTCATAGAGCACTCCAGCAACAAATAGAAGGTCCTAGGTTTGACTCCTAGCTGGACCAAATGAGCAGCAGCTCAACAAGCTGCATACAACGCTTAATTCAGATGTTTCAGGTCTCTCTGCCGAACCTATTGTCAAGGTAAAAGGGTACAAACCAAAGTGGTAAGAGGTTCGAACAAAGATGTATCATTTTGATTGCTTAAGGGGGGTGTTGGAAATAAGCCACACCCCAATCGACAATGTACTGGACAAAAGGGGCCAGTAATTCACTCGGTTGATAGAGCACTCCAAAGTCCTCGATTCTAGTCCTAGTTAGTCCAAATGAGCAGCACCTCAACAAGCTATTCAGATGTTTCAGGTCTCTCTGCTGAACCTATTATCAGAATAAAAGAGTATAGACCAAAGTAATAAGAGGGTCTAACAAATGTGTCATTTTGATTGCTTAATAGAAGTTATTAGATGAAAAGCTGGCCGTCCTCTTAGATAGAGCAGAAGAACTATAAAGTTAAATTGGGGTTCTGTTTAGACAACTTTTTTGGAATAGAACGTTCTGGGCATATGGCATGCGAACTATAAGCAACAAGGGAAGGTGTATTTTTAGGTCACCTTAGTGGAATATATGCCTCTCAAATAGGACATAAGAATTATATAAGACTAGATTGGGTGAATGACTAGATGCCAGCGGACATGAGAATTGTGAAGGGCAAGGCTTGGTAGTAAGCTAGATAATTTTGGTGTGATAGACGCCCTGCTCTCCTAGAAAGATAAGTTTATATATCTCTCCCTGGGTTACAATGTTAGAACAGATCCCAGACATACATGGGAAGACTATAGAAGATGGGGTGGAGTATATGTCTAGGTAGCCCTTGCACATGCCATGAGAAGTATAAAGACTGATTTAGGATGCAAGACAAGGCAACATGGGTTGGTGCCCCAAGGTGTAATAACTGTAATGTGGAAGTGTAGGGCAAATTTGATGAGACAGAATTAACGTGAAATATAAGCTGAAGGAAGTCCGTGCTGACTTCCGTGGAGCTGATAATATACTTCTGAAGTTCTCTTATTTTATTTTTTTGCTTTCTTGATAAATTAATATGATCTTTTGGGTGTTTTCCCATGTAAAATCAACACAACTAAATGCCCCTTAATCTTGGTATCTAAGCAGAAGGAAACCAGTGCTTTACAGAACTAACAATAAAGATAAAACACAACAATTTATTCTCACATGTTTGTTGGTATTGGATAAGAGCCTGCTTTCTTGGCTTCCTTTAAGCTCATGTCCAATTTGATTCTTCTCCCATTGCTATGCTTTCGTCCTGAG
>MU225516.1:582642-600946 GCA_018584345.1 Thuja plicata | reverse complement strand
GTCTTATTTTCACTTCAACAGGGAAACCAAGGACCTCATTGAATGCATTGGACAAGCTTGTTTCTGACCTTTCAGCTTGTTCTTTGTCATGTCTATGTTTAAACTTTAGGTGAACCACAGCACTTGCTGCCATGAAAAAGTACTAGATGTTAGTGATGTGTCTGTTGGAGAAATTAAACAACACACGGTACAAAGAGTCAAATGTGGTAAGATCCCTCTTCATGTGAGTGCATTTCTAAATTTATCCTTTGCTAATGCCAGCTTAGGGTGAATGAGCCATAGGTGATGTTCCACTCCCCTATGGATTGTTTGAGAACCAATTCAATTAAATTTTCATTGAAGAAATGCATATACAAGGCAGCCAATTAATAGAATTTGTTTAAAAACTGAAGAAAGGAACAGATTTCATATATTGGTAGAGCATGTCATAGTTCCCAGCTTTAAAAAAATCAATTCCTTCAAATTCCAAAAGTTTCGATAGGAATTGAAAATGCCAGATTGAATCAGACAAATCAAACTGGACCTAGGTCCAGCTGGATTTGACCTAAACTCATCCAGATTTGATAACTATGGATACTCTCTAGTGTGTGTTGGTAAACATATTATTTAATTTTTCTTGTTAGCTACGAACTATGCATTCAAAGAAGGGAAATCCTTTCTCACTTAACCTCACTTTCCTGTTCGTCATGCCCATCTCAGAAACTGTCTTCAAATAGAAAATTCAATGCTGTACAACCCTAGTAAGAAATTAATAATATCTCAACTGTTAAACTAAGTTGGGCTCTAATTTGGCAATCTCTAATGCAAATCTATGAGCACGGAGTGACAATTGCTGCCGTCTTTCAAGGAATGTAGGAAACAATTGCTACATTCTTCCAGTCCATAATGAGGAAGACCTGGAGAGAGAAACAGAGTAGATTGTTTATAGAAATAACAATAGTGCTACCAAGTGCTCAATATAAATATGATCCCAGCAGGTATTCTGAAACCAGAGGGAAACGTCTAGGTTTGGCACAGTTCGAATTTAGATAAGTTTATTCATTGGATTGAATAACTCCCCTAAAATATATAAGAAATCAAACAGCATATAAGCATATATAACCATACTCTTACAGTAAGACTAAATAATAAAAGTGTTTATTAGGCATCTGGTCGGCCGATTCAACCTTAGGCATTTCCTTAATGATTGGACAGACAAGAATTTATATATCATAAGATGGAAAGTCGTTACACTTAATCTCTCAATCACTGAAGAAACAGGAAATCAAGTGGACAGTAAATTCTAACAATCTTAGATATTAGCACACAATCATGCCAAAATAAAGAAGATACATACCTTTGGACACAAAGACCGATGATAACTTTCCTCTTCCTTCAAGAAACCCTTTGAGATCAGAAGATTGAAATTTTTCTAGTACCTTTTGCCATATCTGTTCTGTATCACCTAGACTCATTAGTTTTAGCTCCCTTTGCCCAGCCTCACTGGCATCCGCTGAAGAGTCTAGAGTATGCGCATGGAGATGATTGTTTTCTGCAATTTCACTAACATTTTCAAAGATGACCTGCAGTTTTTGTGAGTGACTAGAAGAATGGCTTCTCTGATGTATGTACTTTGTAGTCTGAATATGATTAGTTGCATTTTCTGGACCTGTATCAGAGATATATGGACTTGGTACAACAGTAGAGCTAATACTTGTTGTCGGCTCTGAGGTTTTTGGCGGTATAAGCTCAAGTTCAAATTGGTAATGCTCCCATCGGTCATTTCTAAACAAGTGCTCTTCTGCAGGATGTTCCAAATCAATTGCCTCTTTTTCAACGGTGTCAAGTAATGCCACAGGACTTTGTATTAGACTAGTATTGAAAGGTGGTGTAGAAAATTGATAGAGATCATAAGGTGCAAATTGCAGCAGAGCGGCTGTAATCCAAGTTGTGTGATCGTTTGATGAATTTAGCTGCTTCTCTGTTTCCAAAAGGATTTTCAAGGCGTGGCGTAACCTCTTTGATTCATCCTTGGATGCTGCACAATCATCATAATTCATGAGGCATGAGACAACAGCAAGCGAGGCTACTAACCATAGCCAAGACACGGGGCCAGAGCTCATGTTTGATATTTTAATCCTATATGGAGTTGGACTAAGAGAGTATAGCATTCTCTGAAGCAAAAAGGTGAATTAAAAGTATATATTACAGTAAAACAAGTCCTTGGATTAGTCTTTAAACTAGAGAACCTAATCAAGCTGGTATAAAGATAATCTACAAGGTTAAAGTACCTACAAATATTCTTGTTCTGGAATCAGTTAGAGTGATTTACAATTGCTGAGTTGGGAGTAGCACAAAACTGAGATCTTGACAGAAGATTGTTTTAGAGAGTGATACTTACAAAAAAATCCCCTACAGAATCTTTCTTTTTCTTGTAACCATGCAGACTGTATGCAAGTGCCAGCAAGAATGTCTGTGATCAGAGATGCTAATTGTTCTACAAGAACCAGGGGCTGTACTCCGGATTCAATAATTTCTCTGACAGATCTCACGGTGCCCAGAGTGTCAGCTGATAAAGCCGAGCCAAGTAATGTTACAAGTCTTTCATCAGGCACTAGTCCTACCTGTGATTTGTAAACAAGAGTACAGTCCTCAGACAAGAAACTCTTTTCAAATTCAAACATTTCAAAATCATTTAAAAAAAAAAACTTAAGTAGCTACTATGATAACAGAGGGTAAATTACCCTTTGAAAACATGTATAGGATGTATTCTAGTCAAAAGCAATTGTAATGAACTTCCACACAACCAAAGAGTGAATACTCACAAGTTGGTTGACCATTTGTTTTGTAACATTTGTTCCAAGAAGACTCAACTCATCCAATGTGATCTCAGCATCCCTTAAGGATCCATCCGCCTTCACACTAATCAAATGCAAGGCATCTTGTTCAATATCAATGCCCTCTGCAGCTGCAATCATCGCAAGTTTCCCATAGATATCTGAATCTTTAAGCTTTGGGAAATGAAACTTTTGACATCTAGATAGTGCAATCCTCGGAAGCTTTGTTGCATCTGTTGTAATCATAATAAATACCACAGAGCTAGACTTTTCTTCTAAACCATTTAACAATACAGTCCAAGCTTCTGGTGTCAATATTTGGCACTCATCTACTATAAATACCTGGAAATGAGGAGCTGAGTGGGAGTACTTAATACTTTGGAGGAAGATTTTCATTCTTTCAATGTCAACGCATCTTGATGCTGCATCCATCTCTTTAATATCTGGGCTTTTTGAGCACCCATTGCAATTTCCACAGGGTTTAGCATTGCTGTCAGCCATACAATTCAATGCTGCCCCAAATAACCTTCCAGTGGATGTCTTCCCTGTGCCTCTAGGTCCATGAAAAAGATAAAAAGGTGCAATTTTTCCTTTGCTAACTGCATTACAGAGGGCGTGAGCTACAGTAGTGTGTCCAACCAGTTCTTTAAAGGACTTGGGACTATACTTTTGGCTCAGGCTTCTATGCATTGATGTATGTTCAAGGGTTTTTGTATGTATAGATTCTTTCTCTGTAATACATTCTCTGGCGCCTAATTTTCTGGTTCTTCTATGATTTTTTTTGGGATTGTAGAGATCGAGCTCACCAAAAGAGGTTGCAAGGCCAAAACCACACTGATCATCAAAAGATGAGCAAGAGCTATTTTGGTTCTCATATGGTGATCCAAGCAATGGGGTCTCCTCAAAAGGATATGCATCAGAAGAAACTAGCTCGCTGTCTGGAACAGATTCAAATTGAAAGAAGGGTTGACAGTGGAGATAATTAGGACCTCCAGAGAAGCCATTTGTCTTGTATGAGAATCTCTCCCCTGGAATTCCTTTTGATTGATAACTTTTATCCTCTCGCCTTCCATATGAAGAACATGGAGCTCCACAAAATTTTTCATGTACCGTTGAAGAATCAATAAAATTGTTTACTTCTTGAGCACTTCTCTGTGCCTTCATGTGGTTCTTCAGTTTTTTCTTCCTTGAACCTTTAAGATCATGAGATCTATCACAGGGCCTTATAGTATGGTTCCCACTTTCATCCAACAGAAGCTCAAGACTATGTTCTTCGTAATTGTCTCCTGGGGAACAAACTGAAAAATCACGATCATGAGATCTACCATAGGGCCTTATAGTATTGTTCCCACTTTCATCCAACAGAAGCTCAAACCTATGTTCTTGGTAATTGTCTCCTGGAGAACAAACTGAAAAATCATTTGCATGCAATCTAGACCTATTGAAGGATTTCTTCACTGTAGATTGGTTCTCACGAGGGAACCCACTGTTTATATTGACTGAGCTTAAAGGAGAATATTTTTTCATCCTATTACCACATTTGCTTCTATTGGAATCTTTTCTATTCGGTTTTCTTCTTGATACTGTGGGCTTATGAACTTCAGAGGAATGATTGACTTTATCAATATTATCACCAGTATATTCGATGCTGTAAGCTCTTGACTTTACCCCCTCAAGAACTCTAATTTCAGCTTCTGCCTCCAAATTGTTCAGTGTACTTCTATGAGCAGGTTGCTTTTTAGAATTCTTCAGTTCTTGAATGATTTTTTGCGCCATCTCATGTCTCTCCTTTATACGAGTCACAGAGCTAGCCAACTTGGCAGCAGACACTTTTCCTTGTTGAATGGCCATAAAATCATTTGATATTAAAGGAGAATCTTCTTCTCCAAGGGCTTCTTCACCTTCAGAACGATGAATTTCAGACTGCCTATCAGCTGAGAGATCTCCAAATTCTCTTGTTAAATTCTTTGAATCTCCGAAGGCAGAGTAATCTTCCATTGCACCTAATTGTCAAATGCAAAAGCCAAAAACAATGTGAGAAGTCCAAAAAACTTATAAGTCTAATATATTTCAAAGCTTGTCATTTCTCTAACCAGTTGAATTTCAAGTTTGCTATATATGTTCCAGAGATATAAATCCAATTGCCTCGATTAAAAAATCTATTTTTTGTGACTTTTCTGACCTGTCCCAATCTAAAGTTTCCTCATTCAGATTTAGTTCCTTCCATGGTTACTTATACTTGAAGTTGTCATCTTCTGGTTTTGTGCACTATAATTGAATCCCAACGGCACAATTTGATTCAATATCATATATTACAAGATCAAATTCCAAAAAAGAAATTAATAAATATCTAAAACCCAAATATATATACTTCTTAAACTAACTATATAAAAATAAATGAGTTTCATCCTCCTTTATGAATTCAGAACTGTCCTCCTTAGTAAGTGTAATAGAGCTTCATGAAACATAATTTGAAATATTTTTTGAATTTGACTGTCTGAACTTTTTTACATCATAATGTAATAAATCCAATTGCACACTGCAAAATCTTAATAGTTACCCTATAAATTCAACAGCAATCAGGAATAATCATGCCTTGTTATACCCATAAACTCCCTGTCAAATGCAATTTCACTGTTACTAAAGACAAGCCTACCAACAGACAAATCATACCAGCTATACAATGTTCAAGCATATTCTCCGAGTGAAAACATATGAGGTACCTAACAAACCAGCCAGAAAAAGGTGAACAATATCCCAATTTTTTAATATGTCTAACCAGTTATACTAAAAAATGATACTTGGGCATTCAATCATACCATAATAATAATGAAAGAAGCCAAAAAATTATAATGGATACATCAAAATTTGTATTCTTACTTGAATTATAAAACACCCAGATGATCACAATGCCACTGAATCTTTGAAGCTGCTTCTTTCTCAGTATCATCTTGCTGTCCTTATGACCTGGAATGTATATATATACACAGAGGAGTGTGAGAAATTCAAATTTCATGCAAGATGGTGCATAAAAAATTTCAAATTTTTTATGTTTTGTACGTTCCATTTGGAAATGGAAGTGACCAACCTCTCAATCAGAAAGCCGGCTTATTATCTGTGTATATCATATGTAAACTCATGTTTAATTTATACTAATATTAAATTTATTGTCAGTGATTATGTCTTAAATCCATTAAGAAAGATTTTTTTTTCTTCGTCTAATGTTTAGAGACTAAATGATACTGTGGACGGCAAAGACACACACAATGAGACAATTAAAAATCTGCCGTCCAGAGAGCATATAATTATTATTTAGCCAATTGTCAGTTTAGCCTGTTCTCTAAATCTATGAAAGAAGTGTTGGGTATCTATGTACAATCCATGTGGCATTCACTAGATTAGGGTTGACATTTTTAGAATAGTTCTAATGCTAGCAAAAAGATTGTATCATTTTTAAAATTTTCTTAATAAAGATTAAAAAAAACTCATTTTATAATGTCCAGTTTAATGGAGAAATGATTCTGCAAATAGTTTCTTGATAATCTGAAAATGGCCCCATGAAATTCAAAGTATTTAAATTGAAAACGACGTTGTCTAACTTGTATTTTCAGGCCCGGGAGTTTAGGTACTGGCCACATTTAAGTATGGGAAAATTTGATTAAATATTGATATTCTGTTGAATGTATACTAAAATACTATACATTCGTGAGGTAAGTGATATTTTACAGATAAGTTTTTAATAATTGAAAATTATTTTTTCCTTGTATACCATTTGAAAACGATTTAGCGAAACTTAGAATAAAATATGTGAATATGAAATTTAATTTATAATAATTTTTTTTAAAATCTGAAAATATTAATTTAAAGATGGGGAGGTTTGGATTTTATTGATTCTAGTACTAAGGTATTTATTTTAATATTAATTTTTTTTTGGGTTTTTTTATATAGAGATGTTCTATTGAAGATATTTTCATTTGTCATTCTATTGATATGTAAAATTCTTGGATCATAAATTTTTGTGAGTTGAGAGGACAAGATTCTTCTAGCATCTTACTTCAAGACTCAAGTCTTAATGGAATTTAACTATGTTTGGAAGGCTTGACAAGTTGTCTTGCCACAATTGATTCAATATCATGGCTTGAGCTTCCCACCCTCCTCCATCTAGTGGAACTATCTTATCCAATGATTGGTATGTCTCTTACTCTTTGCAAACAACACAAAGAAAACTATTACTCAAGAAAGGGGTCCAAACCTTAAAAAAATCTTTAGGACTATTGGTGGTTGTATTTGTAGACCCCTTGAATTGCATAAAGTTGGAATAAGTATTGGTTTTGCCTCTTTATTTCCTTTCCCCATTTGTGACCCACCACTTATATATGATCTAAGAGATCTTCCATTGCATTTATGTTATGTCGTCTCTTTGAGTTATGTGCTTTTAACTTAGAGTATTCAACCAAACATCAAAAGCAAAATATGTTTAAGTATGAGCGATTTCTTGGGTGATGATGTCTAAATGATCAGTGTGTGGCATTTATGTTATTTTGTCTCTTTGAGTTATGTCATTTTAACTTAGAGTATTCAACCAAACATCAAAAGCAAAATATGTTTAAGTATGAGCGATTTCTTGGGTGTTCAGGTCTAAATGATCAGGGTGTTTGTAAGTTTGCCAACTTCCCAAATCCCTAACAAGAAAGACAAGTTATGTTGCAAGGTTTGCAAGCCCATAAACTTTGTGACAATTTAGCATGAATGTAAAGCAAAAAATAAAGTCAAATGATAGAAAACAAGTTTCTTCATGTCACAAAGTTTACACGTCTGTGAACTTCACAAAGTTGTAATATAGTTTATCATCACAAAAAATGTGGCTTGATGAATAGAGAACAAGAAAATATCAAAAAGTAAAGGGCAAAAGGGTGATAAGGTTCTTAATGTCGCATGGTTCAAAGAGTTTGTAAAACCTTACAAAATTAGGATATGGGTTTTAGAGTTCAAAAAAGATGTGATAAT
The DNA here is from genome assembly GCA_018584345.1 of Thuja plicata. Taxonomy (NCBI): domain Eukaryota; kingdom Viridiplantae; phylum Streptophyta; class Pinopsida; order Cupressales; family Cupressaceae; genus Thuja; species Thuja plicata. The sequence continues at coordinate 593,123 of MU225516.1, read as the reverse complement.
GCTATTTTGTTCACAAGGCAAGAAAAGTACAAAAGAGTGAAGATTTAAGGAGAAAAGAGAGAGATAAAGTTGCAAAGTTCTCAAAGTCACATAGTTCATAAGTTCACTATCTATGTGAAAGTGCGAAATAGTTTGCACAAAGATGAAAATTCTAACGAGTTCAAAATTTTAATGAGGTTCTTTCTTGGTTCATGTGTGCCTTCTTTTTGTGTGGTGTAAATGTTGTTTTAACCTGCAACAAACCTACACTCAATAAACCATTAACTTAGGGATCAATAATCATGAAACTTAACTCCAATATTATGCAACNCCCCCCCCCCCCCCCCCCCCAAATCGGCTTATTGCTCCCTAGATGAAGCGAGTTTGATTCTTAATATATGCTCATCAGATTGACACAAAAATCACTGACTAGACTACTCCAAAATGCAAGATTCAAACGTGAGCATGATGCATGAACTTGCATACTTTGCTCTCAAAAACATGAAAATGATATGCAAAATGCAACTAAGATAATGCATGAACTAACATGAGATTAATCTAACAAGATGCAACAAATACTAAGAAATGAAGGTACTATTAAAATATCAAAGAACACATGCAAATGTTAGTGGTAGAATGAAGATGCTTCTGTAATGAGTATACCCTATAATCAAAATGACATTATAATGTTACTTCAACAAGGAGAGCTGTCCTTTTATAGAAACTTTCTCAAAATGGATGACTGCGATTTGACCACGAAGGGCAGTTGAGATGTACTCTCCTTCAATCCATGTGAACTCCATTCATGTGAAAGATTATTGATTGGTCAAAGTTGTGCTTGTTGAGGGAGAATGAGGACAAATTTGGTAAATCCCCCTTTTGATTACCTTTTAATTAAAGATTAAGTGTGCACACCCATGTGTGAATGGGTTCACTTAATTAATTTAGGAGTTTAAGACTATTAAGTGACCTTGATTTATCATTTTAATAGCCTTGATGCTAGGATCTGAGATTTAGTTGATGATTGATTTAGAGGATTAATTTAATTATGCAAGTAGGTTAATTGAATTTACTCACATAATTAGGCCTAGTATTTAAATGCTTTTGATTAATCTTTTAGGTCATTTAATCAAGATTAGGGGCTCCTAGTTTACTAGAGAAATTTTAGGTGATTACATTTTCCCATCTTTGAATCGATGTGCGAAAAATGCGTTGATTCAAAGAACATCCGCTGACAGAGATGAGAATATCTTGATTCAAAACCGATTCTGAACTTGATCGAACGAAGATCGATTGAAGATTGAAGATACTAGCTCCGAGCTTGATTGAGCGAAGATGATAGAGAGATTAAAGACACCAGCTCTGGAATTGATTGAGTGAAGACTGGTAGTACCGATTCCAAGCTTGATCGAACAAAGATTGATAGGGAAATCTAAATATTCAGCTTGATGTGAAGTGATGAAACTGAATTTTCGTCCAAGAAGATTTTGTGATTTTTAGATTGGTTTAAATGCCCAATCAACCTGATGTGGTACGATGAGATTGATTTCCATTTTATACATTGATTGGGATAATTGACTTGATATGGGTCTTGATGAAGCCAATCACCTGATTAGGAGACACTGCCAGATTGATGTGATGTGATGTGATGAAACTGATATGTCCCTAGAGATTCAACCGGGTTAGATGTCTGACCAAGTGACTTGATGTGAAGTGATGAAATCACTTGTGCAGAAAGAATCTCAATTAGGTATAGAGCTAAGATGACCCTAACAATGAGATTTGTTGATTAAGATTTAGTTTTTTGATATATTGACCTGCTACCCCCTCATGATCAAAATCAAAATGTTGTTAGGGCAACAAGCTTGATTGCAACTGATTTCATGGATATAAAGCATTGGATTTGATATTGACTTAATTGGATTAGGTCACATATGGTGGAGAACCTTATTTGAGCTTGAGTCGAGGTCCTATGGACCTATTTTAGTCAAAAGTTAGCAATGGTTGAACAGGGTTGACTCTCTTGGATTGAGATGGAGGTTGTTTGGTTTGGTTGATGAAATTGAGGAAGAATTCAACGATGATGGCATCATCGGTCAAATGCATTTGACTAAGAGGTTAACTTGCAATTTTAACTAGGAGAATGATGTCAGACTTCAATTTCAATCTCGAAAATGGATTTAGGACCGGCAAATTAGTTAGGGGTATAATTTTCATGTCAATCGAAGCAAGTCAAAAATTAGGCCAAATTAGGGTCAAGGCTATATATAAGGGGTCAAAAGGTTCATTTTCAAATCATTTTCATTTGTCCACTTTAAAATATTAGAAAACCCTTCTTTGAGCCAAAAAGGAGGTCCCCATGTAATCACATCGATTCAAGATGAGAAGGTGACACAATCGTCCTAGAAACTACCCACCACCAGTGAGTGCTTGAAAAACCTTTTGTTTGATTCAATTTTTACAATTTCTGGTTAAAGTTTTACATGTTTTGGGTCGATTTTAGGTCGTAGGTTTTGTTTGGTTGTATGGTCAGTCAAGAAAACACGTACAAAAAACTGTCTTCAAATCTTTTTACATATAGTTCCATTAGTTATTTCAGCTTGGAATCACCCTTTACTCATATGGGTACCTTCTTAAAGTCCTAGAATGTCGCCTGCCCCTATGTATATGCTCGTATCAAATTGTTTCATAGTACGAAACATAATCTTTACTCATACGAGTCCTTATGTTAGTTTCCATGTCTATACTTTGTCGTATGGGAAACAATGAGCATTTTTCAATGTCCTAATGCCAAAATTCATCTTTTTCGATCATAGATTTGGATTCCTTGGCATATTTTTCAGCTTGTCTGACAGTCATTATACTTTAATTCAATGTTTTGAGCTTGATTTGGTTCGTGTGTTGATGATTTCTCTTTGGTTTTATTTTGCAGGGACAACTTCCTAATATTTAGTTTCGATCGACCTATCCACCGACCATGAGATTAGAGAGACATCTATCTTACGCGCATAGGGTGCATATCAGAGTGTGGGTTTAGATGGTTACTAGATATGCCTGACATTTGTGTTAATCGTGGGTTACTCAGAACTTTGGTTGATCGTTTCCATATAGCGAGCATAATACCTTCCACTTTCCTACTAGGGAGATGACCATCACTCCCGAGGATGTCTACAGGATTCTCTGGATTCCTTTTACTCGTGAGAGAGTGGAGTATGACACGACTCCTCGATTGGGCATCTAGGCTCTGATACAGGTGTTTCATGATCATATTATTCTAGATCGGGCTATTACTTGGGATGAAATATTGAGTAGAGATGGGGCCCGGTTTCCACTTGCTTGTGTTATGTTGGGGTTCAATGGTTGCTTCTTTATGACGGATAGGGGTTAGCATGGGTTCTTGTTTGGATGTGATAGGGTATTGGAGAGACTTCTCACAGGACCGAAGAGGTTAGGTTGGGGTCAGCTCTTGCTTGCACACATGTACCACAAGATGTACAACGTTATTTTCTGAGGTGCGAGTGGGATGGTTGCCAGAGTATTGATGTTATAGGCATGGGCATGAAAGAACCTTCCCATTAGCAGGCCAGTCACAAATGACCCTCGATAGGATGGTCAACCTTTTATTTGCAGATATGTTGGTTTTATTGCATAACACCACTTTGGGAAGACTGATTATTGGAGGTGTCATCTTGATGACCTCATTGCAGTGACCTGGAGGCCATATAGATGTGTAGAGGCCTGGGGAGATTGGAGATCTCAGAGGAGGGATCTATTTATTACCCAACTCTTGATTGGGAGTACATCCTCTGTTATTGAGCATTTTTTTGTTTCCTTCATTGTGAGGCAGTATGGACATCCTCAGAGTATATCACATGAGCTCACCGCTTATGCTTATTATGTAGATGCAAAGCGACAAGGTTGAGCTCCTAGATTAGCTTATGTTCTTTCAGTGCAAGAGATTTATCAGATGTGGAGGCCATCTTGGGATTACTTAGAGGATATTGTGGATGTTAGAGACTATTTTTCTCAGCATCCCTTCCCGAGGCTCACAAATCTGACAAAGAGAGTGCCACAGATTGATGATGAGGATGCCCTGCCACGGGATCAAAGAGCTCCAGAAAGAGGACAGGGGGACATAACACCTAGGTATATAGGAGGAGATCCCAGTGCCAGTTCTAGCAGGGCACCAGTAGCAGGACAACATTGCCGACGTGGGGAGGGTGGGACTTTAGGTTTGATCAAAGTTGAAGTTCCTCCTATGGTGAAACATATGCAGAGATCGGGGAGGCACCACAGGGTCCTGAGGATGATGCACCTTGACAAGTTCGCTAGAGGAGGGATTCACAAGTGGGTGAGGTTAAGGAGGAGGCACTGAGAGAAGACTAGACACAGGATGTGATCTAGACTCTGAGAGGGCGGGTTAGAGGGTTGCAACTACAACTGGTAGTCATAGATTGCACAATGAGATCGCATGATTGCAAAGAAGGATTAGAGGATTTAGGGATTCATAGTTGAGCATGGTGTTCTTCAGTGCGACGTTACCCATCAGACTAGTAGGGTAGCCTACTATGTGGTAACATACAATGTAGCAGTGCCATTGGCAGATCAGGTAGTTCCATATTCGCAAAACTTGGCGAGATGAGGGACCGGGCCCACCGCCAAGAGAAAACACACCTCCCCCTCCCGCACCTCTAGATGATGAGGGAGGGAGCCAATCTTGATATCCCCTTGTTTGTCTTATCTCATTCTGATTTTGGAGATACACACATGTAAATATGATTCATTTGCATCGAGGATGTACATTTTTCTTGGGATCACATCATCACATTTTTGTAGTCATCGAATGATATTTTGATATATATATGATCTCTTTCTCTCATTGGATGTGTTTTAAATGTATTTAGTACATGCTTTCTCATGTGACTATCATCTTGTATCATATTGCTTTCATATACTGTTTCATGTAATTTAAATAGAAGCTCTTTGTGAGATGTATCTTTTTTGCTTCTACTTGTCACGTATCGTATCATTGTATCTCCCATGTGAGCTTTGTATGCTGATGTAAAAAAAATGCTTGGATATGATGTGATATATTAGCACTTCATGCCCATTGTATGATTGATTCTAACCCTTTCTTGTAGGTAGATAACCTTGAGATGATTGAGAGCGCAAGTTAGTCAATGCAGTTGACCACTTCGGCGTGAGATTTAAGGGATAGCTCTTCAATGTTATAATGTCAACATGAAATAAAATCCTAAGTTGATATGAAACCTACAAGAGGAGTCTATTCACTAATTCCTTTAGCATATTTTTCATAATCAATCATTTGGGACATCGGAGTTGATAAAACCCTTACTGATGTCACGGCAACCATAAGAATATGAGTATGACTGTCATCAGATAAAATGTGGGAAACCAACGTAAGCATCGAGGTATTAAAGATAAGATGACCTAAACATTCTTTCCAATTGATGTTGCAAGGGTACACTAGTATTGAGGCATACAAAGCTGAGATAACTATGAGTGAGATCTTGCATAAATAGACAGATTAATAATAGTCAAGGAGATAGTCCCAACCTCACCTTGGTGTGCAAGTAAACAAAGTCGAGGTATGTGAGTCTCTTCCACCTTAATGTGGAAAATCTTATCATAGAAACCCAATTTATTTGACATTGCAGGATCATTGGGACCACACCAACAAGTAGAAATCAAAGAAAAGATGAGTGAAAAGCATTGATAATAGACAACATTCAAGAAAATGTTCCAACATACCTTCAACAACTATGTTAGTGTTATATGTTTGTCTGTATAGGGTGTTGAGAAATACCATCGTGCTTGTGAGTGTGTAGTGTTGAGAAACACAATTTTGTACTTGAGTGTTATTAAGCCAATATTAGGGTTCTTGATGGGCCAGCCTTATCCAGCACACTGTAAGCGTTGACTACTTAGAGTGTTTTTTTTTAAAATTTTATGTGTTTGGAATTAAACCGGCTTAAACATATATCTATTGAGCGTAAGCATTTCTTTAGATTGTTATGCATCTTTGGGAAGGCATTAGCATCATTCATTTGCATTATAATTTAGTGTATACATTTGGAATTTATTTGCAAGTCAACACTTAGAGTGTGCTGGTTAAGCCGACCATTCTTGATGTGTTATCCAATGTGTGTTGAGAAACAAAAATGTGTCCAAATAGGCAGTGTTATGAAACACTATTGATTAGGTTTTTGGGAAACACCATTGTATCAGTGGAAAATTGCACAATGGCTGAGAAATTAGGATAACTTACTTTGATTGGTGAGACGATTGACAAAATGCTAACTTGGTTGTCAAAATTTCTAGGAGATTTCCCTTTGTGAGGAATGAGTTCCTAGGACTAAGACATTGACTGATCCCAAGTGATGGTAGTGAGATGCCAATTGATATGAGTTGCACAAGGTAACGAAAGCAACTGAAAGTATATGCATGCAAGAAAGCAAGCTTGAGTCTCTGCACGTGGGATAGCCAAGCTACACATTGATAGATGGAGATTTAGTTGCAAGTGATGCATATTTGCTAGTTTTTCACCACTAGGCATAATTATTATCATTTTTGCTACCAAGGTGCCTGTTTACTAGGTTTTCACCAAGGCACTTTTTTTGTTTCTTCAATTCTTTTTGTATTTTTCTCTTTTTTTAAATTTTTTTTAAATTTTTTTTATTTTTTCTTGGGATTCATCAAGACTCCTGTTGCCAGGTTTCCACTAGGATGATCATTCTTTTCAGGACTTTTTTTGCTTTTTATGATTTTTCTATTTTTCTGCTATTTTTTCAAAAAAAAATCAGGATCATTTTCTCTGTACAGGAACTACTCTTTTCTCAGAATGTCTAGCTGTAGAACTTTTTCAGGTGGATTGTGTTGATTGGATCAAGAAATTTTTTCCCTTATGGATTTGATAGTTGATAGGTCCTAGAGCCAAATACTGTAGTAATCATGAAGGGGTCTAACTAGTTGGGTTCAAACTTTCCCTTCTATTCTCGATTTTGTTGATTCTTTGGATTCTCCCTGAGTACAAGATCACCAACCTGAAATTCTCGGTGTATCACTTTCTTTTTATAGCCTCTAGAAATTCTTTTCTGATATACCCTTAGATGGTCAAATTATTCTTGTCTCCTTTCGTCAAACAGTTATAATTCCTAGATTCTAGAAATCTAATTGTCTTTGTCAGTTATGAGTCCTTATAAAGAGACTCTGAGTGACAATATTTCTAATTCAATAGGTAACACTACTTTTGTGCATATACCAGTGCAAATGGCATTGCACCTATATGCATTTTGACACTGGTTTGATAGGCCCATAAAGCTTGATTCAATAGGAGATGCCAAGTGTTTCCTAATTTTCTCACTATTCTATCTAATATATTCAATATGTTTTTGTTTGATGCTTCAACATGTCCATTCCCTTGTGGGTAGTAAATAGAAAAATAGTGCTGGGTAATATGGAATTTATCACACAATTCATCAATGTCTTGTTCTTGAATTTTCCCCCATTGTCTATTACAATAGAGGAAGGTGATGACATTAATTTTCCATTAGTATGCAAACAACACTTTCGGTAAGCATACACCGAAAGACATGACTGAGAAAAACAAAGATCATATACTAAAAGACCACCGAAGATGACTAAGTGCAAAGAGAACTGACGACACAACTTAGTATGTAAACCAAAATCACAAAACATAAAGATAAAGTGGAACCCGACAGAGGAACCCGATATGTAAGATACAGTGTAGACCGACAAGATAGTTAAAGTGCAACCGACAGAACAAAACCAAAGGATAGTCAAGCATGACCGACAGACAGAACAGAAAGTCAGTTCCAACCCACAAAAAGTGGATCTAACTTCCACGTCAGGTAAAGAAAGTGTATTCTATTTATAGGATATTTATTTGTTTTAAATCCATTTCTTTAGGGATAAGATACATGAATGTAAGTGCTTTAATTAGTCTAACTGATTTAAAACAATAGACTAGGAGATCAAGGTACAAATTGTAAACCTTATCTTAGAGTTAACATTGTTTTTATCAAAACTCGATGAAGTCAATCCATCTATAAATAGATGATGCAATCATTCATTAAAAAGGATGTGAAGAGAGAGGAGAACATGAATTAAGCATACGAGCACATCTATGGATCAGATTGAGAGTTTCAAGAACAAGAACAACAAAAGATGAATTTGGTTATCAGAACCAAGAACAGAGCATACTAGGAATCAAAGGTATTATTCAATCACAATTAGGTGATAATATTTTTCATGTAAACTAGATTGGATCTGTATCAGCAATAGGAGATTGCATTTACTAGTTCAATTTGTAATTTTCTATCATTCTAACAAGTGGAGCAAAGTGTAAAAATCCTTTCAAGGAAGGTGGATTTAACAATCCAATAACAAATCTCTTAACTGAGTGCACACTCAACAATGTTGCTAAAGCTCCTAATAGAGTAGACTTTAACAGGTCTCCATCAATACTCTTAATATGGTAGATCATCAGAAGTGATCAAAACTGTAAGCCTTAACCGACCCCTTCCAATCTGCAGATAGTGAAGATTTTGTGGGTGCCATCCCCACCACAATTTTTTATTCCTCATAGGAGTTTTCTTCGATATCATATCTTGTGTTATGTGTCAATTACTTTCATGAATGTTTCTATGAATGTTCACATGTATGTTAATGCTATGAATTGATATAACTCACATCAAGATAGTATAAATTCGATTGAATGGATATACAATTGATTACAAAGGTTAATTGATTCAAGGATACAAAAGTTTTAGAGGTATTGATTCACCCCTCCCCTCTCACTACATACTTCCCATTAATCCCAACAATTGGTATCAGAGCTAAGTCTCTTCTTGGAAAGCTTAAAGGCTTAAGAGAAAAAATCATACAATGGAGAAGTAAAGACTTGATAAAAATATTGAGAATAAAAAGATTAAAATTCAGATGTTCTATTAACAATATAAAGAAGCTAGAATCAATATGAGATAGCTGCTAGATGAAAGAAAGAATATGGAATATCGTTGTAATGAGACAGATTATCATGAGGAAGAGATACCAGATTTCTTTGAGACTTTAGGATCAAATACAAGAAAAGGATTAGATATATCAGAAGAAAGCATCACAAGCCTAACTGAAATCAATCTACATATGGATGGACAAGTTAAATCTCTGCAAATCAGTGAAGAGACACAGATGGTAAGGATGATTGATGTCATGAACAATGCTAGATAAGCTGAGAAAGAAAGAACACTAGATATTGATGATAGAAGAAAGATCATAGAAAAGCTACAAGAAAAAGAGTCTGAAATACAAAGACTTATAGAGCAACACCATGAAGTTACAAATCAGATTATTCTTATGAGTCAAGAGGAAAACAGAATGAATGTTGAACTCATTGAAAGAATGGAAGCTATCGGTGAGCTAAGGGATGAGAATGAAAAGTTGAAACATGAAATAAGAATTCAACAACAACATAATGAGATCATCAAGAAAGATGAAGAAAGCAATAAAAGAATGGATGATTTTCTTGAAGGACAATGAAGAGTCAACACCAACAACGGTCTAGGATTTATCGAGAATGGAGAATCATCAAATCAAACTGATCCAAAGAATGTCTATGCAAATCCAAGACCAAGAAAGCTTACATGAAATCACTGTGGAATGAAAGGCCATACATCAAATGTATGCAGAGACAAAATAAAAGGTATTCCTAAATCTACATCTTCATTCATAGGATTTTGTTATAAATGTAACAAGAAAGGACATAAAGCATATGAATGTAAGTCTAAGATGAAACAACCAAAGAAGGAAACCTACATGGACAAATACTGTCCTACTTACAAAATGAATGGGCACACAACTCTTAAATGCTGGAAAAAGAAAAGGCAAGCATGGAAGCCTAAAGGTTAAGAAACTCCCTATCAACCGAAGAGAGTCGGTAACCAGTATATATGAGACTACAACACTTGGACAAATTGTACAACATGTGGAAGATATGGTCACATTACTGCAAACTGTATGAGATAGTGGGCTAGAAATTATAGAGGCTGGACTAAGCTCGGAATGGCATGCTTACATTGTCATAAAGTTGGTCATGTCAAGAAAGACTGCAGAGATCGAATGATAGAGACGCGCACATATCTGCCACCTAGCCAAAGAAGAAGAAGAGGAAAGCATTGAAGAAAGATATTTTGGCTGTCACAATGGATGAAGTAATAGAAGTCCCAAACTGGGATATTACTACTTTGGATACATATAAAATTCAAGAGTTTAGAATGCTATGTCAAACGAAAGCCATTCAGAAGAAAATGATATAGGAAAACATGGAAGAAATGACACTTGAAAAGGCAAGAGACATTCTACAACAACTTGTTCCTGAGGTGAAACTTGAACAAAATGCTACAGTTAAGGAGAAAATAGTTGTTCTTACCGACGCCATCACAAACCAGAATGTAGATGCAGAA
>MU225516.1:572048-582479 GCA_018584345.1 Thuja plicata | reverse complement strand
ATTGCTGAGGAAATTACCTTAGTTCAAAAGATGTGCACACTTGAAAAGTTTACAAAAGAAAATAGTGACAAGTTAGTAGAAATAGATTCTAATGTCACAACTAGTGCACAAAGCCTAACCTCAAATGTAGACAGTATCAAGGCGCATCATGACAAAGTCATTGAGGCTAACAGGCTAAGGTAAAAAATATGGCATGCTGAAACACAATAAAGAGGTGAGATTACCAAACTACAGGCACACATCTTGCCTAATCTTACTATTCTACAACAACATAATTCTGAAGCAAGAAACTTAATTGCAACCACAGAGATGTCTGTAGTAGGTAGCATCTATGATATACACGTAAGGATATCACTTGAGCACATGGCTCTAGAAATGCTAAAGGATAAATGGGAAAATATGATGGAGGAGATCAAGTCCTCACATTCCCACCTTTTTGACAAGATGTAAGTACCTTTGCCTTTATTATCAAAAAAGGAGGAATAGAAACATATGTATATTGTATGTATAGAAGGAACAAATATGTAAAGATAGTTATGTACAATATATCAAAAAAAGGGGGAAGAAAAGTACATAAGAAAATGTATATATACTTACACTTATTGACATATACATAAGGGGAGTCATTCAAATGAATAAGGAAGAAGTATACACAGGTGTACATACTAATACATTCAATATGTTGCACATATCATGTTTTTGATACTAATGTCAAAGGGGGAGATTGATGACATTAAGTTTTTCCATTAGTATACTTAAAAGGAAAAACATGATAAAGGCCATTGGTACAAGCATAACTGGTAGACAACAACCATAACCAGCGGATAGCAAGCATACCCGACAGAATAAAAAGTCACGATAAAATGCTAAGTATGGAATTGACCGACGAACACTGACAAGTGTTGTACTGATGAAGTAAACAAGACATCACCAATGGGTCAATAACATAACACAAAGATCATCGCCGATGATATAGTTTTGAGAACAAAACCGATGAAGCAGAAAAGGCATACCCGATGAACAGTTCAAGAAAGGAACACCGACGGAGAAGAAAATCAACAGACTGATAGAGCGGCCTGACCATCAGAACCGACAATCAGTTAGAGAACCCGCAAATAGTGGATTAGACTTTTACACATCAGATAAAGCATTGTAATTCTATTTATAGAGTTTTAATTTGTTTTAAATCATTACTTGAGGGTCAAACAAGCATAATGTAAATGTTTTAAAGCATCCTAACGGATCTAAAACATATCTAACTAAAGATCAAGGTCAAGTTGTAAACCTTGGATCTAGAGTTAACTTGCGAAGCGTGAATCAAGAATAGAGCTAAAATCTATTATAAATAGATGTTCAATCAATTGTGAATTGTGAATTATGGATTCATTGTTGTTGATAGCGACGAAGAGCATCTAAAGAGAAGAAGGCATAATTCATGCAAAGTTTAGAAAAAAATTATATCTAGTTATCAAGAACACACAGAGGCTACTAACGTGCAGAGAAAGGTATTATTCAATCATGAAAAGATGATTACTCATACATAGGAAGCTTTATTGGATATGTTATCAACAATTAGAGATTGCATACATCATCAGATCAAGACTTATGTAGTTGCATTCTAACAAGTGCATCACATCTAAGATCCTGTTGTAGAAGGTGGACTTAACAGTTCTTTACAAATCTCTTAATAGAGTGTATGCTTAATAGTGTTGCTAAAGCTTCAAACGAAGTAGATCTTAATAGGTCTCCACTGTAATACTCCTAATAGGGTAGGTCATCAGAAGTGACCAATTGTAAGCCTTTATCGACCCCTTCTTATATGCAGATAGTGAAGTCTTGTGGGTAACAATCCCCACCGCAATTTTACTTCCTAACAGGAGTTTTCTATGATATCATATCTTGTGTTATGTGTTATCTATTTTCATGAATGTTTCTTGTATGGTTACATATTAAAGAACTTATGTTGTGATTTCATATGCATAAAGAAAGATGAATAGTTAGAGAAAAGAATTTACAAACTAATGACTAAGGGTTAATGGGCTAACCAAGAAATTTTTTAGAGGTATTGATTCACCCCTCCCCTCTCAATACTACATTCACAATATAATTCCAACATTGATTCACCCCTCCCCTCTTAGTACATACTTCCAATTAATCCCAATATAAGGTATCTCATACCTATAGATAATATAATTCAGGATCAACATTGACACTTGTTTACCAGTCCCCTTTATTAAAGGGATAGCTTCCACCTACTTTGTGAAGTACTCAGTGGTAGTGATGATAAAATTGTGTCCGCTGGATGATGAAGGATATATTTGACCCACCAGGTCAAAGGCTCATTGTTGAAATGGCCAGTGGGTGATGAATTATAGTAATTATCTTAAATAGGAGTGTGAATCAAGTTACTATGTAGTTGACTTTTCTTGTAGGATTTGGCAAATTGAACAACATCCTTCTCCATTGAAGGCTACTAGTACCCAAACCTTAGGAGTTTCTTAGCTAACGAGAGACCATTCGAGTGAGACACACAAATACCTTCGTGGACTTATTTTAGTACGCGTTCAGACTCTTTGCATTCTAGACACCTAAGAAGAGTACCATCCAAACCCTATCTATACAAATCATTAGCTATGATCAACTAACGCGATGTATTTCTTATAAGGTTTCTCTTTTCATTTCTAGATAGGTCATTACAAATTATCTAGTCTTGTAGGCATGAGTATATTTGGTTGTATCTAGAGGACTCAGTTCCCACAATTGAACACATTATCTAGGAATTTGGGGAATTATATGCTGGGAAGGAGATTTCTTCCACTAGGAAGTCATAGCAGAATTGATGTTCCTCCATTTGTAACATCGAAGCTAAAGTAGCCATGGCGTTAGCTACTTTGTTCTCTTCTCTTGGGATTTGTTAGAATGTGATAAAGACAAAGTAATTGTTCAGGTCATCAACCATTCTATTGTATGGTGTAAGCTTTTCATCTTTAGTCTAGTATTGACATGGTTGATTACTAGCTAGGAGTCTCCATAAATGTGCAGTTCCATGATTTTCCACTTGATAGCTAACTTTAACCTATTCACTAAGGCTTCATACTCAAAATATTGTTTGTGCAAGGAAAAACCATCTTGTAAGCTTTAGGAATCTTATATCCTTGTGGAGTTATGAAAAGTACACCAACTCTTGACCCTTGTTGTGTGAATGATCCATCAAAGAATATTTTCCATGGGTGTTCTGTCAGATGTAGGATGGCTTCATTAGGGAAATCGATGGTTAACAATTTACTACCTTGAAGAGGATCATTTTCCAAGTGATTAGCAATGACTTGCCCCTTGATGGCCTTCCTGTCCATGTATTCAATGTCGAACTCACTAAGTATCATCACCCATTTTGCTAGTTTGTTAGTCAAGGTTTCTTTATTCAATAGATACTTCAAAGGATCAATCTTTGCAATTAACTTGACAGAATGTGCCAACATGTAATGTATGAGCTTTTGCAAGGCAAATAAAACTACTAGGAAAGCCTTCTCCATGATTGTGTAATTGTGATCATAGGAAACCATTATTCTTCTGATGTAGTAGATGGCTCTTTCTTTTCTTGTTTCATCATGTTGTGCCAACAAGGATCCAAGTGATGTCACTGTAGTGGATATGTATAGTAGGAGCAACATTCTTGGTATGGGTTCCATTAGAACAGGTCGATTTGCTAATTATTCCTTTATTTATTGGAATTCATTGTTACACCCTTCATCTCACTTGAATGTTATACCTTATGTAACAATTTTGTAAAGAGTTGAGTTTTATCTTCTAATTGTGAGATGAACCTTCTGATTGACTATAGCTTCTCTTGCAATGTTTTGATTTGATTGATATTCCTTGGCGGTTTCATCTCCATTATGGATTTCACTTTTTCTTGATCAACTTCAATTCCTTTTGCCGATACAATGTATCTGAGGAGTTTTCCAAATGTTACACCAATGACAAACTTCTTTGGGCTCAACCTCAACTTGAAATATTCCATCCTGTCAAGGATTTTCTTTGATTCAGCTAGGTGTATAGTTCTTTTTGCTGATTTAGCCAGGGTGTCATTGACATAATCTTCCATGTTCTTGTGCATCATGTCATGGAATATAGTTGTCATAGCTCAGTGATATGTTTCCCCCACATTCTTAAGACCAAAAGGCATGATGTTCCAGCAAAATGTGCCCCAAGCACAAGTAAAATCCATCTTTTCTTGATCCTTAGGTGCTATCCTTATCTGGTTGTACCCTGAGAAGCCATCCATTAGGGAATACATCTCTTATCCTAATATAAGATCCACAATCATGTCAATATTAGGAAGTAGAAAGTCATCTTTTGGACAATCTTTGTTTACATCTCAGAAATTTGTGCATACTCTTATTGACTTGTCTGTCTCAGAAACATGTACAATATTTGAGATCCATTTGACATAAGCGATAGCTCTTATGAATTAATTTCATTTTCAACAAATTCTCTAGTTCATCTTTAACCAATAATGCCACATGAGGATGCATTTTCCTGAGCTTCTACTTGATTAGTTTTACTCTAGGAGGAATGGACAAATGATGCATTATTAAGTCAGTGTCAAGTCTTGACATACCTGAGTAGGAGCAAGCAAATTTGATATTTTTGTTAATGAAAATTTGGGTGAATTGTTGCTTTTCTTCTTTAGACAAAGACTGTGCTAGGTATATCAGCTAACTAGGTAACTCTGTTGTTCCCAAGTTGACTGGTTGTGTAGGCTCTATGAGTATTGAAGACAGCTCATGAAAGTGATTAGGTAGGATATCAAGCTTCCCATCCTCCGACAACTCTTAGAGGTTTTCTCCATTCGATACGCCATTTTTTTTATTGGGTATGTGCAGGATCATGGTATGCCAAAGAATGGTGATGTGAAAAATGCTCTTTTCACTTGTCCAAAAGTGAACTAAAAAGAGTGTTGACTTTTTATTAGGCCTAGGTGCCAGTACACATGGCCAAACCAAAATAATAATAAAAATCCTAATCAAATATCCAATTTTTGGATTACAGGACATAATAACCCGGCCAAAATAACCCTGGAAAAAATAACCCGGCCACAATAACCCAAGGACAAAATAACCCAAGGTCATAATAACCCAATCCAAAATAACCCATGGAAAAAATAACTCATGGACAAAATAACCCCATAAGATTATAGAGAAAGGAAAACAAAATTTATAAATTACAAGTATATTTCTAAAAAAAATATAAGTCAAATTTTTCAATTAAAGTGTCAAATTATGAGCAATGCCTCTTATATAATCTAAAATATTATTATTGTCATAACCATCAACCAGTCTTTTTATTCTTTCTTTGAGTTCACAGTATTTTTTCTCGCTTGGTTGTGTAGTGTGTCCAACGATATATTTCTCTATTTTATTCTCTTGGAGACCCTGTTCTTTTTTCACTGCTTTGATGAATTTCCAGATTGATCTATGTGATGATTGAAGCAATTCACTAAATCCTCTATGCCATCCCTCAATAGAATTATTGGTTTTGGGAAGATCATCTTAAATAGCTGAATAGCAGTTCGACATTGTGATTGGAAACTTGGGTGACCTTCTGTTGCCTCTTCTAGTTAGTCTTCCAATCTATGTGTCTTCAAAATAATCAATTATGGGTTGCAAAGTCTCCTTCGAAAATAGCTCCCTTGAAACCTAATTCAAAATTAGTAAGTATAGTTTTTGGGTTTAGATTAGGTTGAAGTTGTTTAAATTTTATAAGTACTTGTGTATAAGTGGATCTTGTTTTGTTGGTCATGAGAATATAAATGAGTGGAAATATTGCATCATTTTTCAAGCCATGAATTGTGTACAATTGATGAAAAATACTTGGTACTATTTTAAATGTACCATCACTAAATAAATTTTCAGATTCTTTTAGTGATTGCAAATTTTGTGTGGTGGTGAATATTAAAAAATGATTCTCATCATTACTGTCATGAAAATGAAACTTTTCTCCTCTATTGGTAACTGTATATTCATTTGGTAAGACAAGATCTCTTGATGTCTGAGGATTTGGTGGTGGTGCTTCAAAAATCTTATTCTTTTCCTTCAAATCATTTTGGATAATGCATTGGTTGATGGTATTTCTCCTGCTACTGATAATGAAATATTAGAACATGTAGTAGAAATTATATTTCTTGTAGAGTCTTGAGTTAAGCACGCCATGTCTTTCATTCCATTCAACTTATGTTTGACAATGATCATCTCAATTTTTGGAGCATGATTATGTCCTGTACTGCTAATCACATCACCAGATTCTGTTTGTGTTGTAGTATAGCACTGACTTGAACATTTATTTGTAAAATATTCTACACAACGCCAGATCATTTTATTGATACCTTCTCGATGAAGCAAAAATGTGTAACCATTTAAAATGAGTAATTTCTTATTTTTTTGACTTGTTAAAAATTGAAGAGGCATTGTATATATTAAAAATTATGAAGAATTTCTTGATTCCCTAATCTTCCCTAAAAGTATATTTATTTTTTTATACTTTTATAGAAACCCCTAGGAAAATTTAATATAATTTTCAAAAAATTATATTAAAATATATATATTTTTTATGAATTTTGATCTCTTTTGCTTATCACTCTACACACTCTTAATTCTTCTCCCTTTCTTCCTTCCTTTACTTATCTTAATTCTACCACTTTATATTTCCTCTTAATGCCTCTTCATAATGCCTTTTGACTTATATCTTTGCATAATAACTCTTATTTATCTTATTCCCATTAATTTGTCTTTATTTCTATAATTATTTACCATTTTATAAGTTATTTAAGAATATTAAAGATGTTTTAAGGCTATTTTAGGGGTATATAATGGATATATGGCCTTAAAATGACCTAAATATCCTCTATAGTGCCACACAATCCCTTTTGTAGCATACTAACTTGATCTAAAAAGACCATGGGTTATTTTGTCCTTGGGTTATTTTGACCATGGGTTATTTTGTCCATGGGTTATTGTGACCCTAGGTTATTGTGTCCTTGGGTTATTATGGCGGGGTTATTGTGTCCAAGGTTATTTTGGCCAAGTTATTATGTCTAGTTACCTGATTTTTGGCATTAGAACTAATTTAAGTCTGCAGGCTGCATTTCTCAGTTTTCATTGTGAAAACGTGAAACGCAGCAGGTTTATCTCATATCTGAAAAGGGATTGCATATACATTTTAGAAATTGTATATTTCTCCCCAATTTGAATAGGGACGTGAAATTTTTACCTTATTTTTGTTATTTGTTATTTTTTAAGTGAAATTTGTAGTTTTTTTAAATAAAAACTAGGGTTTAATTGATTTTGTTTATAGTTTTTTTTTAAATGGATTATAATTGCATATTTTTTTATATTGTATTCAGACATGGACTCAAACCAATCACAAATCCCTCCCAATGATCCCGCAAACAATCCACAACCACCTCTGAACAACCCACAACCACCTGAAAACAATCCCCCACCTTCAGAAGACCAACCAATCCCAAACCCTCGAACTTTAGAGGATCTTATAGGAGACAATCTAAATTGGCTTAGAGGCTTTCAGACTACTTATGCCAATATCCCCACATTGCACCCCATGTTTTCCACCTTGAACTCCATTATTGAACACATGGAGAAACTTACAGAGCAACATAATGTTGCACTTCTTCGTCGCAATTCAATGCACGCCGAGTTTGACGATGAGCTTGATTATGATCAAGTTATGAACCTAATTATAACTAAAAATGACATATGTAACCTTTTGTGGATCCTTAAAGAGGATTAAAAGTGGACCCTAAAAATTGCAAGTTATCAATTAAATGGTGCAAAAATGATGCAATACATGACCACTTTTAGGACTGCTAGTGGATGGCTTTTGATAGACCACTCCACAATAATTTGGATGTCCCATTATATTTCTTAATAAAATTGTATGCTGAATTTGTGCTTGGTCACAAGGTAAACAATTGGAGGATGAGACCGAACTAGGGTGTAGGCTTCAGTGCTCCTCAGGACAGGCCATGGGCACACCGGGTGAAATCCCACACATATGTCCCCCCGATATTTCACCCCTTCCTACAGTGCGGCATCCTAATATTACTTTTGAGGCTGACTCACAAACTATTAGAGTCATTCACACCTTGAGTGATCTACTAGTTAGGTAGAGTGCAACATTGTTGCCTCATTGTGTTGATGATTTTGGCCCTTCCACAACCTTAATGAGCTCACATGTTTGTGTGCCCCACACTTGCGTTATGTGCAAGAATTTGTGCTTGGTTCCCCTAAATGATAGTGATGCATATGACTATGTCTTCGAGGTAGATGATACTACACAAGACACTACAGGCACTAAAGCACCTCATGGAGATGTGCATCACAAGAGAGATGAGGAGGGGCATGCAAAGCCATGGACTCCTACTATTATGATAAGAGTAAACTATTAACTTGTCACATTGTATTTAATTTTAAAAATTCATAACTTTAGTAGAATTTACTTATAATGATTTCCCACTTATGTTTTATTATGCGTTCCATTTATGTTCAGTTGATGCCAGAGGAGGAGATGGCACATGTGGAGGGGTCAATGCTTTCAGCCATTTCATCTGGCCTTGAAACTTCCATGGTACATCCATTTTAATATACTCATTGGTTTCCTTTTTTATAATAGTATATACATGTGTTTTCTATTTTTTATGATCATCTTATTACATACTGATGCAGGTTTCACCAGCTTCTAGTGGGGGGCAAGGTGAGGGGGGTTCAGGCGTTAGGTGTTGACAAGGGGAAGGTAATTAAGTATTTTATATTGTTTATGCATATGTATACTTGTCACTTGTGCGTACTCATTTTTAATTTACATGGTTTATTTGATAGAGGGTGGTGTCTGACGAAGTTGTGAGACCGGTTTTCCATGGTAGAGTCACATGCATCTCAATTCGCAGTGATAGCCCCATGGTACGTATATTTAAAAATTTATTTGTTTATTTTTTACTATTAGGTATATATAATATGATCAAGTCATGATTGTATCAAGTATCTGGTTGACTTTTGTAGGTCACCCCTAGTTTGAGGGAGGTACAATACCAAGGCTTTGTATCGTTGATGACTCAACTGACATTGCCTGAAGAAAGTTCAACACATGTAAG
This sequence comes from Thuja plicata, assembly GCA_018584345.1. Lineage (NCBI taxonomy): Eukaryota > Viridiplantae > Streptophyta > Pinopsida > Cupressales > Cupressaceae > Thuja > Thuja plicata. The sequence goes on along the minus strand of MU225516.1, from coordinate 573,313 downwards.
TTTTAATGTTAATTCAATTATTTTGTAAATATATTTTTCTGCCAAGGATTTAACATTAAATAGTATAACTTGTAGATGAATCTCATTTTCGCAAACATATATAGGTTGGAGTCGACATTGGTGGCATTGTCCCTTCACTACCAAGGACATATGTTAGGACTTCTGATCGCATGAGGAGATAGAGAGGCGAGGTACATGAGAGTTCAATTTTAAAATTTATTCATTTATTATTGTTGACTATGATTTCAAATTTTTATTTTTGATTTGTAGAAACCATATAAATTAAGTAATCTAACTTGGGGTTTTACTTTTGTGTTCATGCAGGATCCATCAGATCCAAACAATACTTCGAAGAGGCTCCATTTTGATGATCTGCCAGTCGAATAGGATGTCCTAGAAACATTTGTAGTTGTTTCTTATTTTGAGATGCCATATGGCATATTTTGAGATGGCATATGCCACATTGTATCTAGATATGTTGATTCGTAAATATTTTGAGATGACATGTGCCCCATTTTGTATAAATTTTTTTCATATATATATATATATATATGGGTAAAAGTATAATAGTGTGTCGTAGTAGAGGACATTCTAGGAGGGTCCGGCTGGACGGTGTCTAGCCAAACCCGCGTGGCGCCCTTTAGGTGCCAGTAGCGCCTATGTGGCACAGGGGGTCCAGTCGGACCCCTTCCGATCAGACCCCCAAAAGTTTATATAAGAAAAAAAGGGGCCCACACGGGTCATTGTCATTTAGCAGCTATAGGCTTGTGAGGAGAGCTACAGGGGTATTCCGGTCGGAAGGGGTAAGTACCTTTTTAATTTTTTAATTTTAATGTTTTTAAATGTTTTTTTTTAGTTGTTTTTTTTTTAATTTAGTATTAAATAATTGTTTTTTAATTAAAAATCTTTGTTTAATAGTTATTTTTTGTTTAATTAATAGAAAATAGTTGTAATTTAAAAGAAATATTTTAATTTAATAGTTATTTTTGTTTATTTAGTATTATTATTTTTAATCGTAGAAATAAAATAATATGATTTTATATAAAATGAGTTATGTAATTAATATACTTTTTTTTTCAGTTAATTAAATGTGTTAGTTATTTAATTAATTTAATTTTGTTAGATATGTTTTAAAATGTTTTAATTTAATTTTGTTAGATATGTTTTAATTTAATTTTGTTAGATATGTTTTAATTTAATTTTGTTAGATATAGTTTAATAGGAGTTAGGGTGTAGTTAGATCTCGGATATAATGCTAACCCCAA
>MU225516.1:549611-563940 GCA_018584345.1 Thuja plicata | reverse complement strand
TGGAATTTGACTAAAAAATGAATCCTCATTCATCTCCATCAAATTTCCCATGCCAAAAGATCTATTTTCAGCTCTAGAACTACCAATTTGTTCCCCTGCTTGAATTGCATCTTCCTGAATATCAATAAGTTCTTTCTGAACTTCAACAGGTTGATCTTGATTATGTTTTGTCTAATAATTTTTGTCATACTTTGTTCGATCATATTTTCTTAATCTATTCCTTTTATTCCCCTTTGCAAAAACTGTTTAGATTGAAAAATATAAAAGAATCACTTAATTGAAAAAACTCACACATTTCTATAAAAGCTTACGCTCATAAGAAAACAAACTATATACATATTTATCATTCACAAAATCACAACAATCTAATCTTGCAAAATTTCTCAAGGACAATGAAAAAAATATAATTACTCTAAAATAAATGCAAAAAAAATATTCAAACCCTACCGTAAACCACCACTCGACAGAAACTATGCAAAGAACAATCCAACAACCCTGAAATTTCTCAAAGCTTTCACAATCCTCGAATTCAATCTCAGAGCCAAAATCTATAAACCTGTATATCGAATACTAGCCAAAATCCTCTTAATAAAGAAAACCGAATAAAGTTTTCAATGCATGCAACACCATAAACAGGTAAACTACCCTGTGAAAAATTAAAAAAAAATCAGTTAACTTGAAAAACACTAAAGCAAAACTTGACATGCAATACAAAAAATAAAATTAAAATAATTATTAAATTCAAAAAACTATAAAAACCACTTAACTCTTCCAAATAAAATTATAAAACTATAAAACTATTAAAACTATAAAACTATAAAAACTATAAAACTATTAAAAATCTATTAAAAAAATTAAATTTTTAAAAAACTATTAAAACTATAAAACTATTAAAAACTATAAAACTATTAAAAATCTATAAAAAAATTGATTTTATTTAAAAAATTGGGCGAATTGTGAAAATTTGGATTTTGGGGGCTGGCCATGCATGCGACTGTGTTTGGTTGTCTAATGCGTCTGACCGTACTCGGTTCGGCCAGACGGGGTCCGGCCAGACCCCTTCCGGCCGGACCTATGTGGAATCCTATTTGGCAGCCAAGTCAACAAAAATGGGTGACTTTCTCAAGTTCTCCCTTTTGGACCTGAATTCTCCATCAAAATTTACCTTTCTGTAAAATCTAAAAATACCCTTTTGTAGAGCTCGTAGTCAAGATTATGGTCGTGTAATTTTTATCAGGTTTTGGTTTCATATAATATAATATAAGTTGAAAATACTTCAAGTAGGTATTTTAACATTTAAGAACACGCTCATTCAAAAAATATTAATAATAACAAATCATGTCAGAAAAATTAAAAAATTATATTTAACACTAGAGGAGAGAGTCCTCTTCAAGAATATGTAATTTTTTTTTACTGGTGTAGATTTGATAGGAAAAATTGAACGCGAACTAAAAACTGTTGATTTCAGGTAACACCGACTTTGGATAGTTATAACAGACAAAATATATAATGAAATCCAATCTTTGTTTTTTTATGCATTAGCTATACATGTCATCTAAAACATATTATGGAATCAGAGGACAAAAATATTATTTGCATATAGTTTTTTAACGCGGACTAGACCCTAGATTTTCAGCATATTTCAGGAATAAAAAAATGGACTTCAAAAATTAAAAAACTATGTCAATTTTTGTTCAATTTTTTTTTAAAAAATTATAAGCCTAAACTTCATCAAATTTTACACATTTCATTAGTTTACATCATCTTCAAATTCTAAACACAAATGCCACTTTTATGTTGTTAAAGTTTAAAAATTTGAATGTTGTCATCATTTTCCTTTATAAAAGTGTGACACAGGTTTGTACTTTTACCCATATATATATACACATGTTCATTTCTGGTTATTTTATCTTTGTCATGTGTTGTATGTATGTATCATTTCCATATTATATCTTTGTCATGTGTTTTATGTATGTATTATTTCCATATTATATCTTTGCCATGCATTGTATTTATGTATGTATGCTCATTTTCATATTATATCTTTCTCATGCATTTTATGTATTATTTCCATAATACATCTTTGTCATGCGTTGTATGTATGTTCATTTCCATATTATATCTTTATCATGTGTTGTAATGTGTAATAAACCTAATCTTTTCCAAAGGAACTACCCTCAAAATCTTTTTTCCAACCAAAGTAATAAGCTAATAGGAATAATAGACCGCAACTAGGCTAATAGAATCTAAATTTGAATACCCTAATAATGTAGAGACAATTGGTTTGACAACTATTAAGGTCTTTAAAAGATTTATGATTGCAAAGATAAATCAAATGACCCTAGGAACCCCCAAATGCATCATAGGCTCCAATTGCATAAAATGAATGAAAATACATACCCACTACCTCTAGCACCTTGAATTAGCTTCCAACATCATTCCACACTTTCTCCAACTAGTCAAAATCACCTACAATGGATCTAACACCCCAATCCGCTCTTAACCCTAAATAGGACTAGTATACCTAGTAGCCATATTTTCCCTGATTTTTGGACTTTTTTCCCAAACTTCCTACAAAAATCCAAAATTTAATGGTAGGTTAAAATACCCTTTTTGACCTTCCTTAACATATATTAAACTTTGGTGTTTTTTTTTTTTATCATCAACCCCAAATACTACTGCTCCAACCTTCCTTCTGAGGCCTAATTGACCCACTTTACAAAGCAACTATATAAAGTACTAACTCCCAAACTCTACTCTTTTCAACAGTCTTTAGATATGTCTCAAATATAAGGATTATGGACTCTTTTTGGAAAACAACCTTCTACAAACACGCAAACTACAAGACCCTCACCAATTAAAGCCTACAACGAGGGCTTTCTTAAATCCAATCCAAATATCACTTTGAGATCCAAATATTGGATTCTAAACCATGTAATTGACATGTAAAAACAACTTCCAACATAAAAACATACCCTTATGAAGCCCAATCCTTGGCTTCTATAGTCATGGCTTACTTTCTATGCACCCACAAACCTGCAACTTCATCTTTGTTGGTGATCACCCTGCAAATTCTATTTTCTTCTGCATATTTAATGTTAGTAACATATTACACAACCCCTAGATCCATCCCCATGCCACAGAAACCACAGAAAGTGGATGGATCCCTTATTGCATTCCTCCAATCAAAAGGAAAGACAATGTTGTCATAGGACAATCACCCAATTGGATCTAAAACTATTAAGAAATGAAATTAAAACTCTTCAATATGAAATTATTGGTTAATAAAATGATGCTACAGGGATATAATTAAAATATCATTGAAGAAACCACAAGGAAATTAAATAAATTTATGTTTTATTGCTTTAAATATGTCATAGTCTGTACAAATCTGTCTTTCCATACTGTCCCTCAATCCTCATGCCTTGGCCGATCTATGTAGGATGTATTATATCTTTCCAAACTGATTCTAATCAATGGAAACTAATTAAACTTCCAAAATAAACATAAAACATGCTTTCCAAGCTCCTTATTGTAACTAACCATTTTAATTTAAAAATTCAAATTTAAAACTCCTTATTTTAATGAAGAAACTAACATTTGAACTCTACTAATGATCTCTTATGGATAAAAATGACATGTCTAAAAGTCCTAAATTCCTTTGAGTCTCCTACCAAACCTAAGCGTATTAAATCCACAATTTGGTCCTATGGTCCTATTAGGACCATTAGGACATTTTATATCTTTGTGTATATCATTACATTCAAATGCCATTATAGGCCTTAAACATTTCAAATTAACTTTGTATGATTTTCTTCCATCTCCCAAGGTTCTTGGATTCTCCATGTGACCATGATCTTCTCTAGGTGCTCCTGCACCACCTAACTCTACTTCCTTATAGGGTAACTAGTGCAGAAGCACCAAAGGTACAAATACACCAGAAGGTTAAAGGTCAAAATGTGAACAATTGTGATGAATTTATTGTAATAAGGTTACTTATGATGTATTTAAGTCATTTTGAGTCCATTGGATCAAAGACGTAAGTCCATTTGTAAAAGATGTCATATTTGTCAATTCAGGACCTACATTGGTCAAATGGTCAAAATGATGTAAAAAACCCATGAAGGGGTACCAAGGTTGTAAAGGGCCATTTATATTCCCTTGTGATGTGTTAACAATGTCGATAAGAAGTTTTGATAAGTTTGAGTACAAGATAAAAACATTGTCAAAGATGTCAAGTGCAACATTTTGTAAAAGATGCAAAAATTTAACAAGTTACAAAAATAAGGCATATTAGGACCAGGCTTACAACCAATTTGATCCATTAAGACACATTATAACCATAAAGTGTATCTTAAGGGGTCATAGGACCCCTTAGAACACATTACGACCCCTTAGGGCACACTTTATGGTTGTAATGTGTTGAAAGGGTTCATAATAGGTCCTAAGGGGTATAGGACCCTTTACAACCCATTATGACACATTAAGCCACATTAGAACCATAAAGTGTGTCTTATGGGGTCGTAATATGATCTAAGGGGCCATACAACCCCTTAGAACACACTTTATGGTTATAATTTGTTGAAAGAGGTCATAATGGGGCGTAATGGGTCATAGGACCTGTAAGTGGTCTAAGAACCCCTTATGACACATTAAGACACATTAGAACTATAAGGTGTGTCTTAAGGAGTCGTAATTTGTTTTAAGGGGTCCTACAACCCCTTAGGATACACTTTATGTTCTAATGTGTCGAAAGGGGTCATAACGGGTCGTAAGGGACCCTAATAGGTCCTAAGTGGGCTAAAGACCCCTTACGACCCATTATGACCTATAAAGACACATTAGAACCATAAGGTGTGTCTTAAGGGGTCATAATATGTTCTAAGGGGTCCTATGACCCCTTAGGGAACACTTTATGGTTCTAATGTGTTGAAAGGGATCATAATGAGTTGTAAGAGGTCCTAATTGGTCCTAAGTGGTCTAAGGACCCCCTTATGACCCATTCTGACCAATAAAGACACATTTCATCCATATGGTGTGTCTTAAGGGATCCTTTGACCCCTTAGGGCACACTTTACAGTTCTAATGTGTCGAAAGGAGTTATAATAGATTGTAAGTGGTCCTAACACATATTAGGACTGGGATTACAACTAATTGTGATCCATTAAGATACATTAGAACCATAAATGTGTCTTAAGGTGTCATATGACCCCTTAGAACACATTACGACCCCTTAGGGCACACTTAATGGTTCTAATATGTCAAAAGGGGTCATAATGAGTTGTAAGGTGTCCTAAAGCATATTTAGACCCCTTACAACCAATTATGACACATTAGAACCATAAAGTGTGTCCTAAGGGGTTGTAGGACCCCTTAGAACACATTATGACCCTTTAGGGCACACTTTATGGTTGTAATGTTTCTAAAGGGGTCATAATGGATCATAAGTGGTCCTAAGGCATATTGAGACTAGGATTACAACCAATTGTGATCTATTAAGACACATTAGAACCATAAAGTGTGTCGTAAGGGGTCATAGGACCCCTTAGAACACATTACGACCCCTTAGGGCACACTTTATGGTTATAATCTATTGAAAGGGTTCATAATAGGTCTTAAGGGGTCCTAAGGGGTATTAGGACCCTTTAAAACCCATTATGACACATTAAGCCACATTAGAACCATTAAGTGTGTCATGTGGGGTTGTACTGTGATCTAAGGGGTCATACAACCCCTTAGAACACACTTTATGGTTATAATTTGTCAAAAGATGTCACAATAAGGTGTAATGGGTCATAGGACCTGTAAGTGGTCTAATAACCACTTACAACACATTATGAACCATTACGACACATTAGAACTATAAGGTGTGTTGTAAGGGGTCATAATGTGTTCTAAGGGGTTCTACGATCCCCTAGGATACACTTTATAGTTCTAATGGGTCTAAAGGGGTCATAATGTGTCATAAGGGACCCTAATGGGTTTTAAGTGGTCTAAGGACCCCTTATGACACATTATTACCTATAAAGACACATTATAACCATAAGGTGTGTCTTAAGGGGTGATAATGTGTTCTAAGGGGTCCTATGACCTCTCAGGGAACACTTTATGGTTCTAATGTGTTGAAAGGGTTCATAATGGTTTGTAAGAGGTCCTAATTGGTCCTAAGTGGTCTAAGGACCCCTTATGACCCATTATGACCTATAAAGACATATTAGAACCATATGGTGTGTCTTAAGGGGTCATAATGTGTTCTAAGGGGTCCTACGACCTGTCAGTGCACACTTTATGGTTCTAATGTGTTGAAAGGGGTCATAAAGGGTTGTAAGTGGTACTAAGTCATATTAGGATCATAATTAAAACCAATTGTGATCTATTAAGATAAATTAGAACCATAAAGTGTGTCTTAAGGGGTCATAGGACCCCTTAGAACACATTATGACCCCTTAGGGCACACTTTATGGTTCTAATGTGTCAAAAGGGGACAAAAGTGGTCATAAGGGGTCCAAAGGCATAATAGGACCCATTACAAAAAATTATGACCCATTAAGACACATTAAAACCATAAAGTGTGTGCTAAGGGGTCGTAGGACCTCTTAAAACACATTATGATCCTTTAGAGCACACTTTATCATTCTTATGTGTCTAAAGGGGTCAAAATGGGTTGTAAGTTGTCCTAAGGCATATTAGGACTGGGATTACAACCAATTGTGATCCATTAAGACACATTATAACTATAAAGTGTGTCTTAAGAGGTCATAGGACCCCTTAGAACACATTACAACCCCTTAGGGTACACTTTATGGCTCTAATGTGTTGAAAGGGTTCATAAGGTTGTAAGGGGTCCTATGGGTTATTTAGACCCTTTAAAACCTATTATGACACATTAAGCCACATTATATCAATAGAGTGTATCTTATGGGGTCATAATGTGATCTAAGGGGTCATACGACCCCTTAGAACACACGTTATGGTGATAATGTGTCAAAAATGTCATAATGGGGTGTAATGAGTCATAGGACATGTAAGTGGTCTAAGAACCCCTTAAGACACATTATCACCCATTAAGACATAATATAACTATAAGGTGTGTCTTAAGGGGTTGTAATGTGTTCTAAGGGGTCCTATAAACCCTTAGGATACACTTTATAGTTCTAATGTGTCGAAAGGGGTCATAATGGGTCATAAGAGACCCTAATGGGTCCTAAGTGGTCTAAGGGCCCCTTACAACCAAGTATTCACCTATAAAGACACATTAGAACCATAAGGTGTGTCGTAAGGGGTCATAATGTGTTTTAATGGATCATATGACTCCTCAGGGCACACTTTATGGTTATAATGTGTCGAAAGAGGTCATAATGGGTTGTAAGAGGTTTTAATTGGTCCTAAGTGGTCTAAGGACCCCTTATGACCCATTATGAACAATAAAGACATATTAAAACCATAGGGTGTGTCTTAAGGAGTCCTAGTGTGTTTTAAGGGATCCCACGACCCCTCAAGGCACACTTTATTGTTCTAATGTGTTGAAAGGGGCCATAATGGGTTGTAAGTGGTCCTAAGGCATATTACGACTAGGATTACAACCAATTGTGATCCATTAAGATACATTAGAATTATAAACTGTGTCTTAAGGGGTCATAGGACTCCTTAGAGAACATTACGACCCCTTACGAAACACTTTATGATTATAATGTGTTGAAAGGGGTCATAATGGGTCGTAAAGGGTCCTAAGGCATATTAGGACCCCTTACAACCAATTATGACCTCTTACAACACATTATAACCATAAAGTGTGTCCTAAGGTGTCGTAGGACCCCTTAGAACACATTATGACCCTTTAGGGCACACTTTATGGTTCTAATGTGTCTAATGGGTTCATAATGGGTTTTAAGTGGTCCTAAGGCACATTAGTGTTGGAGATTTGCCTTTGAGCCAGGGGTTTACTGTATGTTTGTCATTGATGACAACATAGAGTATGCAAAAGTGTTCTGTATGTAATTCTCAGTATGGATATGTTGGAGCCTTGTGTGCTTATTTTTATGTTGTAGACATATTCATTATGCTATCTCCATAGATGCAAATTTAGTTGTGCAGTAAAGTTGAGTTATGATGATATATTTTCCAGTTACAGTTTATTTTCCAGTTACAGTTTCAGGAGATTGTTTATTAAGAGCCGACAATATTTATATTGTTTCTTTAGTTGCACCTATCATTTGGATATGCGTGTTTGGATTCATGTTTAGTTATGAGTTTAGAATGTTTGGTTACAAATGCTTAACATGTTTCATCTGGAGAGTGAAGTTTGAGTTAAATTGGTGGAGCCGATAGTGTGAAGTGATGCGTCCACTCATCTTGAGTTGCGTGTTTCTATTTGTGTTGTGTGCTTAGTTTAGCCGTTGGAGAAGTTGTTGAAAAGTTGTAGAAGATTCCTACAAGCCAACTTGATCATATCTTTGGAGGAGGATACTTATAGGAGATCATTTGTGATCTCCATATGGGAGAATGTGGAGAAAGTAGCAGAGCAGAATGTTTGATGCATTGGGCCAGGAAAGCTATATCATTCATCAGTTGAAGATCTATGTGAAGAAGCAAAGAGTGTATGCAATTCATTGGAACTGATCAAGACATCAGGTCTAATTCAAAGTTCAATATCAGATATAGTGTATATCTGTTGTGTAGAAGGTTGCAACCTTCATAATTTGAGCAGTGTACTCACAGACAATGTGTCCTCACCTCTAATAGGGTTATTTGTAAAAGACTCCTAACAGGGTCTGACCTTTGACCAGGTCATTGTAATTAATGCATTGTAAAGATCAAATCCTAACAGGGTTGAAAGACCTTCTAATAGGGATCATTATACACTAGTGCAGTTCATTGTGGGTGCTAATTCCCACAAGGGTTTTTACCTATTTTGGGTTTTCCTATAACCAAAATTGTGGTGTTATATTTTGTGTTATCTTATTGTGTTTATGCTTAATGTTATACTATACTTAATTGAATAAAGAATTGAATCTTGTAGATAACTGATTCACCCCCCCTCTCAATTATCTCTTAGGACTATTCCTAACAATTAGGACCAAACTTACAACCAATTTTGATCCATTAAGACACATTAAAACCATAAAGTGTGTCTTAAGGGGTCATAGGACCCCTTATAACACATTATGATCCCTTAGGGCACACTTTATGGTTATAATGTGTTGAAAGGGTTCATAATAGGTCATAAGGGGTTCTAAGGGGTATTGGGACCCTTTACAACCCATTATGACACATTAAGCCACATTAGAACCATAAAGTGTGTCTTATGGGGTCGTAATGTGCTCTAAGGGGTCATACGACCCCTTAGGACATGTTTTATGGTTATAATGTGTCAAAAGAGGTCATAATGGGGCATAATGGGTCATAGGACCTATAAGTGGTCTAGCAAGCCCTTACGACACATTATGATTCATTAAGACACATTAGAACTATAAGGTGTGTCTTAAGGGGTTGTAATGTGTTCTAAGGAATCCTACAACCCCTTAGGATACACTTTATAGTTCTAATATGTCAAAAGGGGTCATAATGGGTCCTAAGGGACCCTAATGGGTCCTAAGTAGTCTAAGGACCCCTTACGACCCATTATTAACCTATAAAGACACATTAGAACCATAAGATGTGTCTTAAGAGGCCATAATGTGTTCTAAGGGGTCCTATGACCCTTTAGGGAACACTTTATGATTCTAATGTGTTGAAAGGGGTCATAATGGGTTGTACAAGGCCCTAATTGGTCCTAAGTAGTCTAAGGACCCCTTACGACCCATTATGACCAATAAATACACATTAGAACTATATGGTGTGTCTTAAGGGGTCATAATGTGTTCAAAGGGGTCCTACGACCCCTCAGGACACACTTTATGGTTCTAATGTGTCGAAAGGGGTTCTCATTCCTTGATGAAGAAACCTTTTTTGCTCCAGTCGAAAGGGCCATTATTAAAATTCCATTCGTTTTCCTTTATACTTGAGCATATGATAAAATAAAACCCATTTGGGAGTTTTTTGAGTATTTATGGCTCCTCCTAGTGCTCATCACACTATTTTTGAACCCTAGAAAAAGTTGACCAATCTCCATTCTACTTGATGAAAAATCCTTATCTCTCCTTAAAGACACCGATTCCTTCCATTCTTCATTCTTCACTAAAAGGGAAACAACATTAGCATGGAGGAAATTAAGGTTTTAGTTAGAATTATTCAAAAACTAAAATAAATATATAGTTTAAGTATTATTAAAAATATCACTAAAATATGAATAAAAGATATAACACTACACTAGGTTTAAGTTTCTCAAATTTTATGTATCTAATGTTTTTATTCTATATCACATTTTAAGTAATTATTCATAAAATTTTGTTGCAATGTAGTCTATAAATATTACTTATCATCATAAAAATTCAAAAAAAATTGACACCAACATTATGCATAAAAATTATAATCTTACAACCACCAAATTGACTAAAACTAATATCTCTATCTTTTAATTACTATGCCATAGATCATTTATATCAAAAATTACTATTATTATACTGCTAAAAAAGTAAGTACATGCCACTAAATGACACTTATTTAACTTGTACGCAAGCCTACCCTCTAAATGATGTAATATTTATTTTTCATGTTTATTCTTTTGTCTTGGTTAACAACTAAGGTACTAAAACCCTAGTTTCTAACTTCTTTCTTAACCCTAGATGTAGAGCATCGTATGAGTCCAAGATGGGATGATGGCGTCCCTTCAACTTGAGATCTCATTAAATGACATGCCCACAACTTTGTAATTCAATTGTCTTGTTGCATGCAAGTTTTTTATCCATTGCCTTTGTTTTTCCAATTCTAATTCTCTCTTACTTTGCATTAATGTTTCATGCTCCTCTTCCAAAGGAAAATCTTCTTGTATGGTATGCAATTTTCTTTTTTCACAAACTTGTGTCATTCTTTCCCTTTTCTTCTCTTTCTCTACTTCATGCTTTTCCGGTGTTAGAATATTTGCTTGTTCCCTTGGCATTAAGATGAATTCTACATGCGTGTATAAGTAAGACATAGATATTAGTTGAAAACTTATATTTATATCCAATGCACCTTCCCAATTGAAATTTTTCATTACAATTTCCAAATTAGTTTGAAACTCTTTAAAACTTTGAGTTTTCACACATCTTCCTTCTAATTCAAATTTGAATTGCTAAACAATCTATTATGATAAGTAAAATTCTAAAAATAAGAAGTCCATATTAAATGAATTGCATACAAAAAACTCTTTCTTCACATTCCACTTATAAAAAAAATGAAAAAATTACCTCAAATGATCAATTTTGCTAAAAAATCATTGACTTTCCCACTTCTACGTTGAATTTTGAACAAAAAGGTGGTGAAAAGTTGATAGAATATGTTGATTGCAGTTGTTCATGATAGTCAACACCATAAAAAAAAAAAAATTGTCACATAATGCATAGGAACCATACATGCAACATAAAGTGTTGTCCTTAATCACAATTTCTTTGGCCTTTTGGCTATTTATACCATATTTGGCATATGCCATATACAATACAGAAAAAATTGCATTATTTGTGTCCATCCATGATTCTTTACATATGAAATACTCCATATGCTCTCTCTCTCTCTCTCTCTCTCTCTCTCTCTCTCAGGGGAAGATAAAGTGTGGAAATGAGACAAAGTATAGAGGGAGAGAGTGAGAGATGGGGAAAAATAAAGGGAAAAATGATTTAAAACTTTTGATTTATGATTATAGGGTTGGGGTTTAGGGATTATGGATTAGGTTTAGAGAGAGAGAGAGAGAGAGAGAGAGAGAGAGAGAGAGAGAGAGAGACATGATTTAGGGTCCTAAGGGGTCCTAGGATACATTAATGGGTCCTAAGGGATCCTAGGATACATTAATGGGTCGTAAGGGGTCATAATTGGTCCTGGGACCCATTAGTTTATCCTAGGACCCATTAGGACCCCTTATAACACCTACAACCCCTTACGACACATTAATGTGCCCTAGGACCCCTTAGGATACGTACGACCCTTATGTATCATAAGGGGTCCTTGGATATTAATGGGTTCTAGCACCATTTATGACCCCTTAGGACCCATTAATGTGTCTTAGGACTCCTTATGACATATATGACCCATTAATGTGTCCTAAGGGGTCCTAGGATACATTAATGGGTCATAAGGAATCATAGGTGGTCCTAGGAGTCTAGGACCCATTAATTTATCCTAGGATCGCTTAGGACCCTTATGAAACTTACAAACTATTAGGATGCATTAATGTATCCTAGGACTCCTTATGACACGTACAAACCCTTAGGACCCATCAATGTAAATGATTAAATGATTAAATATATTAAGTTGAAGATGATGCAAGACATTAAATCAGTTAATGGTTAGTATTTTCATTGATGTCAACTTGATATCATCTATATGATCATGCCAAAGACTTCAGAGAACCAATGGAATAAAGGTTATGCTTCTAGCAATGCATAAAAGTCTAGTATTCACTAAGTGACAGACTACACCGGCGGAGTGCACACCATTGGTAAAGACAAAGATTAAAGTCACAGTGATGCCCGACGAGCAGAAGATAGTGTTGCCCGACGAAGTAGAATCACATGATACCTGACGAGGTAAAAATAGTGTAGCCCGATGAACAAAGATCCAATGATGTCCGATGGATGGAGATCTCGAAGCTAACTGAAGCGACACCGACAGAACTGGTAGTTGTCACCGGCGACGAATTGCAGAATTGACCGACAGAACAGAGAGATCAGAAAATGACAAAATATCTAGCTAGCAGAGCTAAAGGATAAACTTAACTGGTTGTTTTATTTATTTTATTCGACCATGGTTAAGTAAGTGATTTGTACAGTTGGCAAGAAGATAACTACAAGATAAATCAGAGTTAAAGCCATAAATCAATTTGGCTGGATTGTTTTTCACACCAAGAATCAAGAATCAAAGAACCTAGAATTAAGGAAAATCATGTCTATTTAAGAGACAAGCATAATTCATTCTAGTGTGGTCAATACGCAATTAGATACACGGGGGAGTGAACTGATAGAAGATGCTGAAGAGAAACTGATGATGGATTAACTTCATGCAGTCCTGATCAATCAAGCTGAGGGAGAGCTAAAGAATTCTACAGACACCAATGGATAGTGAATCACAGCATCACAGAGTAGAAAGAGTTAAGTACAAAGGAATTTAATTGATACATTGATCAGAAAGATATTTTAAGTAAATAGATCTGAAAATCTGCAATTTAGTTGCATTAGAAACAGGTCATTTTGTTTCAGTTTAACCATTGAAGCATTAAAGTCTCTTAATAGAGTAGGACTTAATAGTCTTTTATAATTGAGGTATATCCTAACAGATTACCAAAAGGATGACTCATGATAGTAGCACCGGTCTTACCTAAAGCCTATTAACAGTCTAAGGAGGTTGATTCAAGGATGGTAGTAAGATTTTGCATAAAGCCTATTGATAGTCATGAGAATGATTCAAGGATGGTAGCGTAGATGCCAGATACTTAGTGACAACCTATGTATTGAAAATCCTCTAACAAGGTTGCACTTAATAGTGTGTTTGTAACCTTTAATAGGGTTGGCTCCTAACAGGGCTCACTTCATAAGAGTGAAAATTTGGGGTACCGATCCCAGTGGTTTTTTCCCTTAATAGGGTTTCCACGTTAAAATCCTTGTGTTATGTGTGTATGGTTAATTACTTTTGTGTTTTACATTCTACATATGCATTTATGGATTGACTGGTATACTCTACATATTTACTGAGTATCAGTAAATACAGTTTACTGCTTATCGGTTATCAAGGAGAAACAGGATAGACAAGGTAAATCGACAGACAGTTATTTGTTTCAAATATTTCAAAGGCATGCATCTTGTTGGGACTTAATAATTTGAGAAGTATTGATTGGTGGATTAAAATTTAAATTGGATAAAAATTTGAGGCCACTGATTCACCCCCACCCTCTCAATTATTACTAAAAATTGGTATCAGAGCTTGTGTGCTTAGAAGGAAGGTTTCAAGACCTAAGTAAAAGATCACAAGATGAATAGATGAGATGTGCCCAAGTTGAACAAGGACAAATTTGCTTCATGGCAAAGTAGGATAAAGCTTCACTTATCAAGTATTGGTAATGATATTACTCAATACTTAGAAACTGAATATGTGTTTCCTATAGGACCATTGACAATGGATCAATTGAGAGTAAAGCATGAACATAACTGCATGGTTATAGAGCTTTCAGCCTCACTCTCTGATGCTGAATTTGAAGATGTCA
>MU225516.1:530650-541515 GCA_018584345.1 Thuja plicata | reverse complement strand
TCTCTCTCTCTCTCTCTCTCTCTCTCTCTCTCTCTCTCTCTCTCTCTCTCTCTCTCTCTCTCTCTCTCTCTCTCTCTAAATCCTACACCCTGAGCCTTAAACCCTAAATCATTTCTACCTTTATCCATTTCCCCCCTTTCTTCTCATTCTATCGCTCTCTCCCTCTTTAACTTATGTCTATATTATCCATCTCTCTCCCCCCTCTCACTCTCTCCACCTCTCTCCCATCTCCCTACCCCTCTCTCTAAACCATAATCCCCAAGCCCTAATACCTAACCCCAAACCCTATAAACATAAACCCTAGATACAGGGAGAGATGGGGGTATAGGTAGGGAATGTGGAGATAAGGGAAAGAGGGAGAGAGTGAGATAGGGATAAAGAGAGATGGGGGAAGGGAGACAGGGAAAGGTAGATAGAGAATTATATAGGGAGAGAGGGAGGGAGATGGAGGAGAGAGGAAATGAGTGACAGAGGAGGAAAGAGAGAAAGAAAGGATTTAGGGTTTAGGGAACAATATATGGTTTAGATCTTATGGATATAAGGTTTAGGGTTTGTGGTTTAGGGGAGAGAGAGAGAGAGAGAGAGAGAGAGAGAGAGAGAGAGAGAGAGAGAGAGAGAGAGATTTCATGGTGCAAGGCTTGTGAATCCTTTTACACATATGATAAGTATGTTCCTCTACTCCATCTCTCTCTCTCTCTTCTCACTCTCTCCCTCTCTTTCCCATCTCCCTACATATCTATCTCTAAACCTAAGTCTTAAGCCCTAATCCCCAAACCCTAACCCTATAACCTTAAACCTAAATCTTAAACTGTTTATCCATTTCTTCCTTCCCCCTCTCACTTTCTCCCTCTCTTCTCCATCTTTCATATCTTTCTCTTCCTCGATCTAAAATTCTCTCCACCATCTCCCTGCCACTTTATTCATTCTCTCTCTCTCTACCAATTGTACCATTGTTCTTGGCATAGATAATGAGGAGAGAGAGAGAGACCTATAGATGCAAGGAAGGAATAATATGAGAGAAAAAATAACAATGAAAGAAATAGAAGAGTAAGATGAGATGGAGAGGGAGAGGTAGACATGGAGGGAGTGAAAGACCTGGGGAGAAAAAAGATAGAGGGGAAGAGAGGGAGATACCTTGGGGGAGAAAGATGTGAGACGTAGATGTTTAATGAGGACGGGGTAGACACATAGGGAGATATGAAGAAAAATGAGAGACCTAGATAGATAATATATATTCATGTTATAAGATTAGTTGTGGCCTAATAATGGAAAGTTGTATATTCAATATTTGGCGTACACAATATATGACATGCACCATATATGACACATGCCTTATGTAGAGCAGTTTCTACATGTGGTGTGCACCATACATGGCATGCACCTTTTTAATTACTTTGGGAAACACAAATTCTAAGGCTTGTATTTTCCTTCGGCATCCACCCCAAAGGCTTGGATGATTCAAATAGGCTTGAAATGTGCTTTCCAACAAACATACAAAAAATTCACATTTTTATGTCTGTGCTCCCTATTATGTTTGCATGTGGTTTAACAATAACAAAATCAGACAACAAAATGTTATAGAAATCTCTTTTAGCTATCTATCGATATATATTTTGAATTCTGATTATGTTAAGCTTTTCATCTCTAATTTGTTTTGTAAGTATGTCCCAATTTTTTTCAAAAACCAACAAGTACCACTTTGGGCATAGTGTTAAGTTTTAGTATCATTGTTGCAATTGTAGTAGCACTTTCTATATTTTTTGTGTTTTGCAAATGCAACAATCTTTATTGTAATTATATTGAGAAACAGACTACGAGAGACATGTCCCATGAAGGGACATGTCTATTCATTATCATTGTTAATGTTTCATTAATCAATTATATATTAGAATAATATAAGTTTGCATAATATATATAATATTATATATATATATACACAAATATCATATATATATATACAAATACAATATATTATTATTAATCAATATTAAAGTATTATATGTATTCTAAATGATCATACGACTAAAGCTACAAACATTAACACTCCCTCTTAGCTAGGGGGATGGTCAAACAGAGTGTGTAGTGGTCTCCCTTGTAAACACTTACGACCCTCACAATAGCTACACAAAATATCAACACTCCCTCTTAACTAAAGAAGATAAAATCCATCAAGGTAATAAATCCATTAATTTTGAAAGAGAGAAAATGTCACCTCACTGTGATATCAGGAGATATGGTTTATGTAGGAATATCAAGTTACATGATGTTCACCATAACTCATAAATATCCATGATATGTGTAATGAAATTACGTCTCATGATGTCTTCCATATTGATACTAAGTTTACATAGAGATATGCCACTACATGACATTTCTCATATGGTCCAGTCAATGTATAATTTTAAGTTCAAAAGGATCCTAGTATGATCCATATGGATACAACAAAATTACATAATTTGTGATATGAAGGATCACCTAACATGTGATACCAAGTTTTACATATCACCTGACACATGATATGAGGAATCTCCTAACACATGATACCAAGTTTTACATATCACCTAACATGTGATATGAGGAATCACCGAACATGTGAGACCTGATTTTATATATTACCTTAGATCGTAATATAAGGAATCACCTTAGATTGTGATACCTAGTTTTCACATCACCTTAGATCGTGATATGAGGAATCTCCTAACATGTGATACCAATTTTTACACATCACCTAACATGTGATATGAGGAATCACCAAGCATGTGATACATGATTTTATATATTACCTTAGATCGTAATATAAGGAATCACCTTAGATCGTGATACCTAGTTTTCACATCACCTTAGATCGTAATATGATGAGTCACCTTAGAATGTGATACCTGATTTTCATATCACCTCAGATCGTGATACCAGGATATAGTAATTAGAGAAAATTATATTCCCCTCACATATAAACCTATTATGGTATGTGCACTGACATATCAAAATGTCCACCATAAGAAATATCCATACAAGGAATTACCTTAGAATGTGATACCCGATTTTCATATCACCTCAAATTGTGATACCAGGATATAGTAATTTGAGAACATTACATTCCCCTTACATATAACCCTATTATGGTATGTTCACTGACATATTAAAATGTCTACCATAATGAATCTCCATTACAAGATCGTCACCTTGTAACATCAAATACAAGTGTTCATTGTCTAAGAAGTCGTCACCTCTCAGAAATGTACATAGGATGGGTGGGCCCATAAAGTCATGGAGTCACACACATGACATGTACCTTGAATAGCATACTTATTTACTATATCTCTTATATAGTTTGCATCACTCTTGGTGAAACCCAAGTTATGTAGGAGTTAGCATAAAGGCATTTCAGCCAGCACACATAGAACTCAATTTCATAATCACAGTCCTCTGACTGTAAAAACCATCTTTATTGTTGACTCCCTCTAAATAAATATGACCAAATTCCTTGGAAATCAGAATGAATCAGATCCTCTAGATGCTCTCTTTAAATTTTAAGGTCTTGCATAACCTCCCGACTTCCTTGTCCAAAGTTGCATTTAGATGAACTATCAAAACTCCCTCTGAATCTAATATCAACCTTCTACCAGCAAGTCGTGCCTTTGTTCTTTAGTCTGTATCAAGATTTATTCTTGAATTCCCTTTGATCCAACAACTTATCCATCTATCTAGGAATATCATGACCTAGATGGAACTACATCTTTTGAATTTTAGTCCTTTGTCTTTTTTATATTATCCTGGTCAGTAGGGAAACCATCTTGATATGGCTTGCCCTTCTAAATCAAAATGATTAAGATCCTTGAAAAACAATTTTGGGAGATCCTCTAGTAGCTCCCTCTATTGCAGAACCATGCATGGCCCCAATCGTGAAAATATCTTGCTTCAAGAGACTCATCATCTGGTACATGATCATTTTGAAATTTTTATCATAACATTATCCATAGGAGAACTTTTCTGTACACAAGTGTACTTGTCTGATTCCAACATGAATGAATGTAATAAACTGTGGATTTATCCCTAGGCTTGGAAACACCAAACAATCATGATTAATGTGGCTCCCTTCTGAAGCTTCAAGTACATGTGTAACCTCCTATGAATTTGTCAGACTTCTTCTGAATGTTAATTTATCTTCTTTGAGGAAACTGATCATAATCTGTACAAAATCTTCTTCTTTGAGAAAAGTTTTCAGCCACCAACTCAGTTTCATGACTGGAAAGCATTAAGTTATTTCTCCCTTAAATGCAATCTCTTATGCTTCTTGGTTCATCTGGAAATCATTAAATAGTTCATAAAAATAAATTATCCTAAAGGGAAATACCAATGATAGAAGTATACGAGATTTTCTATCCCAATGTTATAACATGAATTAACTACATAAAATTCATGATAAAAATTATAAAAAATACTTATCTCTTGTAGTCAAATATATGTTGCATTCCTTTGGAAACTTCTTCCACTAAACTCCATATGCCTTGTCTATTGTTTAGTGACTGTTGATGATAATGCATCTGAGTTTTCCACACTTGCAGTGTGTAATGTCCTCTTTAGGGATTGGAAAAATTATGACAAACTTCCAAGGGATGTTTTCCTTCCAACAATGCCAAGATTCACTTGGGTGCTGCAAGATAGTTAGTGTTTTTCTTCAGTTTAATACCCTCCCAGGCTGGTGTGAAAGTAGAATTACCTTCAAAATCTTTGTTGTTATCCAACATTGTAATGTCATTGCCTTCAAAGGAAACTTTCAAGGCTTTTGTGACAACCTTCTCAATTTTTATTCCCCTCATGCCAGCATAGCAAGAAGTCAACTATGCTAGTTCAGCATTGCAACCATCCAAAACTTAATTAGTTTCTAATATATGCATCTCAACTTGGTGTAAATCTAACTGTGCCGGTACAGGATTCATGTCATCCCCAATGCTAGAATCATTTTGTTGAGTTTTAATTTTCTTATATTCCTCGAGTCCACTTCAACCAACCACTACCAGTCAAATATGTTGAGTACTTCATTTTTCTCTGGTACATTGTTCAATGTGCTACCTCTCAATGATGACATTTACTAATCAATATCCATCGTCCATTGCCACCTTTAACATAGCTTCAACTATTACGATGGTATTTGGGTTACAAAAATGCGAACAAGTTAATGTTCATTGCGATGGTTGACAAACTACTATTCAAAAGTGATCGAAATCATTTTGTGGCATATATGTATACTTATTAGATCAAGAATGATATATCTCATTTAGTATCACAATCATATGCTAAGTCAGGGTGGTAATCAAATTTTCCAATCTCTAAGCAACTATCTCATCACCAGATATCAACAAGGATTAGGTCCTTGTTTCTATTTGAGGCCACATCACAGAATATAGTCAACATAGATCAAAAATTTTCATCCCACATTAGTTTACGATATTTTGACAGAAATATATGTTTCCTTGCAGTTTTATAGATTCGTATATCTTTATATCTGGAATAGAATGGAACACAGGAGGCCCCGACTCGTAAGAAAAAGAGCACACAGGGAGTATTTAACAAAAATTATCCCAAATAGTAGACTCCCAAAACTAGATGAATATTTGGGTAAGCCCTTCCAAATATGCATAAAGAACATAGATATATTAAACATCATTGGAATTAATAACTGTGATACTATCCTAATCTATGTATCTTTGATTTGGCTGGTGCATTCGGGCCTTGAGAATATTTACATCCCATTAATTTGATGTTGAAGTCATTCTTATGCATGGTGATGGAGAATAAGAAGTTGGTCGAATGAATAATATGTCCCTTCTTTCTTGTGCAACATGTACATAATTTGTGACCCTTCAACGCAGATCAATCTATTGGAAAGCTATAATGGAAACAATTATTGTTTTGTCATTGATGTCAAACCTTTTCTGGTGAGACTATTGCTATCTGTTTCAGTACCATATCTATTGATTGATGAAGAAGATTTGAAGGCAAGGATAACAAGAAGACTGAGTAAAATGGTTGAGTTATGGAGAATTACAAAGGGTACTTGATTAGTTGGCACATTGGCAAAGTAATGTGTTATTTATCTATAACACTAAGTTATGATGACAGTTTACTGGGAATAGTTTATGCCGATCAAAGTTTGTGTTGACCCAGCACCAGTGTATGCCGAGCATAATTTATAGTGTCCACCGAGCGCCAGTAAATTGCCGAGAAAAATAGTGATGACTGAGTGAAAGAACATAGTGTTGGCCGAGCAGCAGTATTTTGGTAATTGTTGAGATTTGAGATCTCTGGCCGATATAATTGAATTTATTGGGATATGTAAAGTTAATTAAGGATAAGAACGATTGGTCCACACTATTTAAATGCATGGGAAATCATAATTAATGCATGGATCCAAGATTTAATTAGTGATTTCTTTGGAGAAGTAAATTAAATGTAAATGATGGAAAGATCTGTTGGATTTGACCTAACCTAATATCTATGATCTTGATTAAGCGGAAAATATTTATTTTACCTAGATGAAGAGGTATAAGATAACCTCAAGGGGTTATTCTAGTAGTATGATGAATGTGCTAAGTGTATGCAAGAAGATTGCATGGTTAATTGACTGATTGTCATGATCTAGCAAGAGAAGGCTGAGCAAAGAAGAAGAGAGTTGCAAAAGTGATTGCTTGATGGATTTCCAAGAAGATCTAAAGATTGAAATGAGAATGGAGGCCACTCAGTGAATTAGCATTAGAGCTAAATTGGATCTGGATTTGCAAAGTAAGTTGTATGTATTAGATCACACCTGCTGATTACTTTATAACCATTGTATCAGTCAAAATCCTTTAACCAGGTTGACCTAACAGTCATTGTATAAGTCCTTTGAGCAAGGTGACATTCAGGTGGAATGTTTTAATTCCTCTAACAAGGCCACTCCTAACAGGGTGATTAAATCCTTTAACCAGGTCACATTTAGCAATGTGTTTTGTAACCTTTAACAGGGTTGGCTCCTAGCAGAGCTCACTTCAGAAGAGTGAAAACTTGGTAGCATGTTATTGGTTGGTTTTCCCAAATTGGGGTTCCACATTAAATATTGGTGTCAACTTGTGTGAATATTTATGTTGTGTTTTATTGTTAAGTTTCTACAAGCTGATTATAGTTGAACAGTAAACTGCATATTTATGTTGTTGACATATGTTGTTGTTACCAAGTAGATCTAAGTTGTGTAAAGTGCTACAAAGTTTCAATTGGTACATCTAGACCTGAGAATAATGGATTCACCCCCCTCTTAGTTATTCTAAATTCATTCTAACAATTGGTATCAGAGCTTTGGTCTCTTGACAAGAGTTTGAAGGTACTTGGAGCAAAAGATCAAGATGTATAAAAAGGAGGTACTGAAGTTGAACAAAGATAACTTCCCTGCATGGAAGAGTTTTATGAATTTTCATCTCGTTGGTATTGGTCATGCTGCTAAGCACTATATTGAACATGAATATGTATCCCCTACTACACCTTTCACCGCTGAACAGTTAACAGAAAAATAGGAACACAATCAAGCAATGTTGGAGATCGCATCATCCCTGAGCTATCCTAAATTTGAAGACATAAAGAACTGTAAAAATGCTAAGAAGATGTGGGATACCCTAACAAACATCTATGGAGGAGATACAAATGTGTGGAGAGCCAAATCTGAGAGTTTAAGAGGTAAGTTTGATGAAATGAAAATGCAAGAAGGAGAAAATATAGTTTAATATTGTGGTAGGATAAAAGAAGTTGTGAATGCTATTAGAGGAGCTAATGGAACCATTGATGATAAAACCATTATGAGAAAGGTACCAAGGAATCTTCTTCCTATATATGCTATTAAAGTCTTTGCAATTCAAGAATTGAGATGTACTCCTAATAGTAATTTGACTTTAGAAGGTCTAGTAGGCAGACTTACTGCATTTGAGATGTCAAATTTTGATACCCACACTCCACAAGCTATTGATTATGCATTCAGATCCTAGTTGGTCCTTAACAAATCAAAGAAAGGAAATAAATGTGTAAAAGTGACAATGACTCTACAAATGATGATCTGGATGAACTTGAGGCACTTATGGCAAGAAGACTATCCAGAGGAAAAGGAAAATTCAAAAGTAAACTTCCTATCATTTATTTTTCATGTAACAAAGTTGGTCATATTGTTGCTAGATGTCCTGATAAGAATGACAAAAATGAAAGAAGAGACAACAAATACAAACACATAAAGGATGACTGATACTTTAGAAAGTATAAGGATTACAAAGACAAAAGTAAGAAATCTTTCTCTGTAGCTGAAGAAGCTTCTGACAGTGGTTCTGACAAATTTGATGAAAATGATATAGAATTTGTATATGTTACTATGAAAGATGATTCTGATGATGATGAGAAAACTACATTAATTTCCTATATGAGTAAAGGTGACCGTTGGATTGTTGACAGTGGTTGTTCACATCCCATGACTGGTGATAAGGATAAATTTGAGACCTTAGATCAGTGTAATTACAGTTATGTTAAGTTTGGTAGTGATGCACCATGTCTTCTTAAAGGGAAAGGATCAATTAAATTGACTGACAAGATCAGATGTGACAATGTATATTGGGTTGATGATCTTAAATCTAATTTATTGAGTGTTGCACAGCTAAATACTTCTGGTTACAAAGTTGAGTTCCATCACAAGAAGGCAAAGATCTATGATGCCACTGGAGAACTAGTTGGAAGTGGAGAGAAAACAAAAGGCAACTTATTCTATCTAGATTTAGCTGATGAGACATGCTTGTTTACACAATATTTAATGATGTTTGGTTATGGTATAAAAGGTTGTGTCATGTAAAATTTGATAACTTGGTAAGCATAAGAAAATTGAAAAAGGTTAGAGGGCTGCCTAAGTTAAAGAAACCTGAAAATACAATGTGTAAGCAATGTCAATTGGGAAAGATCACTGAATATAGTTTCAAGAGCAAGACTCATACTTATGAGGAAATTAAAGAATTGGTTCATACTGACCTTTCTGGTCCCATTGGTGAGAAAAGTTACTGTGAAGATAGAAATTTCATTCTATTTGTTGATGATTACTCTAGAATGATAACTGTTATGTTTTTTAAAGAAAAATCTGAATTATTCCAGTTATTTAAGTGGTACTTGGAAAAAGTTGAAAAGGAGACAGGTAAAAGTCTAAAATGTTTGAGATTTGACCGAGGAGGTTAGTTTATTGTTAATGAGTTTAACATGTTCTGCAATGACCAAGGTATAAAAAGACAGATGTCTGCTCCCAGGATACCACCACATAATGGTATTGCTGAAAGAAGAAACACATCTATCATGGACTGTGCCAGAACACTAATGATGGAGAAAAATGTTGCACATAAATATTGGAGAGAAGATGTAAGTATAGTAGTCTATAACCTGAACAAAGTACAAGTCAAGAAAGATACTGATGTTACACCTTATGAGCTATGGTATGGATATGCACCTAATGTAAGATATTTCAAAGTTTTTGGAAGCAAATGTTTTATACTAAAAGATAAAAGAAATGGAAAACTTGATGGTAAAGGTGAGGAAGGCATATTTCTTGGATATTCAACTAAGAGTAAAGCATATAAGTGTTTGAATTATAACACTAACAAAATTGTGAAAAGTACAAATGTTAGAATTGATGAATATCCAGAAAGAAATGAAGAAGAAAGCACACAAAAACCTGAAAGTTATAAATCATTTCTCTATCTAGATGAGGAAGATTCTAATGTATTACTTGAACTTGAGAATGAGGTTTCCGAGAAAGAGCTAGCACCTGTTGATTCATAGAATAAAATTGTCGGGCAACAGGAGGTAATTGCCGAGCTATCTAATGGAGATGTCGAGACACAAAATCAAATTGAATTGAATGAATATAATGAATCTGAAGCAAGACAAGAACCTACTCTATAACATTATGTGAGGAGGCACCACAAACCTGATCAAATCATAGGATCGAAGGATTCTGCAGTTATGAAAAGAAGTAATTTGAGAGACGGTACATGCTTGTTATGTGATTTTGAGCCTAAAACAGTAGAAGATGCTTTAGAGAATGAAGACTGGATACAAGCCATGAATGAAGGAATTGAGCAGATTGAAAAGAATAAGACTTGGACACTTGTACCTAGGCCAAGTGACAAAAATGTAATTTGTACTAGGTGGGTATTCATAAATAAGCTGAATGAACATGGAGAAGTAACAAGGAATAAAGTTAGACTGGTATGCAAGGGTTATGCACAAGAGGAAGGAATTGATTATGGAGAAACATTCACCTTAGTTGCAAGGTTGGAAGGAGTCAGAACCTTACTTGCATATGCAACCTACAAAGGTTTTAAAGTTTATCAGATGGATGTGAAGTCAATATTCATGAATGAGATATTAGAACAAGAAGTGTATATTGAACAAGCTGATGGATTTGTTGACCCAAGTAAGAGAAACATGGTTTTCAAAATACACAAGGCACTATATGGATTGAAGCAAGCACCAAGAGCATGGTATGAGAGATTGCACAATTATCTGATAAAGATTGGATTCATAAGAACCAATGACAACAACAATTTATACTTGAAGACAAAGCAAAGTAAAATTACTTTATTAGCTGAAATTTTTGTTGATGACTTTATATTTGGAGGAAAAGATGTGTTATGCCAAACATCTACAAAAGAGATGCAAACTAAATTTGAGATGTCTATGTTTGGTGAAATGGTCGCCTAGACTTTGGGCCCCATTTCTCAATTTATCAAATCCCTGAATCAATATTTTCAAATATCAACAATATCAATTATATCAATTTCCTTGATCAAATCATAATCAATTTAATATTTCTT
>MU225516.1:461050-520802 GCA_018584345.1 Thuja plicata | reverse complement strand
CTTGCATATTCATCTTAATCTAGCTTGCATTGCATTTCATTCTTGATTTTTGAGGATATTGGAATTCTTGCCCTTGTCTTCATTGAATCTCCCATTGCATGGTTTACTAGCAAGGTTATAGGCTTAATAGCTCTAGCTGAGAGAATTCTAAAAACCCTTGCACTCCATGCCTAGGGAGCTATGGATCAATTTTTGAGACCTCATTCTTGAGTGTTCTTGAATGTAAGGATTCATAGAAGTGTGACACATTTATGCACACAATATTGCTTTGGCTGTTGGAATTGTTGCAAGATTTTTTGCCAATCCCAAGGAAACTCATATGATGACAGTAAAAAGGATTCTGAGATATTTGAAAGGAACAAATGAATATGGTCTATATTACAAAAAGAATGATAAGTTTGAGCTTAGAGTTTACACTAACTCTAATTGGGCTAGAAATGTGGACGACAGGAAAAGAACCACAGGTGGAGCATTTATTTTGGGAAAGAAATTGGTTTCATGGACAAGCGAGAAACAAAATTGCACCTCACAATCTACAACTAAAGCCAAATATGTGGCAGCAACAGTTAATTGTTCTAATATTGTGTGGTTGAAGATACTACTAAAAGGTATGAAAGAAGAGATCACAGAACCAATTGTTATATATTGTGACAACACGAGTGCCATTAATATTTTTAAGAACCCTATGATGCACTCTAAGACAAAGCATATAGCTATCAAGTATCACTACTTGAGGGAGCTAGTTCAGAACAAGGAAGTAAGACTGAAATATGTGAATACTAAGGAACAGTTAGCAGACATATTTACAAAGGCCCTACCCATGGATTCTCATGAGTATCTGTGAGGTAAATTAGAGGTGATTCCCCTAACTGAAGCTAATTAGTTCAGAATGATATTGTTGCATCAAATATTATATTTAGAATATTTGACACATTGATGCATAGGTAGTCACACTTTAGGAAGCTTCCTAAAGCTATGAAAGAAAGACAAGGATAGAAAAGAGGATCATTTATAAGAAAGATGATAGGAACAAAATAATACTGAGTTAGAACAGAAGAATCTGCATGATGAAGATGTCAACGTCTTTGGCATTGTTGTCAAAGAGGGAGAGTTTACTATACTTAGAGAAAAAGGGAGAATTTATTGAAAGACAGAGTCTACAGATGAACATAAATAGAAAGATTTTAGTGTGATTACAGACACAAAGGGAGAAATGTTTTATAAGATTTGAGAATCGGAATGAAGCTAAGGACATTAATGAAGATTTGTTCATATCAAGGAATATAGGAAGACTTTTTGGATTGTATGATAACTATGTTTGTAAAAATATTGTTTTATTGTTTAGTGTTGCCATCAATGTCAAAGAGGGAGATTATTGGAAAGCTATAATGGAAACAATTATTTTTTTTTCATTGATGTCAAATCTTAACTGGTGAGACTACTGCTATCTATTTGAGTACCATATCTATTGATTGATGAAGAATATTTGAAGGCAACGATAACAAGAAGACCAAATAAAATGGTTGAGTTATGGAGAATTACAAAGGGTACCTGATCAGTTGGGCACACATTGTCAAAGTAATGTGTTGTTTACCTATAACACTAAGTTATGATGACAGTTTACTGGGAACAGTTTATGCCGAGTGAAGTTTGTGTCGACCGAGCACCAATGTATGCCGAGCATAATTTGTAGTGTCGATCGAGTGCTAGTAAATTGCCGAGGAAAATAGTGATGACTGAGTGAAAGAACATAGTGTTGGCCGAGCAGCCGTATTTTGGTTATAATTGACATTTGAGATCTCTAGCCAACATAATTAAATTTATTGGGATATGTAAAGTTAATTAAGGATAAGCACGATTGGTCCACACTATTTAAATGCACGGGTAACTGTAATTAATGCATGGATCCAAGATTTAATTAGTGATTGCTTTGGAGAAGTAAATTAAATGTAAATGATGGAAAGATCCATTGTATATGACCTAACCTAAGATGTACGATCTTGATTAAGCAACAAAGATTTATTTTACCTAGATGAAGAGGTATAAGATAACCTCAAGGGGTTATTCTAGTAGTATGATGAATGTGTTAAGTGTATGCAAGAGGATTGCATGGTTGATTGATTGATCAGCATGATCTAGCAAGAGAAGGCTGAGTAGAGAAGCAGAGAGTTGCAAAAGTGATTTGTTGACGGATTTCCAAGCAGATCTGAAGATTGAGATGAGAATGGAGGCCACTCAGTGAATTAGCATTAGAGGTGAATTAGATCTGGATTTGCAAAGTAAGTTGTATGTATCAGATCACACCTACTGATTACTTTCTAACCATTGTATCAGTCAAAATCCTTTAACCAAGTTGACCTAACAGTCATTGTATAAATCCTTTGAGCAAGGTGACATTCAGGTGGAATGTTTTAAGTCCTCTAACAAGGTCACTCTTGATAGGGTGATTAAATCCTTTAACCAGGTCATGTTTAGCAATGTGTTTTATAACCTTTAACAGGGTTGGCTCCTAGCAGAGCTCACTTTAGAAGAGTGAAAACTTGGTAGCATGTTATTGGTGGTTTTTCCCAAATTGGGTTTCCACGTTAAATATTGGTGTAAACTTGTGTGAATGTTTATGTTGTGTTTTACTGTTAAGTTTCTGCAAGTTGATTACATTTGAATAGTAAACTGCATATTTATGTTGTTACATATGCTATTGTTACCAAGCAGATCTGAGTTGTTTAAAGTTCTATAAAGTTTCAATTGGTACATCTAGACCTGAGGATAACTGATTCACTCCCCTCTTAGTTATTCTAAATTCATTCTAACACAATCTGCATGAGCATTAAAATATTTCTTTCTTATTACAGTGTATGAGACCTCTATTTCTTTTGATGCCAGATTGCCAAGGTCATAAATTTGCGTTTAAGAGGAAGAAAAATTGGTCGATTTCCTCACTCTTTGAGATCATTATTATTGGACATGGGTGAATTTATCAAGAATCACTATTAAAAATAATCTCTGTGATCAATATATCAGTGATGTAACCAATTTTGATATCAGCACGTATGACGTGAATGAAAGGGGTTTGTTTATTGGGCCTCCTCTATTGTCTATGCCTATCAACTATTTGACCGTCGATAAAATGAGATCAAGCATTCTAGATCTGTACCTTTGAGAGTTGACGGAATAGTTGATTCCCTTATGTCACCGTTGTTCAACAGTGAATTACCAATGCCCAACATAAGTCAGCAACAATAGTGATATCATTAATGAATTGAAGGTGATATGTTCAAGCAACACCTTGGTCACTACAGATTTGGCCAAAAGGAACAAAGAAGTTGAGAATTCTACCGAGCCCAGTATAGACAACCTTCCACTTCAACTACAAGCCAAGGATAACAACAACAACAACAATAATAATAGCAGTACTAAATATCTTGAAAAGAGTAATAACATGAATGCTACTGATGGGGCAACGTCTAATAATGTTACTCAAGACTGAAAGCTAATGGAGGCTCCTTTCGGTGAGCAATTGGGTGGATCACCATGAGGAGGATCGAAAACCCGACCATTCCTTTTTCGAATCACTTTAGCTTGGGGGAGGGAATTCTCATTCAACAGTTTTACACGATCTCATTGGTTTGGATGCATCCAAAAATACAACATTTCTAATACAACTCTAGTCTCCTCCTTAGATTTCCTGAATCATTTCATGTATTCCCCGAACACTTCACAGGCACATGGGTCATTAACATTGCTTTGATACCATGTTAAGTTTTAGTATCACTACTGCAATTGTAGTAGCACTTTCTCTATTTTCTATATTTTTCAAATGCAACAATCTTTCTTGTAATTATATTGAGAAAGAGACTAGGAGAGACATGTTCCATGAAGGGACTGTCTATTCATTATCATTGTTAATATTTCATTAATCAATTATATATTAGAATAATATAAGTTTGCATAACACACACACACACACACACACACACACACTATATTATTATTAATCAATATTAAAGTAATATATGTATTTTAAATGATCATATGACTGAAGCTACAAACATTAACACATAGATTTTGGTTTGTTATTCAAATTATGAAACAAGTTACTTTATTAGAAACTAAACTTTAATCTATATATTTTTTAAAAAAAGTTTTGATTTTCGATTAGCTTTTAATGATATCTAGGGAGCACACTCAAATTTCACATTTTTAGGATGTGTCCATTTTGAAAATTCATAAAATATCATACGCTCATAAAAAAATTAGTAGAGAAAATACTGGTTAAACTACACGGTGTTAGCCAGCTTCGCACTAGAGTGATTATTATTATTATTATTTTCAAAATTAATAGTTTAGAGGGAGCACACCAAAGGCTATGTTATATATTTTGACAAAAAATAGAACCACTTTTTGTGCTCCCCCTTTTTGAGGGTCGTAGTCTCCACCATTTTAAAAATAAATTAGTAGTTTAGAAACTAGATTCAGAGTACTACAACTCATGTTCTTGTCACATCTTCAAAATTTGAGTCTAAGTATCTTCAATATCTCATTGAAGTTTAGAGTTTTCTGATTCCAAAAAAAAATTGACATCTTATACCCCCTTTTTGGTCCCCCATCTTTGTGCACTTACCCTTATATGAATGGTCCAACATTGATATAAATAAATTTATTGCTTCTTACTAGAGTAAGTACAAGCACACATAATATTATTCCTTGTTAGAACTCTTATATAATAGCTTGGTTCATTTGCTCTAGTCCATCTGTTTCCTTGCTCTTAACATTGGAAAGCACACAATTTTTTTTTAACAATATTGGAGCTTAAAAAAAATAAAGCTACTATTGTGTCAATAGTTCTACTTTTCTTTTGAAACATTAATTCCATAACAATGGTAGATACAAGGGTTGTGGTGATTAGAGGAGATAAATGACATTTTGGGTTCAATTATATTGGTTAGGCTTAACCATCATACTGTGACCCTACATGGCTTAGGTGGTCGAGCTCATAGCCCCCTTGAGCGGTACCATTCTCCCTTTCTCATCCCGATTCACATCAAATATTTACAATGATTTCATTCTTTGATATTGTTATTCCCTTGCCATCTAATGCCAGTTAGTTGCATGAAAGAGCGCGTAGCCTATTTAGTTTACCCCACATTGGTGAGAATAAGCAAGGTAGAAGAGTGCTATAAGTATTCATGTAAACAATAAAAACATGACATTTTACATTATTTACTTTTGATTCTCAATAATTCTAATGATGAAAATAAGTTTAAAAATTTGTTGATAAAATTTATTTTATACAATAATAAGATTAAAATTAATATATTTTAATAAAAATATTTTTAAATCTTAAAATTTATTAATTTATTTTATGTATAGTTATATTAGTTAAAATTTATTTTATTTTTTTATTTACAAAATATTTTTCAATTATTGTTATCTAAAAGTTATTTTCTTTATTTAAGAAATATTTTACTTTTGTCACGTTATTTTTTATATTATATATATTTCATCTAAAAAATTATTAATTTTGAATTACAAAATGTATATAGATAGATATAAAATAATAGTTAGGAATTTCATAATTTTAATAAATATAAACTATTTTATGAAAAAAATATTGAAAATATTTCTATAATAAATATTCTTTTTTATATATAAAATATATATTTTATTTATTTATATATAGATATGACATACATTATTTTTTAACAATTGCACCTTGGTGTGCAATAGTTATGTTGAAGAGATGTCGAAAGTTTATTAGGAAATGATCTATTTTTTGCATACATGAGGTCAATTAGTAAGCCATTTAGCAAATGATATTGTTTGTGGAGCAAAGGTCTCAAAGAAGAAGTTATAGATTCTAATCAACTAAGCATCCTCTTAAATAGGAAAATATAATCAAAATAAAATGTTTGAACGGGAAAGATAATTAAGCTTCATTACCAACAGGCTCATATTTTGTTTTCAATAATAAGGAGATAAAGAGAGAGGGAGATAATGCAAGGTGCTCCATTTACAATTAAACATTTAATAATACTCAAACAAATAATTTCTCATACAATTAAATCTACATCTAATCAATTTCTTTTAATACATCAAATTAGAAACATTGTATTACATTTCAACACAATCTTTGAGCATCTACAACAAATGATGGGTAAATATAAGGAATACAAGCTTTATAAGAGACCAAAAGGTTGATTACAATAAATACATGGAGTATACAATTAGTTAAGGCGATCCTGATAGGAGCTCCCAAAATCTAACTTCCTCCTTCATGTCACAAGTGAGAACATTGTCAGATCTCTTTAAAACCAAGCTGTGTAGCATTTAGGCTTCCTCGTAAATCTTTCTAACACGAAGGATACCTGAACTTGCAACGAGGTTGTCTAGCACCCCGAAACTAGCAAGGGATGAAATCTTGTGCAACATATTATATCTTACATTTTAAAGTACTAATGTATCAACAATAGGATATGGGAGAGAGTAAAGAACAAAATGATCTAATTTAGTAAGCACATACTAAATGGTTTAAAAATGAGCTTTGACCGAAGCACCTTTTAAGCCATAAGCCAACTACTTGGCAGATAGTTTAAAGTAGAAACTAACTCTCTCCAGAAACTTACCCTTCTCTTTAACCCCATATTCGACACCTATCCATAATCACACACATAATACATAATAATTCAAACACTTGACAAAGTATATAAAAGCTCAAAGAAGTATACACATGATCATTTTAGGCATTCAAGAAAAAGTAAATGCATGTAAGAGAACACAAGTACATACAAGTGCATAAAGATTTCAAAAGCACACAAAGGTACAAAGAACACATGCACAAGTCTACATACAAGCTTTTAACAAATATAAGCAACAAATACAAACATCTATCTTTGTCTAACATCATTTCCAAGGGTTGAGATCCATTTAATTCACCAATGTACTTCTCAACAATATCAATCACATAGATTTAAGTTACTTTACTTACACATTAATAGTCAATTATACACTAAATCACAATATTCCTTGAGATATCTCAACCTCACAATGCATCAATAGTAAATACCTAACCTTTGAATATATAGGGAAAATGATGACAATGGATTGAAACATTTTTCTTCATAATAACTTAAATTGCATGTATATTTATAAACAAAACCATAGTTCAATCTCCATTAATCCTAAAAGTCAACATAAACATAACCCAACTCACCCAGTTCCTAAGAGATATAGAAGTTTATCATTAGTCAAAAGTGTCATCAAGAGGTAAACAAGTTCCACACCTTAAAAATGTCTAAAATATTTCACACTAAAGTATCTTCATATCACTAATTCCTTAACATATCATACTCTTAATGAGATCAACATCTTATATTTAATATAACTTTGATCTTCTATAATCAATAATACTCTTATCTATGTATAATTATTCCTT
This sequence comes from Thuja plicata, assembly GCA_018584345.1. NCBI lineage: Eukaryota > Viridiplantae > Streptophyta > Pinopsida > Cupressales > Cupressaceae > Thuja > Thuja plicata. The sequence continues at coordinate 513,370 of MU225516.1, read as the reverse complement.
TATACAGGTTGATTTCTATATTATTCAACATTTAAAGTCTCTATACATTGACAATGTAACAATTTGAGTTTTACTTAACATCAAGCCTAATCACAACTCCTTATTTTCTACTAAATTGTTATTTTGACAATAATACCCTATGTGAATTAAAATATCTTCTCTTTTTTTATTACAATGATAACCTTTACCTAATAAAAGATAGTAATATAATTAAAGATACATTAAAAGGAGACTTTTGCCACACTAGGGAATACTAATTTCATATTACTCATTTATATAGTAGGAGATGATAACTTATTGTTAAACTTTGTACACTTATAATCTCATTAGAATTTAAATGATTAATTCACAGAGATTCTTTGTGAGGCATCAGAATAAACGCAATATCTAATAATTTCAAGATTTTCGTATTTAATGTTGAGATTACATTCTACTTAAAATCGTAACTTTATTGATCTTTAACCAGAAGAAAATATCAAAAAATGAATCCGCTATCTTACTATACATAGTAACTGAAAAATTTGACGCAAATATTGACTTGGAGCATCTGAGTCTTGTCGAACCAAACATATTTGAGGTCAATACAATATCAGAGTTTGGCATTTTACACTATAGAGCATAAATCGAGATTCAGTGATCAGTTAATAATCCTAAATGGAAATCTTCAGGATAGGTGATCTACTAAATATTTGTACTGAAAAGAAAGGTGCGTTCTTATAAATGTTTGAAAAGATTGATAAACCCTCCCCGGGTGACAGTAAGTGGGTGAATCCTACCAACAAGGAAACACATAAACAAAGGAATTTATCAGCTGTTGTAGTTGCAAAGACCTTGGTATAAATGCATGCAAAATGTTTTCCTAATTGATAACACAACTCTTCTAGGCTTTCAATTTCAGGTTTAGATCCTTGCAGCAAAAGATTTACATCGATAATTAGAACAAATACAAAACAACATAAATATGTCCCTCATGCAGTCTCCGAGAATAAATAAGAATAGATTACTAACAGTCTATAGTGCGCAAGAGCACTGGCTACAAGAGACAACAATACTTTTAGAATTTTCCTATAGCTAACATGCGAATATTAAGGAGAGTTTTCTAAGAATTCACTTTCTACAATATCCGAAATATGTGTTTCATTATTTTCCTGGAAAGTTTCACCGATCTAGACTTCATTTAAGCCTAAAATAATATAAAAGGAAAAATGGTCATGCAAGGCTATTTTCTACAAATAGCCCAAGATCTTAAGGACAGCGGCTATGAAAATGAAGGGTGAAAATAATAAAAGCTTGATGTACAGATTTGTATGTAAAATTCATAGCAACATAGAATAAGACCACAAGGGATATAGTAAACCCCAGTTTGAGTGGCTCAGAGGATACAATACTAGAGAAACAAATAAAACCCCTACACATGTATTAAAACAAAAAGAAATTAAAATTTACAGTTTCTTTCTTAAGAAAATACCAAAAGCCATGTTGGTCCTAGTCATTACAACTTGACTCTTGGCAGTATCTTTGATCGAAAGCTCAAAATCCATAATCACCACATATTAATAATTAGACCATAGTTGATTCCATAGTTACACCGCCCTGGGGGACAGGGGGATGTCGGAAGGGGGGACAGGTTTTCGGGTAGGGGGACAAAGGGGCTTCAATTTGGAGACGAAGGGGGACGGTGGGGGACAGCGGCGGGGGACTGGGTGGAGGGGAGTGTATATACTATACACGTGGTACTTAAAATGTTAGTTATGATAAGATATATAACAATATAAGACATAAAGATGTAAAATAGTTGCCAGTAACTGTAAAATAGTAAACTAGAATTACTAAAAGTAAATACTTGAACATTGCACTGAAGTTTGAACATTGAACATTGCATCCCTGTGTTGGGGACGTTGGGGATTTTTGGGGGGGTCGCGTCCCTGGAGTACACTGGTTGATTCCCTTGCTCGTTCAGAATGTTTTCCACTCTTTTGTTAGTTTCCACTTTTACTGCAAATTTTGGAGTGAAAGCAGTTAAATTTATAGTTATAATTAAATTTCCACTCCTTGATCAACTTGAAATTAGAAACTACCAGTTTAATATGATGACAGCATGCAAATTACTCATATGCATACAACTATTTTAGTTGGCTAAAAGTAATATTACAAATAAATAAAATAAAATAATAAGATAGAAATATAGTGGGAGAATTTTTTTTATGAATAGCGTCTTTTCAATTAATAAAATATCAAAGTTACATATCCACAATACAGTGGGAGAATTTCAAGAATAAAAGGGTCAATAAAGGTTTGCATCTACACTGATAAAAGTAATTGACCAATAAAAGTAAAAGGTAGTGGAACATACCTATTTCCAATACATCTCAAGTGGCACAAAATTTATAAAAACACTTTAATGTATGCAAGTGCCTAAAAAACCCTTAGTACGTCATAATATAAAACTACTATCAATTTTATGTGCCATCAGTTCTCCCACACTTCTTCTTACATCTTCATGAACCTCCATCTACAAGTGGTACCTACATACAGTAAATGGTGTAAGGCTCTCTAATAACGAAAAAATAAAATTAAATATAAAACTGAATTCATATAAACCATTGTAGAAATCAGATATAAAATGACTAATTTTGTCCTCCGTACATTCGAATTTGAAAAACAACCAGCATAAATTAATACATTAATTTATAGAGAAAGATAGATATACAACTCCATCTACAAATGGTACCTGCACATACAACAAATGGTGTAAAACAACTATCAACTATCAATTCTCCCACAATTCTCCTTACACCTTCATGCAACTCCATCTACAAGTGGTACCTGCACATACAATAAATGGTGTAAGGCTCTCTAATAAACAAAAAATAAATACAAATATTAAATAAAATATAAAACTGAATTCATTCAAACCATATATAAAATGACTAATTTTGTCCTCGGTACAATCAAATTTGGAAAACAACCACCATAAGTCAATACATTAATTTGGAGAGAGAAAGATAGATATGGAGATGGAGAGATATCAAGATAGAGATAGTGGGAGAAATTGAAGAATAAAAGGGTCAATAAAGATTTGCACCCTACACTGACAAAAGTAATTGACCAATAAAAGTAAACAAGTAGTGCACACCTATCCCAAAAAAACTTTTGTATTTTAGGAAATAATAAATTTTTAAAGGGACAATAAAGATTTGCGTCCTACAGTAATACATTTTCATTATTGAATGTATAATTGACAATAAAAGTAAACAAGTAGTGGTACATATCTATTTCCAATACATCTTAAGTGGCACAAAAGATCCTTAGTATGTCATAATATAAAACAACCATCAACTTTATGTGTCATCAATTCTCCCATACTTCTCCCACAACTTTAACTATCAATTATCAACTTCATAATATAAAACGACTATCAGCTATCAATTCTCTCACACTTACAATTACTCCTGTATGCAAGTGCCCAAAAGACCCTTAATATATCATAATATAAAACAACTATCAAATTTATGTGCCATTAATTCTCCTACAGCTTCAACTATAAATATCAACTTAATAATATAAAACAACTATCACCTATCAATTCTCCCACACCTCTTACATCTTCATGCAACTCTATCTACAAGTGGTACTGCACATGCAGTAAACCAAAAAAAGCAACAAACTAATAGTAACTTCAAGCAACAGTGTCCACAAAGCTTCTTTATATTGTCCCATCTAAGATCTTCAACAATCACTGTAAACTACTATTTTTTATTTATTTTTTCCCCTTCTTACATGTGTTCGCATTCAAATAAACTATCCTAAGATGAAAAACTAATAATAAGTTCAGCTATTATTTTTTTCTTTTCTTTTTCTTTTTTCCCTATATTCTCAATCAAACAAATTACATGATCTAAATGAAAAACTAATAATAACTTTACACAAGAGTTTCTGCAAAGCCTCTCTTTATCATGTCCCGCCCAAAACTGAAACATTATCGCACTCAGAAATTCCCAGGCTCGAATCCACAGCCTATTAGAACTGAACCCCGGCAAGGCAGCAATCCGCTTTCAATCCCCCAAGAACAATGAATACCTAACCATAATATTATAAACCTTCTTCTTATCTTGCATAGATAAACCTTATTCAACCCACATAATATTCTATTGCAAAATCTTTGGAGGTTTACGTAACAATAATATTATAAGCCACCGACATACGTAATATTTAGCCGATAGGCTATTATGATGTCGGGAAAGTCGCTTCTCATCGGAACCCCGTTTTCAGCCGTTGCTTGGATTGCCGAGTAGAATGACATTTAGATTAGGTTTATTTACAAGCACTTATACCGGAAGGAGGTGTAAGGACTTATATAAGGAGGTCTACGGACCTATGGAAGGTAATATGTTACAATATATGTGCATAAAAGATATTTATATTTTTTTTAAAGATGTTTAAAATTATGTAAAGTAAAAAATTTCAAATTTGTTTAGAATGCTTCTTTGTTATTTTAAAGATATATTTTTTAAATGTTTATTTATACATAATGAAGGTAAGAATGTATTAGGTTACAATACATTGAAAGTATATGTTTAAAATGATTAGGATAGAACGTTGTCACAAATAGAAAATACATACAACAAATAAAGCAACAATAGATGATTATTACTTCGGGAGAAATACTTATGCATTCCTCCATATTTAATTAAAGATCAAAGTATCAACCAATCACCATTCAAAATTAAAATAGGTTTGCTAAAGTTTCTAAAGTTATCATTTTTCAAATGCACAAATTGTTTTATCTATAATTCTATTGGATAACAATACTATATATTCTTATTAAGATGACATGAGTCTTTTAAATGTCAAAGCATCAACCAATGAGAAGTAAGAATTAAAATAGATTGACCAACTTTTCTTATGTTTGTATTTTTTTTTTCATTTTCATACAATAGTCATTTCACTATTCCATTTTGTCTACTTCTTTTGCGAGTAGATGATAAAATCATTATTTTTATAATAATAATAATAATATAACAAATGCATACAACTATATCTTTTTGCCCTATTTCTTTTGGCAATGTGTGGGTGATAAAAACTACTTGATTTTTTTAATAATAATATTTTTTGATGAATAGTGCATTTCCTATTAAGTTAATATAAAAGTTACATATTCACAAAAAAGGGGTCGGGGGACATAGAAATTACCCCGCAAGAGTTTCACACGACACGTAGCCAAACACAGAAACTAGAAACTATTCATAAAAAAACATAAAGCCTTCAGGCTACAAGAGTGGTGCCAGCCGAAGGAGGATCTTTGTCATCAAAACCCCAGGCATCCTTGGGATTGATTGGAGGGTTGGGAACTGACCAGCCATCAGCAACATCATCTTTTTCTTTTTATTTATCCTTCGCCTGAGGCGGAGAAATAGCCAAAGCCAAGCGAGGGAAGGACCACTTGGAGGAAGGGACACCACGAACATCAGGAGCATCAAGAGGGGCAGACATAACTAGAGCCAGAGACCAGTCAGAGGCACGGCGACGCGGAGAAGCTAAGCGGCGCCACCACCCATCATCACCACCCCTAGGAGAGTGGTGGTGGGGAGCCTATGATCGCGGAGTGAGGGAGCGGCGAGCCAAAGAGCTACGGCCACGATGGTGACCCCTGGGTGGAGTAAAATCCACAAAAAATGAATCAAGAAGTACTCGAGCAGTCGTACATGGAGCATTGCCCCAATGATTGAGCAACTCCTGAAGGTGGGCCACCTCCAGAGCCACTTTATTGGCTTGCACTTGAATCTGCATCATCACATTGTTACATATACAAGCTTTATTATACAAAGCAACATTTATATCAAGAAAGTTGTGAGTGAAAAGAACATCATTCATATCTTTCCATAAAGTGAACAAAATCTCCATCCTGAAAGTATGTCAAATCTGGGTAAACTTGAAAGGAAGTCTCGGAGAGTCTCCCAGGAAAATCATATGCCAAGATAAAGGCTTGGGCTAAAATGGTTTTAAAAAATCATGAATCCACTGCCAATATTGTTGAGCTCTCCTACAAAACCAAAAATGTGCAAAAATGAATCAGGGTTCCCACAAAAGGGACACCGAGGGTTAGGAACACTGAGGTGTTTGAGCCGAGGGCCCAAAGGAAGACCTTGGAAGAGAAAACACCAAGAAAAGAGAGTCATCTTGGGCTCAGTAATAGTAGACCAAATTATCTGGAAACGAGAGCTCCAGTGGTGAGGAGAAGAGTGTAAATGCCATCTCTGGTTGAGAATGTCCACCATGGGCAGATGAAGAGACAACCATATATAACCCATCTTCGGCTTGTAGTTGCTGAAGGGAGTGGCAGAGTACCATTTCTAGTCTTTCCACCAAGGTCGAACAGACTGAATACCCAGCTTATGAAGCAAATGCTCTGGAATGGCAGAAACTAACAGATCAAAAGTCTGATGATCTGGACGAGCTAGACGGAACTGGACCTGCATATATTCCCAAGAGCGGAGGCTCATAGTGGCCTTGGAAAAGAGGTCCTTAGGTGTTTTGATGCCACATTTGAAAAAATGTAGAGCACTGGCACCTTGAGTCTTAGTCAGAGGAATACCCTGAATGGAGAACAACGGAGACCACCAAAGGTTCTGTTGATTCAAAGAAAGCCCACTACAAAAGCCATCCCCATCCCAATGAAGCCAAGGTTTGATAGCTTCCTAGGTCTTCCATATGCTCTTAATCACAAAGGTGCCTTGAATATGCATAGGTTCCCGCATAATGAGAAGAGTTTGAAGACCAATTCCCTTCCAGGCTGGCCTGTGAACAAGATATCCTAAAGAAATACAATTCATGACAAGGATTTTCCAAGCTTCATCGCCCATGAGAGCACAGATAATCCATTTAGCACATAGAGCGAGCCCTTATTTCTGAGTGGAGAGAAGACCGAGGCCACCAGACTCTCTGGGAAGACAACAAAAATCCCAAGCAACTCTATGGAACCCATGACCGTCAGCTCCCGAAGCGTAGAGGAAATCTCTGAGAAGGCGCTCCAGCTTAAGGTAAGAGGCTTTAAAAGGAGCCCAGTAAGAAGAATAATAAACATGAGTAGCAGCCAAAACCTTAGAACAAATCAAAAATTTCCCCGCAAGAGAGAGAGGTTTAGAAATCCAATATTGCAGCTTCTTTTCAATTTTAACAACCATAGAATTCTATACATCCACAGAATAGCCTTGAAAAGCAAAGGGATTGCCCATGAAGTGAAAAACTTCCCCATGCTAAACCCACTTCCAATCAAAATCAGCCAGCCAAGGACGGCCTGGAAGAAAAGATTGTTTGTAGCAGAGGGGGGTGGTCCCACAATAGTGTGTCCCACTTTTTTTAACATCATGATTTTTGCTAAAATTGCACATTTTTAAGAAAATATGATGATTTAAGCCTTGAGAGGTCCCATTTGAAGAAGTAAATTCAAAATGGCTAGATAAAATCCTCTTGGATCAAAATCCCTTTGGTATAATCCCTCTACTCCTCACTCACACCTATAATCGAGTCTCCTTTGAACCCATCAAAATGCTGACAAAAAATCACTTTGAAATTAAGTTTTTGTGGGATCAAATAAATTTATTTGAAAAACCCAAATATAGGATGATAGTACTCCGAGAGAGCTTTCCAATGATTATGATTTTTATATATATTGAGTTTATTAAGACTTTTATTTTTAAGTTTTACTAAACATAGGTTGTCTGACCATTTATCGACTTCTCTGTTCAACGCTTCTGGAAAAATAATAAATTAGGGAAAAAAAATTATGAAAAATATCTAGGAAATAGGTGTTTATGTTACCTTTCTATCCAAAAAACAATAAATGAATTTCCATATATAGAGATAGAGTTAGAGCGATCAAAGTGAACCTATGTCCAAATTATAATTAATGTCACTTCATAACTCAATAAACTATTAAATATTCAACCAAATTGAATGAAACCAAATGGATTCCCTAGATATTTATGTTACAAACCTAAATTCAAAATAATTATGTTCTTATCAGTTTTATAAAAAAAGTTATGTTGATCAAAGTGAGTGTCACTCCTAAAAAATCCTGATTTTTCACAAAAATAATTTTTGAAGGAGAGGAAAAATGGATACAAATAAATTCCATTTTTTATAAAAAAAATATATTTATAAACTAGAAAAAAAATACTAAAATTCACTAGTTTACATCATCTTCAAATTCTTAATGGTTTAATGACAATAGATGTTTGAAAGCGAAGTTTTTTTTCAGAATGTTCATTTTAGTGTCAAAGTTGGCCAAAAAGTGGGACACAGTTTTGTGGGATCACCCAGGGTCTTTTGTCATTGAATAGCAGACCCAGAGGCCTAACAAAAGGTATCCAAGCATTGCAAGGCCTTAGAGACATTTTCCTCATCCTCTAGGAGAGTGAGGAAGGAATCATCAGCAAAGTGCCCATTAACAAGCTGGGAAGAAAAATCCAGAAGAGAGATGCCTCGCACTAACCCAGAGTAAAGAGAATTGGCAAGCAGGTAACCAAAGCCTTCGGCAGCAAGCACATACAACGCAGGAGCCACCAGACAACCCTGGTGAATGGACCTATAAAGTCCAAAGGTGTCAGACTGGGAGCCATAGATAGAGATGCAAGCAGAGGCATCACAAAAAAGCATTTCCTCAGAGTGCAAAAAATTTGCACCAAAACCAATAGCTTGCAGCATGGAAAGAATGAAAGGCCATTCAATGCAATCATAAGCTTTGGAAAAATCAATTTTGAGAAACAAGGTGTGTTGCTTGGACTGACAAGCCCATTTCATTCCCTCCTAGACAGCGATAATGTTGTCAAGGATATATCTGGACTTAATGAAACCAGTTTTCTCTGGGCGGACAATCAGAGGGAGGAGATGTCTGATCTTAAGAGCTAAAGCATTAGCAATGATCTTGTATGAAACATTTAGCAAGGTGATGGGCTTCCAGTTACAGATATCTTCGGGATCACTAGCTTTGATCACCAGCTTTAGGTATGAATTTAATATTTCCTTTATTAGTAATAGCACCCAAAATTTTATTATGATAGGCTTTGAGATACACTCTATGCAGGTCAGGATCTATATCATCCCATAAATGCTTGTAGAATTCAAAGGGGAAGCCATCACACCTAGGAGACTTGTCATCTTTCATAGAAAAGATAGCCTCTTTCAGGTCACTAATGGTGAGAAGTTGTTCACAAAAGGCACGTTGCTCAACCGCCAGGCAATTTGGAGTAACAACAATACACTCTCGGAGAGCCTCTTCCCAAGCAACCGAGTTTCCTTGTGAAGCAAAAAAAATTTCATAGCGGTGAACAAAATCTTGAAGAATAGCAAGAAGTTCTGAGAGAGTTTCATGACCATGCTTGATTTTTTTGATCCCAAAGTTGGTATGTCAAGCTCTGAGAGCATGAAGAAACTCTTTAGATGCTTTATCGCCCACCTCCAACCAGTGGAGGCGAGCTTTGATTTGAGCTCCCCGAGTAGCATAGTTGTCTGCAATTTTCTTCTCATGGTGGAGCTGCACAAGATTGAGCTGAAGCTCAAAATCAAAGGGATTCAAAGTGAGAGAATCAGAAGCACTCCGAAGAGCTTTTGTGTTAGCTTCGTAGTAATGTTTCCTGTACAGGTCCAACTGGTGACTGTAGATGCAAATAAATTTGGTAGTACGGTTGATGGCATCATTCCACCAAGGGATCCACCCAAAGTGGTTGTGGGGCTAAGGCTTTGAATTCTAGACTCTCAGAATGTGAGCAATAGTAGAAGCATGATTCAACACGGATGTGTTGAGAAAAGAAATTGAGTTCTAATAGGCTGCCAAGCAGAAGATTGCCACGTAATGGAAAAAAAGATGGGGTAGTGATCTGACATGGTCACATATGGCAAGGGAATGACAGGTAACTCCCGATCTTCAGAAAAGGAGAAAAAATATTGAGCAGTTATCATAGCACGATCAAGTCTCTTAAATATGCGGTCAGAACCCGCTCTAAAATTAGACCAAGTGTGCCAGACCCTGTTGAGATTGCTGAGACGCAATGCAACCAAGATCACCTGCATGCAAGACCATTACACAGAAGAAGAAGACAGAAGAGAATAGAAGTATTCAGAAAGCTATGGCGGCCAAAATGAAAGAGAACCCAAATCCATTGTGACAGAAATAATTTCTATTAACACAATAAAGATTACAAACAGATCTCCTTATGAATTACAAAGCGGACAATCCTTATAAAGGATGCCAAAACCCTAAAAAGGGAAACTAACTCAGAAATAGAAACTACCTAAGATTAGCTTAAGCAAACTAGAGTGAATAGGGAAGTTACTAATTAGATCATAATGATTTAAATTAGTAACCCCGATAGACTATTACTCTAACAGACCCCACTCTGTCGATGGTGGTTATAATTGTGATCAAAGAGGCCTAATTTACTGCACATATAGTACCATGCTTCCTGCTCTCCAGTTGTCCATCGAAAAGGAAAAATCCCTTCCTTGGCAGAGGCCAGCTCAACCATATTAAAGTCCCCACACATAACCGAAGTTGCTGAAGGCAAATTATCCACCAACCAACACCAAAGTCGATATATTTCCACAACATCATTGGGAGCATAAATATTAACTATACCAAAGGAATTATTATTAAAAGACAACAAAATCCAAGTGACACAGTGCATTGGATGAGAACCATGCACAATAATAACAGATTTAAGGTGAGGTGACAGAATAGTAATGACACCACCTTTACCAGCTTCATGCTGAGAAGAAAACACAATGTCATCTGGCCATATGATATGACGGGTAGAAGTAAGAAAAAATCTAGAGATTTTAACTTCCTGCATACACAAAACATCTAGATTGTGAAGTCTACAACGGGTATCCTGAACATAGTAATTTCTAGAGAGGTTAGTCAGACCTCAAATATTCCAGGATAAAAAATTCATGAAAACTCTTGTATATCTTCCTCGTCCTCAAGAGAGGAGAAAATATTTTGCAAGAAAATTGGAATGGAACCAAAGCTGGTGGGTAAATCTCTAGATGAGACATATCGTCGCTTTTCGTCTGGGTCTTTCGCATGACCATCAGGGCTGCGAGACCGATGCAAATTCTGTGAAGAAATAATTAAAGACACATCTTGCGGAGTGCGCGCCACCATATAATAATAATTTAACAAATATCTACAATTATAAATGTCAAACATAAAAAAGTTAATATATTAAATTTTAATGAACTCATTTAGTAATGATAAGATTATAATTTCTTATATAATAAGTGTAATTATTAGATAATAATAATGTAATATACTTTATACATATTAAAAAAATAATTATAATACATTAATTATATGTACATTAAATATCATTGTATAATTAATATTTATTATTAAAAATATATAGTTATTCATAAAAAATAGTAGAATCATTACTATGAATAATAATAGGTGTTATAGATAACTAATAGTATAAGAAGTTATTATAATATGTCTATTATCATCATTATAATATAGATCAATTATTACATACATAATTATTCATCATACTAGTTATCGTAAAAAAAAACAAAAAAACTCTGAGTTGTCCCCACGACCCAGCTCGACAACCAAGAATCCTGAAAGAATCTCGTATCTTGGGTACCAGGGGTGAGTTAAGGCGAGACTAATCCTCGGAGGATGAACCTAACCACCCACAAGCCAGGTTCATCAGGAAAATCTAGGTGTGTATATATGTTAGTAAATAAAATTATATCTTTCTTATATATTCAATTCTTCACTTTGTAGCCCATAAAGGAAACATCAATCTCATAATAACAATTGGATCAGATATACATGATATTGACCCTCTGAATTATGGTACAACTCCTAGATAGATTTTCAATGAATTTTAAAAGATCAAAATTGCATTTGCAAAGAACATACTATTCACTAGAAAGTAAACAAGGCATTCACAATAATTCACATTCAAGAATGTTCCAATCATTGTAATGAAAGAAATGTATGGATCCTACGAAGCCCACAGACTTATCTACTACACATTCCACAACATTAAATTGCAACAATTAACAGATTAAGGCTAAGAAAGATTTACTTCAAGAAAAAAATCCGATCAACTAGAGATATCCCAACAATGACCCATTCACCAATATAAACCAATAGATTGATAATAGTGGAAGTTTTTCTTTTCATTGATTTCAGAAAACAATCTTCAAAGTATATCCCCCAAAATTCACCAAAAACTAAAATAGATCACTAAGCATTTCTATTCCATTCTAACAAAATTATTATCGGCCAATTTCAATTTTTCTCTAGCTATATATAGCCATCAGTTTAAAACATACAACTTAAAGTCCAGAAAAATTTCCCAGAGCTTCGGGATGAAAAACTATTTTAAAACTGAAAGTACTGCTAAAAAGAGAATGAGAAAAATAATCTAGTAACACTTCGAGATCGGCGGAGCACGATCACAGAGTGGCAGATGAGTTGGAGCCCATAGACTGGTCCTTAGAAGCATTGGTGGCACAAGAATTCCTTCGCTCCTTGTGTGCATTGGAAATGTTGAGAATAGTGGCATGATGTGGCAAGGTGATGTGGATGATCCTCTTTTTCAGCACCTTCTTATCTTTGCACACCTGGATAATTTTCCGTTTGTGTGATTGCAAATGATCAACACAAACTACCAACATGGCTTCAATGTTTGCCATCGATGTAAAATATTATGTGGTTACATCTTTATTGTATTTTATGGATGAAGCTCCTCTTTCAAATTCTCTAGTCATCTCCCCTGCATCTCTAATGTTTTGACCATCTTCACTCATCAAAGTGATGTTGAGACACTTTAGGTCTTTCTACATTATATCTGTCAGCTCCTTCAACACGTTCAGCAAATGGATAGCTCCCTCATGTCTGGCTTTGATAAATGAAATTCACCATTCAATACTCTTAATGGATACATAGAGGACATCTTCATCTAAACCTAAAAAATGGTTTTTTGGCAAGGAACCTCATTATCCCATATTTTTCAATCTCATTCATTTGATTAATCACATTGGCCCACTTTTTCTTTTCTTTCTCCCATTCTTCCAACTCTGTTTGTGTTTCAGAGATTGACACTCCAACGGTCCCATGCGTTTGAATCAATTGAGTGATATAATCTCCTCCACGCTAGATTACACCTTCTATCCATTTGTTGAACACGTCAACAATGAGTTTGTTCCTTTGGATTTGATCCAAAGTCTTTCTAACTTCAGGAGAATGACGGTCAAAATATTGAGGTGCTTGAGCTAGCGGTAGGGGGTTAGGATTTCGTATTTCCTTTATGAAATCTGCCAATTTCTTTATTGTAGCCTTCAACTCCTTCTTATCGTTTTCATCTTTGAAATTCCTGTATAGCATCTTTTTGGTAGATTTTTCCAGGTGCTTTGCATCTGTTGCACTGGTTGCAACACCAAGGTCTATCTTTTCAACTGTGAAATCATCAGCGGTAGCTTCGTTGACATCCTTATCTTCCTTAGGAACTGCTCACTCAAAAACCCAGCGCCATATTTTTTTGTCTATGTCAATCATAGACTCAGTTCTAATCCTTTTTGGTTTGACCGTAGCCCCCAAGAATTTTCTAACCATATCCTCCACAAGTAGAGTAATGCGTAGCACATTCCTTTTCTTTCTAATCAATGTTTCTAGCCATTTGAGTGTGAGAGGTGGTGTCTGTAGAGGAGTGTTTATTTCAACAACTGCAAAATTCTTGGTATCAGACTGGTCAATTTTCAACACCTCAGCGTCTTTAGATGGAGGGCTCTGAGTATTCTTCTTAGACATTGGACTATCCATTTCATCCAAATTAATTACTTCTTTTTCCTTAGCTCCCACAATGTCCTCTTTTTTGGATCTAGTTCTTGTAACTCACACAGATGGGGCGATATAGGAAAAACTCTATTTTTCAGACTTGAGCTTGTGAGTCTTTTTATTTTTAACCTTGGATGAACTGACAATAGAAACATCAACATTAGATGGGGGAATAGAATTTTTAACAGGGCTGGCAAGGGCAGATATCCGTGTGTTGTGCCTCTTTTTCACAGGAGGCCTTTTTTCATTAATCCAAGTTTCTCAGTTCTTTTGATCACACTGAGAGTTTTGATGTGTATGCTATCTCTCTCATCCATAACCTATTCGATTTCAGGCAAAGGTGTTCCCCTGACTCTGGTTTCGAACTGATCATCAATTATCTCTTCACCTTCCTCTTCTTCTATCCCTGTGATATCAAGGTCTATTCTTAGTATAACAACTTGGCTGAGAGTGAATCTCGACCATGCCCTTCTTCTTACCTTGAAGTCATTTGTGCTCTTTTCCCAGTAATCTTCCATTTGAGGAAGATGTTGAAATTCAATAGGCAAATTAAAGTGTTTGGTTGCATAACCCCTGTTGTCAAAATCATTCCTAGCCTCAAAGGTTTTCCGATTTAACTTTTTCAATTCTAATTCGAGGTTGAGGAAATATGAGGATGTTTTACAAGTGTAGAACCCAAGCTCAATGGGAAAGCTTGAATTTTATTGACCCTTCCTATCTTTCACACCCTTATGCACATGAGCCAATTGATGACCTACTTCGGTTATGACATGGCTATCTAGAGCATACCTTTGGAGCCTGAATGATTGACCTTCAAATCCTCTGATCCTTATGTAAGTGAATCTCCTGAACTAGATAAATAACATACCATAAGTGCTAATGAAGTTCTTAGCTTCTTCTGACATTCTCTATTCAGTGTTCCCCTACAAATCATAGACCAACCTCCCAGAATAAAATACCATAAGTGCTAATGAAGGTGAGAATGTACTAGGATAGAATACATTTAAATTATATGTTTAAAATGATTGGGATAGAAAGTTGCCACAATTAGAAAATACATAGAACAAATAAAGCAATTGTAGATGATTATTAGTTCTGCAGAAATACTTATGCATTCCTCCATATTCAATTAAATGTCAAAGTATCAACCAATCACCATTCAAAATCAAAATAGGTTTGCTAAAGTTTCTAAAGTTTAGCATTTTTCAAATTTCTTTTCAAATGTACAAATTGTTTTATCTATAATTCTATTGGGTAACAATACTCTATATTCTTATTAGGATGACACGAGTCTTTTAAATGTCAAAGAATCAACCAATAAAAGTAAGAATTAAAATAGATTGACCAACTTTTCTTATGTTTCTATTTTTTTTTTCCATTTTCATACAACATTCATTTCACTATTCCATTTTGTCTATTTCTTTTGCCAATGACAAAATCATTATTTTTTATAATAATATAACAAATGCATACAATTGTATCTTTTTGTCATATTTCTTTTAGCAATGTGTAGATGATAAAACTACTTGTTTTTTTTATAATAATATTTAACAAATATCTACAATTATAAATATCAAACATAAAAAATTTAATAAATTATTTTAATAAACTCATTTAGTAATGATAAGATTATAATTTCTTATATAATAAATACAATTATTAGATAATAATAATGTAATATAATTTATACATATTAATGAAATAATTATAATACATTAATTATATGTACATTACATATAATTGCATAATTAATATTTATTATTAAAAACATATAGTGATTCATAATAAATAGTTGATACTAGTTGCGTATAATTATTACATAAGAGTGAATGAGAGTGAATAATTATAATAGTTATCGTATAATCATTGCCTAGTATAATAATAGGTGTATCAACTACTATAAATAGTTGAATCATTACATTAATAATAATGAGAGTAAATATATTCTTCAACACTCCTTTCTCTTAATAATTATATAACCTAATTATTTTTTGTAGTTTATCGATTGATTTACCTCTAGACAATTGTAAATTTCAATCCTTGTAATTTACTATCATTTTTTTCTTTCTTGAGTGTTAGTCCTTGGGATTTATGTATAGCAGCAGTCTGTGCCATGAATAGTCATATTTATTTACAATTACCTAGAGATTTGGGTGTTATAGGTATATGGTTTGGATCGTCTTGGTTCCATAGCGAGCCATAGTAATTATCAAATTGAACCACTATGTACAAGGTAAGTTAAGTGGTTTAAAGTCAATTTTGTACATAATGTATAGTGGTACATGGAGATTGGTTATGGGTTCATCTCCAATAACAAGATCAAAAGAAAAAATAAATAACAGAAGCCTTTTATATCATGGTCAATAATAGACTGGTCTAAGTGATGACTATAAATTAAGGGCTTCATCTAAATTGAATTTAAATTTGTATAATTGAATTTAATTCAAATAAACACCTTAAAAATTCCACGTATTTTCTTCCATCTTTCTCTCCCTATATATTGATTAGAATAAAAAAAAATCATATTTGAAGATTTCAAATTCCTAAAGATTGAACTATTTTTAAAGCTTTGAGTCACAGTGGTCAAACAAAGTTAATGACCAAACATACTTAATATTTTAATAGCATAAACACATCCCAAACAAACCCAACACATTAAACTTCAAGCAACCAATAATTCCTTCTAATAGAAATGAATTAAACTTTGAGTAACCAAAAATTACTTCTAATACAAATGAATTAAACTTCGAGTAACCAAAAATTACTTCTAATACAAATGTTCATGTTTTAATGCAAGTAATTTAATTTTAAAAAGTTCATCACTTGAAATTCAAATTGAACTCTTGTATGCCATGACATCAAATGGATATTCTATCAACACTCAATTATGTTATTATCTATAATCTATTTTGTGTATTCATCACTTAATACATTAAAATGAATCATGATTAATTATATGTGGTCAGTTTTGGATGAGGAGACCTCACTTTCACACCCTTATCCATATCCCTCCATCGAACTACAATTGTGTCTAATTTGGGCTTCTCAAACTCTTTGTAATTGAAGCCTACAATACTTTACAAAAATGTTATTTGTTCATAGGATGAGCTTGTTTGAGCTTTGCAAATCATTGTCTTTGGTCTCTTGAAATGATCGACCTGGAATGGAATATTGAGAGCATCATGATGTTGAACTAAGCACAACTAACGTGCACTTAACATAACTCAAAATGACGGAATCAAACTAATACCTTTTTAATGCACAATTTAGACCATAAAAACTTATCGTATTTTGATAATTAATTAACATGGTGATGATCTATATACTAGTATGTACCTTGTTTTGTTAACATGCTGGATTAATTATGAACTTATGATTAGAAATGATATACTATGATGAAATGCATAAATTTTTTACCTTTGGATATGTGAAAATGAATGAATATCTTTTATGATTAGCTCTTTTGGATCTTATCGCACTTAATGGAATCTTATCTCGAAATTTGAATCCTTCTCTTGCATTGATGGAGTTATTATTTGTTGCATTAATGATGCTTTGTTCAAGGATTTGAAACTCATGGAAGAGTTGATCGTGGAAAACAGTTACATAACTGGATTCCTTTTAAGTTCCAACTTTCAAAAAGATGAGTTATTATCAAAATCTTGGTGACACGTGGTGGCTCTTGAAGTCCACTTGTAATTAATTTCCTCGCTTGTTTGGAAGTTGTATGTGGATTTGTCATGAGCTTAGTTAATTTGATTATTTGATGTACTATTGATCAAAATTAATTTCATTTCAAGTTTTGAAGTATCAATGTAATTTAGTTAAGTCTGTTCTGTTAGAATGAGGAAGAATGTTGGTTGTCAACATGTTGAACAGGAATTGCTGAGTAGAATGTGGAATTTAGTTTTCATTTCTTGCAAGAGTAATTAGATCCATTTCAAATGTTTTAGCAAAGATGAATTGCCTGTAATTAAGTAGTTTTATTTCTCAAGTTCAATAGTTCATTTTTATTAAATGTTTAGTTGTTTTAATTTCAAGCTAGGATTCCACAGGAAATATCAGTCAGCTATGCTCAATCTGTTTCACAATCTGATATTTCTGAATCAGTAGATTTTTTCATGTTTAATCAGTAGGTCTATTTGGAGTATCGAGTCAAGAATTAGAAGAGTGAATCATTCTTAGTTGTTCTAGGTAGATAGAGGAAGAACTCTTGGAAGCTCTGGGTAGAGAATGATCTATAATCCAGTCGCTATTTTACGTTGTAAAACCCTAAACCAGTACCATTTCTTATCGTAGATAGCCTTCAAACACACCCAGTTCGACTATTGATATAATGAATTAAATGATGCAAGTTGTGACAACAATGAACTTGTTGGCCATCATTTTTCGCACTGTATTCGGGGATTAAAAGATTTAGTTTCTAGACATTAAGTGTTTATAAGGACTATAGTTTGAATCACTGGTGAGACAAGCCAAAGATCCATTTGGTAGATTTCTTGCAGGACAATTTTCTGACCATTTGGATAATCAGGGCTCTAATACATATGAAGAATGACAAGAAAATATTGAAGAAGAAGAAATATAGAACAAGAACAAGTATTTTTGCAGGAAGAACCTTTACAACAGGGAAACATGGGTGATAGGAATGCTAATAGATACCCTCTTGATAAAAATATTCAATATCCTATCGATCTCAATAGGAGAAATGATGAACCTCTTATGAAAGACATCTCACCTTTTGTTTTACCAACCTTTAGGGGAAAAATGTTTAAAGATCTTGACCAATTCTTGTTTGAATTTAAAGTTTTGTGTCAAACATATGATTATACGATTGATAATCAAAAGTTAAAATTGTTCCCTTCTAATTTAAAAGAATCAGCTTTGAGATGGTTTATGGGATTGGGAGCAGCATCAACATCAACTTGGGATCAAATGGAAACAACATTTCTCAATAAATATCAAGACTATTGCTAAGGAAGGGACATGAAAGATGAGTTATTTAGAATGAGACAAATGGAAGATGAAATCCTTGAAGGTTATGTTGATATATTTTAGTTTGTCCATAGGAGATGTGCTAATGGATTGGATATAGAGGTTAGTAAGACAATTTTTCTAAAAGGTATTGATGATGAGTCAAGGGAAGCCCTTAGTCTGATGAAAAATGTGATATCAATATAAACTCTAAATATAAGATATTATTGAAAAATGTAGGAACTATTCTAGGACTAGATTGGGGACTAGAGGTTCTAGGAGGAAGGCTTTGTTCCCTAATGTGTCTAAAGTTATGGAAGAAATTGCAAGCCTGAAAACTGATATCCTACTTCATCTTAGTACTCAACCTAATAAGAAGAGCACTGAACCATTAGCCATTTATTGTTCCAAATACATATGAAAACAACCTTTGAGAGAATGTCCTTTAAACCAGGTTGACCTCTATGCAAATTTTGAGAAACCTCATACCACTAGTGCCTGTAATCTCTTGTCAAAAATTAAGAGCCAGTTGAATAAGCCAATTTTTGTGGAAGAGGGCCTTAATTACATGGGATAGAGACCTCAAAATTCTAGGTTTAATCAAGGGCAGTATGGTTCAAATAACTGGAATCAAAACTCCTAGAATAATCCAAATCAATGGAATCCTCAATATCCAATGCAGCCTCCTAATATTCCTTAGGGACCTGCATGGGGACCTTTCAAATGGGTAAATCCTCAATGGAATCAACCACAATGGTAAACAAATTAAGCATAGTGGTAGCAAAATTAACTACAATGATAGTAAAACCAACCACAGTGGAAACAAACTCAAAATCAGTTCCAACCTTGGAAGGACCATGGTGCAAAGAGACCATGGGGGAAACCTCCACCTCTCCTAATTACACCTCATCAATTTAATGAGAAAATAAACCAACCCTAGATAGTAGCTCAACCTGTCCCCAACCCAAAGAACAATAGGACACAACAAAATCATAATGTTGACACCAACACTGCCAGTTTGAATTTCATTGAGATAAATGATATCCATTAAAGAAATCAAAATGTTCCCAATAGAACTAATGTCACAGGTTAGGAAGGGGAGAAAGAAGGAAAAATATCAGAGGAAACTCAAATGAAGGATAAAACTAAAAACTTGCTTGATAAAGCACCATTTCCATAATGTTTCAAAAAGGATCAAGAAGCTTTTGATATCTCCCAAACATATCCTGAAAAAATAATAGACTCACAACTCCTTAAGGAATTGAAGAAGATTAGCATTGAAACTCCTTTTATTCAAGTTATCAAGGATATTCCTGAGATAAACCAATTAATCAAATCACTCTGTATCAAAACACCAAGAAGAAAAAGGAAAAATGCCTCTAATAATTCAAGCTGGAGTTAAGCTTAATGATGTTTTATTAGGGAAATTGCTTCCTCATAAATACAGTGATCCTGGAAGTCTAGTGATTAATTTAAATATAGGAAAGGTAGAATACCTAATGTGCTGATAGATTTGGGGAAAACTATTAACATTATCACTGTTGATACCACTGAAAAATTGTTATTTAAAAATGTCCAACCCAGCACAACTGTGCTTCAGTTGGAAAATCAATCTATCACTAAACCTGAGGGGATTTTGGAAAATGTCACAGTTCCTATTGAGACTTGGGACTACCCGATGGATTTCCTGGTATTAAAAGAAAGGAAGAAAGAAACTAGTTATCCAATCATTTTGGAAAGACCTTGGTTAGAAAAATTTGCAGCATTGATAGATTGTAGATCATGAAGTATGCCAATATCAAATGGTGTTAAGCGAAAAGAACTCTTGTTGTATCCTCCAACAAAACCTACATTCCAAAGTGATAATCCTTTGTGGGTAGACGAGGAAATAGATACATAAGGGAATGGAGTGGTTGAGTTGGCTATGGTAATATTAGTGGATCATTTTATTGAATTCCAAGAATTTGTTAAGAATGAGGAAGATTTTGAGTCTAACCTATAAGAATGTGTGTCTCAGAATGACATGGTGAAAGAGGAAGCAATAAAACAATAGGAAATTGGTGAAACAAATTTACAAATTTCATCTCTACATTATTTTCCTTTAAACACACTTATTGAAGAACCCTTAGAATAATCTAGTAACACAAAGAAAATTTTGGTACATGTTGATAAACCTCTCTTTATAATTTCAACTTTGTTGCCCAAACAGGAGAATAGGTAAAAACAGATGTTGGAAAAATATATTAAGGCATTTTCTTGGGAATATCAAGGTATGAGAGGAATTCATCTAGAGATGTGTACCCATTATATATACACTGAAAATGTGAAACCCATGAGGCACGGGCAAAAAAGAATTAACCCATTCCTTAGACATTTTGTGAAAAAGGAAATAGAAAAACCGCTAAAGGTAAGATTTATTTATCCTATTTGAGATAGTCAGTGGGTTCCCCATTGGTTATAGATCCTAATAAAAATGGTAAGTGGTGAGTATGTGTGGATTATAGGGAATAAAATAAAGCCACTAAAATGGATTATTTTCCTCTGCCATTTATAGACCAGGTACTTGACAATCTTGCTGGCAGTAGTTATTTATCTTGTCTTGATGGATTTAGTGGCTACAATTAGATCCAAGTAGCTCCTGAAGACTAAGAAAACACCACATTTACTTTCCCTTGGGGAACATATGATTTCTAGGTCTTACCTTTTGGCCTTTGTAATGTTCCTACTACTTTTCAAAGAGTTGTGTTGTCTATTTTTGCAAACCTTACTACCTCTTATGTGGAAGTGTATATGGATGATTCCACTGTTCATGGGAAAAATTTTGAAGAAGCCTTGGAAATTTTAAAAATTTCTTCAAAGATGCAATGATAATAGACTTACCTAAACCATGAAAAATGTTCCTTGATGATGCAAGTGGTGAACTATAACTGATTGAATGTTTGAAGATGATAAGTTGATGATCACTAAGATGCAAAAGTGAATGCAAGACATTAAATCAGTTAATGTATTGTACTGTCATTGATGTCAACTTGGTATAGTTTGATTGTTCATATACATATTGGTCATAACCTTGAATATATGAAGAGACAAAGTTTATATGGTCGGTAAAATTTAAAAGATCTGTATACACTAATGGACAGTGAACACCAAGCAATTTACAGTGTATACCAAGCACCATAGTAACTGAGCAAGTGTTACCGAGCAAGAGCTATTTACCGAGCATAAATGGAGTTGATGACCGATTAGAACTAAAGTTAAAGAATGACAAAAGTACTTAGCTGGAAGAGCTATATTTAGGGATTGACTGATTGATTGCTTTATTATCAACGATCAGTTATGATGCAAGAGCATCTTGGGTCTTTGGCAATCCTGCTCAACCAAAAATATGTTTACTTTCATTTCCAATTTGTTCTTTGTCACTCGGCTCCTGTTGCTCAGCATGCTTTCCGGGTTGCTCGGCCATGCTTGTTTATTCTGTTGCTTGGGTCTTCTTTGGCCGAGTGCTCTGTTGCTCGGTCATGCTTTTCTGAGTTGGTTTATTTGGGAGTTGGAGCTGCTGGCCAAATTCGACATTTAATTTCCGTGGCTGAATTAATGTGGGGTCTCTCATTGGGATCTGTTTGGACCTAAATTTGGGTCTCACCTTTGTATTTGAGCGTCGACTTCTCTGTTGGACTCTTGTATATATTATTTTGTATGTTCTTAGTTTAGCAGCAAGTCTTAGAGCAAGAAGAAAAATGTTAATATATTGAAGATCTGAGATCTCTATTGTAAGAAGATCATTTGTAATACATTGTGATGTATATGGTCGTAACTAGGAAGGCCTTACAGCCTGACATGTATTGATTTTGATCAATTAATGATAAGAGATTTATGTGTTTCCTTCTCTCACTATGTTGTTGTGTTAATTCTACATTGTTTCTAGAAGGTTGGATGGTTTTGGGTGTGCCCTAGACCCCAGATCCTTCTTTCCCTTGTGTCAGGTGGTATCAGAGCAAGTTGAGATCCATGGTTCCTTCTTGTAAACTCTAAGGATATTTTTTTGTAGGGTGGCAGGTTGTGATCTGACCTACAATTGCAGAGAGTTTCAAGATGGTTTGTGGAAGAGGAAATGTTGATCAAGGTCTTGCTGATATGCTTAGACAAATGGCTGGAAGATTGGAAGCTATTGAGATAGCCCAATGTAGAGGAAGACATCTTGAAGATGTTAGTGATGATGAATTTGAGGAGGTTCAAGGTGAAGCTGGACCTGCACCTGTGATGGACCAGGAAGAAGAAAGATTCATGAGAGCATTGACAAGTTTGAAATCCACACCTCAGTTTAATCCTCCTGAGTATAGTGGAAAATTGATTTCTAATGAATTGATTGACTAGATCACTGAGATGGAAAAAAAATTTGAATATGAGAATGTTGCAGAGGATAAGAAGGTGAAGATTGCAAGCACAAAATTGAAAGGTCATGCATCCTTATGGTGGGAACATCTACAATTGGATAGAAAGAAGAAAGGAAAAGACAAAATCAAGGCATGGGATAAGATGGTAAACAAATTAAAAGGCAAGTTTCTTCCTTGTGATTATCAGATTAACCTAATCTGGCGAAAGCAAAGTTTGAAGAAAAAAGACAAGTTAGTAAAGGACTACACTAAGGAATTCTATAGATTAGACATCAGATTTGGACATGCTGAAGATGAAGTGGAAAGAGTTACAAGATATCTAAATTATTTGAGAAGTTCCATATAAGATGAGATCAGTTTGGTCAAAATGGAAGGTATTGAAGAGGCATACCAATTTTCCCTAAAAGATGAAGAAAAGTTGACCAAAAGATATAAACAAAGACAAAGAGGTAGAGGTGGTAGATTCCCTAGAGGAAGAGGTAGATCTCATGGTGAAAACAGTAGATTCGAAATAGACAAGTCAATTTTAGACACATCTCAAGATAAAGGAAAGACTGAATGGAAAGGTGGAAATTCATACCGAGGAAGAGGCAATTATTCTCGAGGTGGATATAGCAGAAGAGGTTTCCAAGTAACTTGTTACAATTGTGGTGAAAAAGGACATAAATCCTTTGAAATTTGCTTGTGTCGAGAAAAGTTGTTTGTGCCGAATGAAGTTGTTTGTGACGAGCAAGTTTGTTCAGTGTCGAGCACCAGTGAAATTGCCAAGTGAAAATAGTAATGTTGGTCGATTTACAGTAATTGGATTAATGATGAGATTTGAGATCTCTGGCCGACTTAGTTAATTTTATTGGGATATGTAATGTTAATTAAAGATTGATCCATGTCATTTAATGTATGGTTAACCGTAATTAATGCATGGTTTTAAGATTTAATTAGAGACTACTTTGGAGAAGTAAATGTAATGTAATAATGGAATGATTCGTTGGATCTTACCTAACCTAAGATCTACGATCTTGATTAAGCGACAAAGATTTATCTAACCTAGACAGAGAGGTATATGATCACCTCAAGGGGTTATTCATTGTGTGTGCAAGTGGATGTGTGTATGCAAGAGGATTTCATAGTTGATTTACTATTCGGCATGACCTAGCAGAGAAGGCTTAATACAGAAGTAGAAAGTTGTATGTGTGATTTCTTGACGGATTTCCAAGCAGATCAGAAGATTGAAATGACAATGCAGGCCATCCAGTAAGTTAGCATCAGAGCTGTAATTGGATCTGAATTTGCAAAGTAAGTTGTATGTATCAGATCACAACTGCTGATTACTTTCTAACCATTATATCAGTTAAAATCCTTTAACAAGGTTGACCTAACAGTCATTTGTATAAATCCTCTAGCAAGGTGACATTCAGGTGGAATGTTCTAAGTCCTCTAACAAGGCCACTCCTAACAGGGTGATTAAATCCTTTAACTAGGTCACACCTGACAGTGTATTATTGTAACCTTTAACAGGGTTGTCTCCTCATAGAGCTCACTTCAGAAGAGTGAAACTTGGTAGCATGTTACTAGTGGTATTTCCCATATTGGTTTTCCACATTAAATACTTGTGTGAATGCTTATGTTTTGTTTTACTGTTATATTTCAACAAGCTAATTACATTATACAGTAAACTGCATGATTAAAGCTATTGACATATGCTACTGCTACCGAGTAGATCTGAAATACAGAAAGTTTTATTTGCTACACCTAGACCTGAGGATAATTGATTCACCCCTCCCCTCTCAGTTATTCTAAATTCATTCTAACAAGAAGTAGGGTTAGGATCAATGCAGGAATTAAGGTTTAAAAAGGGATGTGATAAGGGATGACCTGAAGGGTTTAGAGTTAGGATCAGTATCATACTTATTAGTATTAGAGTTGGTAATGTCATGTAGGTATTAGAGTTATGATTATGATCATGCTTAGTAAGAAAATTAGGGTTACAATTACAGTTAGCATTAATATAATACGTAGTGTGAGATTTAGACATAGTGTTGGATTATTTGGTAAGGTTGAGGGCTTGGTATTTTTTATAACATTGATTAGGGTTAGGGTTAGAAGTAGGGTTAGGATCAATGCGAGAATTAAGGTTTGAAAAGGGATGTAGTGAGAGATGACATGCAAGGTTTAGAGTTAGGATGAGTATCATACTTATTAGTATTAGAGTTACAATTAAAGTTGGTAATGCAAGGTTTAGAGTTAGGATGAGTATCGTATTTATCAGGGTTAGGATGAGTATTGTACTTATCATGGTTTAGAGTTAGGATGAGTTATGGTTGAAGTTGGTAATGCAGGGTTTATAGTTAGGATAAGTTAGGATGAGTATCATACTTATCAGGGTTTAGAGTTAGGATGAGTTATGATTAAAGTTAGTAATGTAGGGTTAAGAGTTAGGAAGAGTATTATAGTGTAGGGTTTAGAGTTAGGATGAGTATCATACTTATTTATATTAAAAGAATTAGGATTTGAAAAGAGATGTGATGAGAGATGACATACATGGTTTAGAGTTAGGATGTATATCGTACTTATTAGTATTAGAGTTACGATTCGAGTTAGTAATGTGATGTAGGTATTAGAGTTACAATTATGATCATGCTTCGTAAGAAATTTAGGGTTAAAATTAGAGTGCACATTAATATAATAGGTAGTGTGAGATTTAGGCATAGTGTTGGATTATTGGGTAAGGTTAACGATTTGATATATTTTTATAACATAGATTAGGGTTAGGGTTAGAAGTAGGGTTAGGATTATTGTAATAATTAGGGTTTCAAAAGGGATGTGATGAGAGATGACATGTAGGGTTCAAAGTTAGGATCAGTATCATACTTATTAGTATTAGGGTTACGATTAGAGTTAGTAATGTGATGTAGGTATTATAGTTAGGATTATGATCATACTTAGTAAGACTGATAGGGTTACAATTAGAGTTTTAGTTAATGCTAATTATGGTTATTATGAAATATAGCATGTAGTATTACTTAATGTTAGTAATATGGTATGTTTAATTCAAGTTGACATTTTTTGTTAATGTTATTGAAATAATAATTACACCTAGAATGAATATTATTGTTTGGATTAGGATTTTGCTTAGAATTAGCATATGGGATTTATACATAATTTAGTGCCTAATAGACCAGTGAGATGTATTTTGTAAATATTCATTCACATTTATTTGGCACATCTATTGAAGGCATCCATTAATATTAGAAATACAAATTTAAACAAAACATGTAAAACATTGCAAGTATACTTGTAAACATCACTTGAATAGTGAAAATAATTTACTATTCTCTTGCTCATAAAACTTACATAGATGAAAGGGGAAATATAAGTCCTAGTACAACTATTTATTTGAAGTAAAAAGTGTAAAAACCCAAGATAAGAATGTACTATATAAAAAAATATTTCTCCATAATGATGTAAGTACATCACATATTCTTCATCAATTAAAATGGTATTGCAAACTTTATTTGAACAATGATCGTGGTAGACTTGTTTCATGATGGACAAAAACACATCTGCTTTTGCAGATGTGTCATGCACAAATCTCACAACATCTTCCATCTGCATTATTTCCAGTTCTTCTACATAATCAATTGACAATGCTGCATTCTCCACAACTTTGATTATATTTGTGCATGATTCTTTATTTATTCATGCATGACTAATTAATATGGCGGCATTTCCCTCCTTATTTAAATAATTTAAAAGATTAGTATACCTATATTAAATCTAACTATTTCAATCAAAAAATTATTTCTAAAACTAAATACAATACTACAACTAAATCTAATACTACATTTTAATCAAAATATGAAAAGAAGATTTAAATCTAAATATAAAAGAAACATTTAAATCTATAAAAAAATACAATACTACAACTAAATCTAATAATACATTTTACTCAAAACATGAAAAGAAGATTTAAATCTAAATATAAAACCAACATTTAAATCTAAATCTAAATACAACATTTAAACCTAGATTTAAAAACATTTTTTTTAAATCTAATTATAAAAACTACATTTAAATCTAAATCATAAAACAACATTTAAATCTAAATCATAAAACAACATTTAAATCTAAATCATAAAACAAAATTTAAATCTAAATTTAAAAATAGCATTAAAAACTAAAAGGCTTACTTTGAGGGTAAGTGCACAAAGATGGGGGACAAAAAAGGAGGTATAAAATGCCATTTTTTTTTCTGAAATCAACAAACTCTGAACTTCAACGAGAAATTGAGGATAGTCCAACTTTAAATTTAAAAATGTGACAAGAACAAGAGTTGTTCTACTCCAACACTAGTTTCTAAACTACTAATTTATTTTAGAAATGGTGGAGATTAAGGCCCTCAAAAAGGGGGAGCACAAAAAGTGGTCTTGTTTTTTGTGAAAAAACATAACATAGTGTCTAGTGTGCTCCCTCTAAAATGTTAACTTTTTTAATAATATTTTTTAATCACTCCAGTAAGAAGTTAGATAACACCATCTAGTTTATCCCAGATTGTTCTAGTAATTTTGCGATGAAATTATGATTTTTTTGGAATTTCCGAAGTGGACACATCTTGAAAATGTGAAATTTTTGTGTGCTCCCCCTAGAAATCATTGAAAATTAATCCAAAAAAAAAAAATTTAAAAGTGTGTAGAATGGAGTCTAGTTTCTGAAAATGTAACTTGTTTCAAAATTTGACAAATGAGTCAAAATCTAAGCCCAAAATAATACACATTGGTTTTTGACAAAAATCAGACATACATACAAAAGAAATTAGAGGTGAACAAATTAACATAATCAAAATTCAAAATAAATTATATGGTTCGATAGCTAACAAATAGATCTACAATATCATGTCATCTTATTTTATCATTATTGAACCACGTGCAAACCTGCCAGGGAACACACAAGAAAAAATGTGAATTTTTTATATGTTTGTTGGAAAATACATCTCAAACTTGTTTGAATCCTCCAAGCCTTTGGCTTGGATCTCCAAGGCAAATCCAGGCCTTAGGGTTGGTAAATTCTAATATATTTAAAAGCTTGTACGTGTTATAGTGCGCACACGCTATGCAAATTTATGGTTTACATAGCACGTACGCGCTATGTAACATTAAGAAAATGCTTAAGGGAGGGAGAGAGAAATTCCAACATGCCCTATAAGACCAATTCCAACACTAGGACATTACATAAAATCTAACAATTTAAGTATAAGAGAGTATTTTTATACTTAAGTTACATTTTATGCATATACTTTCAGGGTGTTTGAGAGTGGTTTCAACTTCATAGGAGTTAAAATAAAGATTTTTTATTTTGAGGGTTTTAAGGAAATTTCAAGCTTAGCCAAATTTTAGGAATCGACACATTGTCTTTAGCATGTTTCTCAGTGGACTATTGATTGTAACCTTAAGCCCTTGACTTGTACATGATTATTTAAGTATCATTTCTCATTGCATTGTTCATGCTATGGTTAGTTTGGTAATTAACATGTATGTTTAACAATGTTAGTAGATAGAGAGAGAGAGAGAGAGCATTAACCATCGTAGGACACTCTTTAGTGTTCTAAGTGGTTCTAATGTATCATAAGGGGTCATAATGGTCTGAAGTGGTGCTAGGTCCCCTTAGGACCCATTACGACCCCTTAGGACACATTAGGGCCTCTTAAGACCCCTTAGAACACATTAATCATCTTCAGACACACTAATGGGCTCTAATATGTTATAATGTGTACTAATGTTTCTTAAGGGGTTTTAATGGGTTCTAAGTGGTCCTAGGAACGCTTAGTACCCATTACGACCCCTTAGGACCCATTAAAACCCATTAGGACACATTAGGACTCATTAGGACCCCTTAGAACACATTAATAGTCATAGGACCCATTTTATATATATATATATATATAGATAAAGAGAGAGAGAGAGAGAGAGAATTAATCACCACAAGACACTCTTTAGAGTTCTAAGTGGTTCTAATGTATCATAAGGGGTCATAATGGGTTACAAGTGGTCCTACAACCCTTTAGGACCCATTCCGACCCCTTAGGACACACTAGGACCCATTAGGACCTATTAGAACCCCTTAGAACACATTAATCATTATAGGACACACTAATGGGATCTAATGTGTCCTAATGTTTCCTAAGGGGTTCTAATGGGTTATACGTGGTCCTAGGAACCCATAGGAAAAATTACTACCCCTTAGGATCCATTAAGACCCATTACAACACATTAGGACCCATTATGACCGCTTAGAACACATTAATAGTCATATGAATCATTAGAGAGAGAGGGAGAGAGGGTGGGGACCCATTACGACCCCTTAGGACCCCTTTCTCTACATCTTAAGGGTCATAAGTATTGTTAATGGGTCCTAGGAAACATTAATGTGTCCTAGGACCTCTTACCATACATTAATGAATGGTAAGGGGTCCTTAGGGGTCTTAAGGGGTCCTAAGACACATTAATTTGTCCTAGGACCCCTTATGACCCCTTATGACCCTTTAGGAATCCTAAAATGTAGGTTAAGGGTTCCTAAGGGGTCCTAGGACACATTAATGTATCATAGCACCCCTTATGACCCCTTAGGACCCTCTAGGACCTCTCTCTCTACATCATAGGTGTGATATGGTTGTTAAGGGGTCCTAGGACACATTAATGTGTCCTAGGAGCCCTTATAACCCTTAAAACCACATATGACCCCTTAAGGGGTCCTAAGGTGTCTTAAGGCATCCTAAGACACAGTAATGTGTCCTAGGACCCTTCATGATCCCTTACAAACTTTTAAGAGACCTAAGATTTATGATAAGGGGTATTAAGGTTCTAAGGGTTCTAAGGGGTCGTTAGTGGTCTTAAGGGATCCTAGGACACAATATTGTGTTGTAGGACCCCTTAAGACCCATTAAAACCCCTCACAATAAACTAGTGAATGGTAGGGGGTCCTCAATGATCTTAAGGGTTCCTAGGACACATTAATGTGTTGTTGGACCCCTTAGGACCCCTTACCATACACTAATATATGGTAAGGGGTCATAAGGGGTCTTAAGGGGTCCTACGACACATTAGTTTGTCCTAGAACTCCTTAGGACCCTTTATCACTCTTAAGATGTAGGGAAAGGGGAAATAAGGTGTCCTAAGACACATTAATTTTTCCTAGGACCCCTAATGACTCCTTAGTACCCTTTAAGACTCCTCTCTCTACATCTTAGGTGTCATAAGGGTTAATAACTTGACCTAGAACACATCATTGTGTCCTAGGACCTCTTAAGACCCCTTAGGACCCCTTACCATACACTAATATATGGTAAGAGGTCGTAAGGGGTCTTAACATGTTCTAGGACACATTAATTTGTCCTAGAACCCCTTATGACCCTTTAAGATTCCTAAGATATATTATAAGGGGTCATAAGGGGTTGTAGGACATATTAATGTCATAGGACCCCTTATCACCCCTTAGGACCCTAGAAGACTCCTTTCTCTACATATTAGGGGTCGTAAGGGTTGTTAAGGGGTTCTAAGACACATTAATGTGCCCTGTGACCCCTTATACCCCCTACAACCCCTTACCATACACTAATGAGTGCTAAGGTGTCCTAAGAGTTTGTAAGTGGTCTTAAGGGATCCTAGGACACATTAATGTGTCTTAGAACCCCTTATGACCCCTTAAGAGCCTATAAGACCCCTAATATGTATGGTAAGGGGTCCTAAAGTGTTCTCTAAGGGTCAAAAGGGGTCATATGACACATCAATGTGTCCTAGGACCCTTATGACACTTTACGACCCTTGAAGACCTCTCTCTCTACATCTTAAGCATCATAAGGGTTGTTAAGGTGTCTTTTGACACATTTATTTGTCTTAGGACCCCTTAGGATGCCTTACCATACACTAGTGAATGGTAATGTGTCTTAAGGGGTTGTAAGGGGTCTTAAGACACATTAATGTGTCATATGACCCCTTATGACCCCTTATGACCTTTTAGGACCCTTAATACATATGGTAATTAATCCTAGAATACATTAATGTGTCTTAGGACCCATTATGACCAAGTAAGACCCTTTAGCACCCCTATAAGGGGTCCTAGGACACTTTAAAATGTCCTAGGACCCCTTATGATCCCTTAGTACCCTTTAGCAACCCTCTCTCTACATATTAGGTGTTGTAAGGATTTTTAATGGATCCTAGGACTCCCTAACACCCCTTTGGACCCCTTTCCACACACTAATGTATGGTAAGGGGTCATAAGGGGTCTTATGAGGTCATAAGACACATTAATATGTCCTAGAACCTCTTATGACCCCTTAGGACCCTCTAATGCCCCTAAGATGTATGAGAAGGTGTCGTAAGGTGTCCTGAGGGGTCATAAGGGGTCCTAGGACACATTAATGTTTCTTAAGACCCCTTATGATCCTTTAAGACCCCTCTCTCTACATATTATGGGTCATAAGGGGTTTTAAGAGGTCATAGTCCACACATTAATGTGTCCCTGGACCCCTTACACCCCTTAAGACCTCTTACCATACACTAACGAATGTTAAGGGGTCTTAGAAGGGGTCCTAAGATAAATTAATCTATTGTAGGATCTCTTATGACCCCTTACAACCCTTTAGGACCCCAAAGATGTATGATAAGGGGTCATAACGGGTCCTAGGACACATTAATGTGTCCTACAAACCCTTATGACCCTTGAAGACCCCTCTCTCTACATATTAGGGGATGCAAGGGTTGTTAAGGGGTTGTAGGACACATCAATGTGTTATAGGAACCCTTATAACCCATGTGACCCCTTGGATCCCCTTACCATACACTAATGAATTGTAAGGAGACCTAAGGGCTCATAAGTGGTCTTAAGGGGTATAATGAAACATTAATGTGTCCTATAACCCCTTATGACTCTTTAAAACATCTAAGATGTATGGTTAGGGGTCCTAAGGTGTCCTAAGGGGTCACAAGTGGTCCTAGAACACATTAATGTTTCCTAGGATGCTTTATGAGCACTTAAGATCATGAATACCACTCTCTACATCCTAGGACACCTTATACCCCTTATGATCCCTTACTATACACTAATGAATGGTAAGGGGTCCTAAGAATTTTTAAGTGGTCTTAAGGGATCCTAGTGTTTCTGAGGATCCCTTATGACCACTTTAGAGCCTTTACTCCCCCCAATATGTATGGTAAGAGTTTGTAAGGTGTTGTAAGGGTCAAAAGGGGTCCTAGGACACACCCCTTATGACCCTTCAAGACCTGTCTCTCTAAATATTAAGGGTCATAAGGGTTTTTAAGGTGGCCTATGACACATTAATATGTCTAAGGACCCCTTAAACCCCTTAGGATTCCTTACCATACACTAGTGAATCATAATGTGTTCTAAGAGGTTATAAGCAGTCTTAAGACACATTAAGGTGTAATATTTATGACCCCTTATGACCTTTTAGGACCCTTGAGATGTATGGTAATTGGTCCAAAAGGGTCATAATGGGTCCTAGAACATATTAATATATCATAGGAACCCTTATGACCCCTTAGGACACTTTAGTACCCCTAAGATGTAGGGTTCGGGGTCCTAGGACACTTTAATATATCCTAGGACCCCTTAGAACCCTTTTGGGCCCCTCTCTATAAATCCTAGATTTTTTAAGGGTTTTTAATGATCCCTAAGACACATTAATATGTCCTAGGACTCCCTATCACCCCTTAGGACCCCTTACCATACACTAATGTATGGTAAGGGGTCATACAAGTTCTTAAGTAGACCTATGACACATCCTTATGACCTGTTAGGACCCTCTAATACCCCTAAGATGTATGGTAAGGTGTTGTAAGGTGTCCTAAGGGATCATAAGGGGTCCTAGGACACATTAATGTATTATAGGACTCCTTATGATGCCTTAATACCCCTTGTTGGTTTCTTTTTATGTTGCAATAAAAACAACAATAACCTCTTCCCTTTATGATTGTTTTATAGAGGAGCCACCTCCAAATATTTGTTCATGCAAGAAAAGGACAAACTAACAAGCACTCTCTTAATACTTCTACTCTTTAGGTCCTACTACACCAAGGTGGGATACCCTGTAATACATATTGATATATCTAATCTGGTACTATCAATTAGTAATCTCACAATGACTCAACATAACCAGGGGATACTATATAATTGGCTAATTACCCATTGAACATCAACCATGAAATGGAGCATGAGATAGAAATTTGTAAAAAACTTACCCAAATGTAGACTTAATGGATTTTAAATGTTTGATTATAGGAAAACATAGCCAATGTGCAACTAGATATGCCATAAAACAAAACTTTTCAACTTTAGATCAGTGCTTTATCCATTGGGCTATATTCTGACTCAGATACAGTATACTAAAATTAATGTTCACCAAAGATTTCAAATCATAATACAACTATCCCAAAACCCCTACTACTAATAGAATCCTAACATGTGTCAAATGAATCTATGCATTAATCAGAGCCTAATTTAATATGATCCTAGATTAGAACTCTCAAATAAGTACATAAACAAAAAGAAGACTATGCTAATGAATCAGAAAATTCATAACTCATATGACACATAACGCAGGAGAGATTGGAATCTGAATTTTTGTATTAAATTCAGAAAATTTTATTTCAGTATAAAAAAAAGTACTCAGAGATAACCTCTTCAATAACCTGCAAAAGATCTCTCAACTTTATTTCTGACTTCTTACACTATCTAGTACAAATTATACTATCTTTCCCCTCTTGACTGAAAATTTTATAAATTGTTTACAATACCAATTTTCTAGCCCCTTCCAATGATCTTGGGAATCCTTTTATGGAATAGGATTGCAACAAGATACGGATCATTTGGAATAAGGAAAAAATCAATGACTCAACAAAAAGAGAAAATAGCTAATGGAGTGATAACCACTCTTGTTACAATAGATATTTGATATATTTTGTCTTTTGACCGCTTGGTACTTGCATCTGCTTCAAAGTTGTTTGAAATGAGCCACCTGGAGTTTTTGGTCTTTGATGTTGGTGATGTAGGATCTTCACTCTTTACCTCTATCATCCAATCTGTTAGGCCTCATTGTCCACTTGCATTTCATCACATTCTCCTGGATCAACTATAGTGTACCTGTCCTTCCAAGAGGTATACACCTCATCACTTGGCTAAGAAAAGCTAAGGACCTCATCCTTTCTATTGTTAATCTCCTTCCAGTCGACACTTGGCTTCTCAATCTCATCTAACCAAAACCCAAAAAATGCTTTGGCCTTACCGGCTGTCTCAACTATTTGAACAAACAGTAGTGTACTTTCTAGGGTAATTATGCTATTTTTTCTTACTGCTAGTGCCTCATTCATTTGCCTATACCATAATGTTGCATCTTTTATATCTCCATTCTTCTTAAAAATATTTGGGAACATCTCATACTAGTCCTTTGAATATTCTTTTTTCAAGGCCATTACCTTCCTTACAACAATGCCCCTTCTAATATCCATGTCTATCAGCAACTTGACACATTTATAAGTGCCAGTAAAGACAATGTCAACATTTTTCTCTTTTTTGCAAGTGTTGTGGAAGAATTTCAATTCTCCTCTCTTTCCCTTCCATCTATTTACCATTTGGTCCAAATTGTCTTTATCTGCATTATACTCATTCAATATGTTGACAATTTTCTTCCCCTGTGAATAAATTGCAATAGGAACCAACTCGTGAGTACAATGCATGAGGATGTTGTGTATTTTGTCTACATATTTTTGTTTCACCCATGCCTTTGCTTCCCTGAAAGCTGCAGATTGTTAAACCCATTCCTTCTTTGACTTCTCCAACTCTGTTCTTTCAGCAATCAATCTTGCTTTTTCTTGCTCCAACTCCTCTAGTGTGGTTGGGTTTGATGGTGTAGGGGAAGGAGGGTAAGTGATGATCGGGCTTGATGATGATGGCTGATGGGGATCTTGTGTGATCATCCTCTAAGGAAAAAATTGAACTATTTATCTTCCCTCAAGGAAGGCAATCCTATTGTCCTTTTCAATCGATTTGATCTTCTCATCATTATAAGCTTTCCTAACAATCTCATATTTTTTTGTTAGGCTCTTGAAAGCATCTTCTTGTTTCTCAGCTACCTTCAAGCTTAATTTTGTAGTTTTCAAAGTGAGGTTAGATGCTTCCACCCCTGAGGTATCTGAGACTATTTTCACTATGAGGCTACCCGCATGCTCAACCTGATCATCCTCATTATTCCTCCGTTTATCTTTCTTTTTTAAAGACCATATTGCCAATGTTGCATGATCCTCATTGAATTGGGCACCAATTGTTGTCCCACTGGTGTGCAATGGTTTAGCCTCTTTCCTCACAACATCAAATACAATGGCATCAGCCAAATCCCATTGAGGCAAGATGAGGACTCCCTTTTTATTTACTAACTCCATGCCATCTTCAGGGGTTATCTTGTCAAACTTGGTCATCATTTTGTGTTTCACTTCCTTTTCAATGTCTTCTTTTCTCTTGTCAGGTTGAGCTTCTTGCAACTTTTGACACTTTTCCTTGAACTCATCAATGTGAAATCTCCACAGGAATTGGATGAAGGCCCTAGCCTTAACAAAATTATCATCAGATGAAAATTTTTCACTGGTATGTTTGGTAACAAGGTCCAGCTCTTTCCCTACAAATTCTACTACTATAAGATCTAGTGTTGCATGCTTGGGTGCCTCTGGCACTCCCTCTTGTAGCTCATGGGCTATGACAAATATATGTCCAGTATTTCCCATTTTGACCAATTGCTCAGCAATACTTTGGTCATCCATATGCAGGGGAGATTGAGAAGGGGAATAGATATCTCCTTGTTGTTTCTCTTTTCCCTCTACCCACTGCCTTTTTGAGGATGGAAAAGTCTTTGCACTGGTATCCATTGGCCTTTTCCCCTTTTGTTTAGATGCTTTCTCATCCTTTGGAAAAATTGTGATGTAACCCTTTCTCTAGTATATCACATACCTTCCTGGTGGGACAACCCTTCCTTGAGACATCCTTCTCAGAATAGATTTGGCCTTCTATGGCTCTGCTTCCATTACTTTATTTTTCTTCTAATCTAGGGCTTGAATTATGTTCTCAAACATATTCATTAAAGATACTACTTTCTTTTCCCAAGATGTAATTTCCTTCAAGGGACCATAAGATCTATCAAAATTATGAATAAAATCTAGATATTTTTTATACACTAACCATTTCTCTTTCTTAATCTCATGTTCATTTAGATCAAACTCATTTCTTATGATATCCTCTACAAAATTGAACTGGTGATCTAGTGCCAGGCATTTGGTTCTCTTCCTGAACATATCAATGATAAAACCCTCATTATTTGGACACCTTACCACAAATAAAGCTAAATGGTATGGTTCTAGGTATTTATCAAATTGTGTTCATCCCCCTTTGTAATGATAAAATGATGGAATCTGGTAAGGGTAGGGAAAATACTTCCTTTCATTTTGACTATTAAGGCTTCTTCTTGCAATCCACCCAGCTACCTAAGAATCTCTGCCAGACCAATCTTCAGTGGCACTCTATAAGGAAGAACATTTGGGGTTCCCCTGAAACCATAAACCCTAATGACTGTTGAAACATGGTATAAGATAAAATAACCCCAATTGTGGATAATTTTCAATTCTAGAGAATACTCCAATGGTCTTAAGAGTCCCAATACATTAGCATAAATTCTAGGTTTGTCCTTACATAATAATTATCTAAACCTAGAAGCAAAAGATCTGTCAAAATTTATGAAACTGGCCTCTTTTCTGTCCCAAGACAGGTCAGCACTCCATAACTGAACATGCATATCCTCGTCATCCTGAAACTTGGTGAGGTCCATCTCTTGTTCAAAATAATCAGAATTTCTGAATAAAATCATGTGCATCATCAAGGAGTTCCATCCCATTGGTTTGAGTATCTTCTTGTCCTTAATACCTATCAGACCCTGATGCATTAACTCGGCAATGTAGGTAGCATAATAAAAAATAACTGACAAGTGGGGATGCAAAATCTGAACAACCATAAGCATGAAATGGACAAGCATTGTTGTTTCCTCATCTTCTCCTAGAACATGGTACAAGGAATAATACATTCCCCTAGCCTTGCTATTAAAATAGTCTAGTTTAAAAGGCTCTGGTGTATTTGGGCCTACTACAATCAAACCCCCTATCTTATTAAAATATCCTCTTAAAGCCTCATTACTATAGTACTCTTTCTAAGTTTGGTATACCTCTTTGAAATGGTAAAAATCAATATCATCCATTTGAACTAAGATGTCACTTCAACTAAACACCTTTCTAATTTCATCGGCTGTGACAGTCAACAACACATTCCTCTTTGTATCTCTTAAAACCTTGGATACTGTGTCATATGTGTTAGCTATCAAAATTAATAGGTTTTCATCTATGAATACTCCAAGAACTATCAATTTACCCACATATAGATCCCATATATTGCAATATGGGGAGGGAGCATTCCTCTGGCTATAAGCAGTTCTAAACAAATTTAAACTACTTGTGCTAGTCTTGGCATCTTTGGCCCATCTACCCATATCATATAAACCTTCCCCGATCCTAAAATGAGGATGTACTGGAACAAATCTTTTAATTTGGGTAGCATCATTTGTAGACTCACTCAATTTCTGTATGAGGTCATCTCATACATTTTTGTCTTTGTACTCCACCTTTCTAGAGAATTCAATCCTAGGGGCCATTTTCTGAATCTAGGGTTTATTACGGGAATGATCTTCAGATTATATTAACAATCCTATAACTCTTTCAAATTCCAAATCTTACTGAAAGCATGAATTTCTACTGTGTTATAGAAGACTTACCCATTCTGCAATTTGTCACAAAGCACTCAATATCACTGTAATTCTGATCTTCGCTTGAATGACTCTGATGAATTATGGAAGCTTCAAGTTTAAGAAATGAATCATATGGCCTCAATAAAATCAGTCTTTCGCATTGAATTCAACTGAAGTAGCCACATGCTCTACAATCAATTCGCCTAGTTTGAAACTCGCAGCTTAATGGTTCACTGATGACCATTTTAAGAACTTTGAATTCGGACCGTAGATCTTCAACAACATCTCCTTCATCATGTGGCTCTCATTTCTTCATGGAAACAATTATTCATTTGGGATACGTGTCAGCATGACTTGATCACTTAAATGATAGATCTCGTGTATCTTCTCCATAAGCAATCAAATCAACAATTAGATTTATCTTAACCTAGCCACAAGTTATTTTACCTTGAGTTTACTAACTACGGCTGCAACTCATCAACTTAGACACGCGTCAACACCGCTTAATAGCTTATAGGCTAGATCTCATGCATCTTTCCTCTAATTCATTAAGCGAGGAATCTGATCTTTTCTACAACTGTACCTTCTTTAACTTATCTGTACACTGTATAGGGCCCACCCTCTGCCATGCGTCACCACAACTTAATCACTTATCCTTTAGATGTTGATCACTTTGCCTTTAAGTGATTAAGTCGACCGTCTAATCATTATGTACTTTCTTTGCCTTTTGTTCCTTCTTTAAGACCTTAGTCAGACCCATTAGGACATGTGGCATCATGGCTTAATCGCTTAAGTGATAGATCACATTCACTTTTCCTTTAAGAAATCAAGTCAGTCGTTAGATCTTCTTCAGACTTTCCACCTTTTAACCTACGGTCACCTTTACCGTTAGTGGAATACATGTCATTATCAGGACACGCGGCATCATGGATTAATGGCTTAATTGGTAGATCTTGCGCATCTTTGGGATAAGCCATTAATTCATCTATTGGATGAAAATAAATCTATTTGCACCTTAATCAACAACCATTCATAATACCCGACCCACCAATTGCCACATGTCAACACCGCTCAATGCCTTAACTTATAGATCTTGCACAACTTAGCCATAAGTGATTAAGTCCACTGTTAGATCTGTTTGTGCTTTAATCTCCATCAAACTACCTGCGACAAGGCCCAGATCACTCCAAAGACATGCATCGCTCAAACTGAATCACTTATAGGATATATGTCGATCATGTTGAGATTAAGAAATTAATTCAACCGTCTGATGAAACAAGATCTTCTCACTATTTAACTAAAGCCTTTTCTGAAAATCAGACCCACCAAAGACACACGCCATCACGGCTTAATGGCTTATGAGATAGATTTCGTGCACCTCAGGAATAAGCTATTAAGTGGGCCATTAGATCAAAATACATTAGCTCGATAGATAGTAGATTTAATAAAACATTTGCGGACTTTAGACTTAGGGATAATAAAATATCACAGCATTAGGATACTCACAAACTTGTTGGACGTGAACATTCTTAAGTGAACACATGCAATATACATGACTTAAGTGGAAAAAGGTAATGTAGAATTAGAATTTATTTTTACGCTTAGGGTTTTAGGACCAACTTTTACACTTTGAAGCAAAAAAACAAGGGTTTCAAAGATTTATACAAGACCCTATTTCAGATACAGACCATGGATCCATTGCTTTGGAAAAAAAATTTAACCAGACCTAACAACCCTCTCTACATCTTAGCGGTTGCAAGGGTATTTAAGGGGTCATATGACACATTAATGTGTCCCAAGACCCCTTTAGCACCCCTAAGATGTAGGGTTAGGGGTCCTAGGACACTTTAATACATCCTAGTACCCATTATGAGCGCTTAGAACCCTTTAGGACCCCTCTCTCTACATCTCAGGTGTTGTAAGGGTTTTTAATGAGTCCTAGGACACATTACTATGTCCTGAGACTTCCTAACACCCCTTAGGACCCCCTGTCATACACCAATGTATGGTAAGAGGTCATAGAGGTTCTTAAGGGGACATAGGAAACATCCTTATGACCCCTTAGGACCCTCTAATACCCCTAATATGTATTTGGAGGTGTTGTAAGGTGTCCTAAAGGGTCATAAGGGGTTCTAGGACACATTAATGTATGGTAGGACCCCTTATGACACTTTAAGATCCCTCTCTACATCTTAGTAGTCACAAGGGTTTTTAAGGGGTCATAGGACACATTAATGTGTCCCACAACTCATTACTATACACTAACAAATGGTAAGGGGTCCAAAAGGGGTCATAAGGGATCTTAAGGGGTCATAAGGGATCTTAAGGGGTCCTAAGACACATTAATGTATTGTAGTTTCTCTTATGACCCCTTATGACCCTTTAGCACCCCTAAGATATATGATAAAGGGTCATAAGGGGTCATAAGGACTCCTAGAACACATTAATGTGTCCTGCAACCCCTTATGACCCCTTAGGACCCTTAACGACCCCTCTCTCTAAATTTTAGGGGTTGTAAGGTTTGTTAAGGGGTCATAGGACACATTAATGTGTCCTAAGACTCCTTAGAATCCCTATGACCATTTATGGACCCTTACCATACACTAATGAATTTTAAGGAGTCCTAAGGGCTAGTAAGTGGACTTAAGGGATCATATGACACATTAACGTGTCCTAGAGTCCCTTATGAACCATTAGGACCTTTCACGACCCCTAAGATGTATGGTAAGGTTTCCTAAGGGTCAAAAGGGGTCCTGTGATGCATTAATGCTTCCTAGGACCCCTTATGACCCTTAAAAACCCCTCTCTATACATCTTAAGGGTTGTTAAATTGTCTTATGACACATTAATGTGTCCTAGGACACCTTAGACCCCTTACAACTCCTTAGGGACCTTGAAGAACCATCTCTCTACATCTTATGGATCGAAAGGGTTATTAAGGGGTCCTAAGACAGATTAATGTGCCCTATGACTCCTTATACCTCTTATGACCCCTTAGGACCCCTTACCATACACTAATAAATGGTAAGGGGTCCTAAGAATTTTTACATTAAAGTGTCTTAGGATACTAGTGAATGGTAATGTGTCCTAAGGGGTTGTGAGGGGTCTTAGGACACATTAATGTATCATAGGACCCCTTATGACCCATTACAACCTTTTACGACCCTTAAGATGTATGGTAATTGGTCCTAAGGGGTCATAAGGGATCCTAGAACACATTAATGTGTCTTAGGACCCCTTATGGCCCTTTAGCACCCCTAATATATAGGGTAAGTGGTCCTAAGGGGTCTTAGGACACTTTAATATGTCATATGACCCCTTATGCTCCCTTAGTACCCTTTAGGACTACTCTCTCTACATCTTAGGTCTTGTAAGGGTTGTTAATGGGTTTTAGGACACATTATTGTGTTCTAGTATTCCCTAACACCCCTTAGGACTCCTTACCATACACCAATGTATGGTAAGGGGTCATAATGGGTCCTATGACATATTATTGTGTACTAGAACGTCTTATGACTCCTTAGGACACTTTAATACTCCTAAGATGTATGGAAAGGTGTCATAAGGTGTCCTAAGGCATCATAAGGGGTCCTAGGGCACATTAATGTGTCACAAGACCCCTTACAACCCTTTAAGACCCTTCTCTCTATGTATTAGGCGTCGTAATGGTTTTTAAGGGGTCATAGTTCACACATTAATGTGTCTCGGGACCCCTTAGACCCCTTATGACCCCTTACTATATACTAAAAAATGTTAAGGGGTCCTAGAAGGGGTCTTAAGGGGTCCTAAGACACATTAATGTGTTGTAGGATCCCTTATTACCCCTTATGACCCTTTAGGACCCCTAAGATATATGATAAGGGGTCATAAGGGCTCCTATGATACATTAATGTGTCCTACAACACCTTATGACCCTTGAAGACCCCTCTCTTTACATCTTAGGGGTCATAAGGGTTGTTAAGGGGTTTTAGGACACACTAATGTGTCCTAGGATTGCTTAAAATCCCTATGAACCCTTAGGACCCCTTACCATACATTAA
This sequence comes from Thuja plicata, assembly GCA_018584345.1. Classification (NCBI taxonomy): domain Eukaryota; kingdom Viridiplantae; phylum Streptophyta; class Pinopsida; order Cupressales; family Cupressaceae; genus Thuja; species Thuja plicata. The sequence goes on along the minus strand of MU225516.1, from coordinate 471,268 downwards.
TGAATTGTAAGGAGTCCTAAGGGATTATAAGTGGTCTTAAGGGGTCATATGACACATTAACATATCCTAGAACCCCTTATGAATCCTTAGTACCTGTTGCGACACCTAAGATGTATGATAAGGGGTCCTAAGGGGTCATAAGTGGTCCTAGAACATATTAATGTGTCCTAGGATACTTTAGGACCACTTAGGATCATTGAAGACCCCTCTCTGTTAGAATAACTGAGAGGGGGGTGAATCAGTGACCTTAAAAATAATTCAAATAATCCAACCAAAACTTATATCATAAATATAATATCCATAGTTATCTTTTAGTCAATCAAGATATATGCCTTATGTAATTCTAACAAATATATACTACTCGGTAAGATATATTATTTACCTTTTTCTAGACTTTACCGAGTAGCAGCAATTAAACTTAGTGTTTACCGACCAATCCAGTTTTAGTGATGTGTAAAGTAAAATATCAATGTAATGAAATAAATACACATTTGACACTTGGATTTTAACATTGAAACCCTGTTAAGGGAAAAACCACTTGAGACCGGTAACCCAAAATTTTCACTCTTCTAAAGTGAGCTCGGTGAAGAGCCAACCCTGTTAAAGGTTATAAACACACTGTTAAGTACGACCTTGTTAGAGGATTCAAAACTAATAGTTTATATTTTTACCTGGCATTCACTTTGATATCAACAAGAAAACCTTTTGATACTCTTGAGTATCTCAATATAATAAAGATGGTTAAATCCCACTCGGTTAAGAGATTTTCTGAATCAATGGTTAAACTGAAACAGTAAATGATCTATTCAACAATATAACTTTAACTTGGAGATTTTAAGATCTATTGTTAGTCCATTAATACCTCTCTTATCAATATTCTCTTCAATTCCTTTTCTCCCCTCTTTGTTCTTCTTGGTGAATGTTGTGTCCTCTTTTTCTCGATGTCTTCATAATTCTTTGGCTATGTTCTTTAGCCTGTATGATCATATCTGCATGAAGACTTATATCTTCATCAGAATTATAATTAGCATTCCTCCTTTTCATAATGAATTCCTTGTCTCTTTATATAGACATGATTTCACCATTCAATCTTCTTGTTTTCATTTTATATCACTTCTTGATCAGCAAATCTCACCATGCTTGCTTTAATCCGTAAAGCTCTACTTTAGTTTTATTCCAAAAATCTCTCCTTGTTAGCTGTGAATAAAACATGCTTTAAATCTCCTACTTTTCTTTAGTTCAACTGATCATTAATAATAAAGCAATCAATCAATTAACTCTAAAATAGCTCCTTCCAGCTAAGTGTTTTTATCATTCTTTATCTTTGGTTTTGATCGGTGATCAACTTCAATTAGCTCGGTCATTGACTCCAGTTCTCCTCGGTAACAACTTCAGTTATGCTCGGTTACTGTGGTTCTCGGTATACACTGTGAACTACTCGGTGACACTTGCTCAATTTATACTGTCCTTCAATGTGCACTGTCTATTGGTTTTTACTATCACTCAGTGTACACTAGATTTTTATGTTTTACCGATAACATAAACTTTGTTTCTTCAAATCTTGAATTCTATGAAAATATGTGTATGACCAATCAGATTATATCAAGTTGACATCAATCACAATACAATACATTAACTGATTTAATGTATTGCATTCACTTTTACATCTCGTTGATCATCAAATTATCATCTTCAAACATTCAATCAGTTATAGTTCATCAATCTCTCCCTTTGGCATTGATGGCAACACAATATGAAATATGCCATGTCATACCAAATGTATTGTATTGTAACCAAGTCAAATATATGAATCTCGGTAAGGTCTTCTAGCTTAGATTTGATTATTGCTGAGTGCTTCCCCTTTCTTCATTCTCTTCAATGGATAGATGTAGCAACTTTTGATTTTGTCTCTCCCTTTCTTGTAGAATCTCTTCTCCCTTTTCTAGATAAATATGTAGTGTTAACTTTCTTCAATTCTCTCTTTTTGATGGATGGTTATTTCTTTGAATCATCATTGGATATTTCTCTCCCTTTGTAGAAACTTCTTTTGTGATCTTTTCTCTCCTTTTGAATGATCATGATAGATATTTCATTGAATACTTATCTCCCTTTGACAGCAATGCCAAACAAAAATATATCAATGAATCTGTTCTCCATAAGCATTACAACTCTTGTAGTAGCCAACAATATCTCTGGTGTGCAGTTCATATAAGTACCTTTTTGTATTGATATATCATTGCAGTTAGTGTTTTAGCTTGCATCAACATGATTGATCTTCTGATAATGTGCAGGCTGATGCAACCTCCTAGTCAGCTTAGTGAGCAGTAGACAAGGGTCGACCCCCTAGTCTATTTATCAGGTACTCAAATGTATCTTTTGGAAATGGTTTTGTGAATATGGCTGCTAGTTGTTCTTTGGATTATACATATTCTAGTATCACCTCTTTCTCTTGTACTTTCTCCCTCAAGTAATGATACTTAATAATGTGCTTTTTTTAGCATGCATCACAGGGTTCTTTGAGATGTTGATACCACTTGTATTATCACAATAGATAATTACTGGGTCAAGAATTTCCATATTCATACCTTTCATATATTGCTTGATCCATGCAATGTTAGAGAAATTTGTAGTAGCAGCCACATATTCTTCTTCTACAGTTGATTGAGATATGTGATGATTAAGGAAGTATAACATAGAATCTAGAAGTTCTAAGTTGGATTTGGATTGGATCCTACCCCACTTTTGTTATAGTATGATTATCGATTATGGATTTGATTATTGGATAAGTCTTGGACACGTTTGGTAATTTTCTTGAGAGCCGACTGATTATGAAATCGGGAATATATGAAGATGTTTTGAGATACGAAAATATGGATGGAATGTGTAAATGCATTGTGATGTCAGAATCAGACAGAAGTTTATGAGAGATATAATTGGGACTACCTGAGCATAGAATATTCTTGTACACTTCACTTTTGGTAAAGCATTGTAACAGAACGGGTTTTCTGGTTGTAAGAGTAGTGTACTCATTCTATACCCCTAACAAGGTTTTCTATTCCTTTAAAAAAGGAAATGTACTAGTGTAATATTCAGCTCCTAAAAGGGCTAGGTCTCCTAACAGGGACACTATACTTTTAGTGCATAATTTTTGGGTATCATCCCCACCGGGATTTTCCCTTGGTCAGGGTTTCCTCGTGAACAAAATCATGGTATTATGAGTTATCTTATTTATGTGTATGTTCTTTTCATTTCAGTAATTTTATGATTAAGTTGGAAGTTATTAAGTTTAAATTTAAAGTGTTGTAATATTGATTCANTCCCCCCCCCCCCCCCCCCCTCTCAGTATTACCTAATCCTAACAATTGGTATTAGAGTTTGTGGCCCTTGGAAAGAAAGTCTAACAGCTTAAGGGAGATCCAGATGGATTTAGATAGTTTGGAAGAAAAAATTGAAGCATCACTTGAAGACCTTGATAAGGATAAAGCTGAAAATGGTGATTTGAAATTCAAATTGAGAAGAGCAGAAGGTTTCATTAGGAAAATTAAGGAACGGCTTGAACTTTCCAGGAATCAAAGGAAAGATCTTATAGAAAAGATAAAAGAGGATTTAGATAATGATTGATCTGGTCAGGTCAAACAACTTGAACAAGAAAAGGATGCATTCAAGAAGAATCATGAAACTACTTCTATTCTGATGGCTAAGGAAATTTAGAAAGAAAAATATGGAAGAACCAAAATAGAAGAAATCCTAAAGAATGTAAATACTCAGATGGGAAAGATGTAGATTGAACTTGATGACTATAGAACCAAGTATCATGAATTAGAAAAATACAACCAAATGATAAAAGGAGAACTTGTTGAGGCTAAGAAACACATTGAAAAACTTCATATGAGTAGTGACAAGATTGATGAGAGAGAGAGAGAGAGAGGCTTCAATGAAGCTGAATGTTCCAAATCACAAGAAGAAAATTTTGAACAAAAGATAGATGAAGAAAGACCTATACAAGAAGAGCCTCAAAATCAGATCAAAACTTTTCAGAGGTAGATACTTTGGATTCAAAAAAAAAGGTCACATGAAGAGATATTGCAGAGGTAAAATTCCTTACAAACCCTTTTTTGGTTATTGTTTCAATTGCTATGAATATGGACACAAGAAGACAGAATGTAGAAAGCTTGATCAATCCTACACTAAGAAAGATTACATTAGAGAAGAAACAATAGCTAAGATCACATGTTACAAGTGCAATAACTTTGGGCACATCACAAAGTATTGCAAGTTATAGATTAATCAGAACAGCTCGCCTCCTACATGCTACAAATATAACAATCAAGGAGATATAGAAAAGTTTTTCAGGTGTAATGGATCTACATATAACAAAATACCACCACCTATTGTTATAAAGAAAAATGCTGGTGATGTTGGAAAAAGTATGTCAGAATACATGGAAGATTTTGACAATCAATTTGTGAAAGAAAGTGGTAAGGTTTGGAAAGCGAAGAATCTGAGTGAGCCTAAGGTTTAGGGAGATTCACTAGTTTCTAATGAACCCTCGCCTGATGTTGTTACATTAACCTAGATGGCCAAGCATGGCCTTAGGGGGAGCTTTGGAGAAATACACAGAAAATCATCCAGCCCTTGTTTATGTGGAATAAGCTTTTGCGAGCTTATGGAGAGTATATATGATTGATATGAAGAACCTATCTGAGATCGCACAGCTATACACACTATATCTTGTGATCGCTAGATTAATTTTCAAATGGACCATTTGTGGAGTTAAGATTATTGGGAAATGTGCTAATACTTTCATAGTGAAGTTTAATTCTATTCATTCAAACATATCACTATTCAAAGCAGAGTTGAAGGAGATCAGTGAAGCAAGCAAAAATCCAAGACACTTTGCAATTGATCGAGTACGAGTTCACAAATTCATCAAAGAAAAAGACGTATTTTTATTTCCAAAGCTTTGATTATGGATACTCCATTGATCTTTAATGTCAATGAAAGGCCTAGGTATAAGTTTAAGAAACATCCTTGTAAATCAACCGAAGATGATCCTATAGGTGCATTTTCTCAAATACCCTACGGCGTTCTACATGTTGAAGATATAGAGGCATACATCCATTGTAAGTATGAGTCACTTAGAGACTTTGAGATCTATAAAGAAATGAAAGATATGATCAAAGAAGATGGTAAACAGAAGGATGATTTCACTCATCTAGAAAACCTATGTGTGATGAGAATGGCAGAACTTTATGATTTTGACAAAGAAGAATGGATCAAAATCGTGTTAAGCAGAGTACATGATCAGTTCATTTATATTAGTGATCATCTTGTGAAGATATGTAGTGAGTTAATCCATAACATAACTGGTTTGGATAACTCTGGTGTTATCTTTGTTACAGAGAAGAACACAAAGAAGCAAGTGGAAACCCTAACCTACTCTAAATGGGATAAGTGAGAGATGACTATGGTTGACATCTTCCAACAAGATGTGAGATTAGTTTCAATGATATTAGGTTAAAAACTTCATTACAATAGCTTACCTAACTCAATATCTGTTGGAGTTATAATGATGGCATATATAATGGTAAAGGAAAATGTTAAATACAACTTTTACGAAGTACTTGCACAGCAATTCTTGGAGAATGTAAGGCAAATAAAGAAAGAGAAACCTAAAGTATTCAGATTTGGATCATTTTTAATACATATGTATATCCATATAGTGCAAAAAATCCCTTGAATGTACCAAAGAGATTGGAAGGATAATGAACCTACTGGAATTTAGAATACAAATAGCTATAGACGACACAACAGTGATTGGGTAGATGAATAATTATTTGGAATGATCAAGATTCTGCAGAGACATGCGAAGGGAAGAATGACGATACCTAAGGAAATGGTGGAGAAGTATAAGGATACAATTAGTTTCATGGTTGAAATTGATTGTGTGTGCTTTGAGTTCGTAGAACCAAGAAATAAATGGTGTTATCCTATGAGGTATGAGGTTAGTTCATAGATCTTAACAATACAAGTTGAGCATATATTATCTTTAGAGATTGATCCATCAGAAGAAACATTGGGAAATTATGAGGAAAATTCAGCTAAGATAAGAGAGGAGCAGACCAAAATAGAAAGGAGAAAGAAAATTAAGAATGTTGTAGATGATCTAGCAAAGAAGGATGGTATTTCTAGAGAGGAGATGAAGGAGATAAGGAAGAAGATGACTGAGATTGCTTCTGGATTGGCAAGCACTGCTCATGCAGCCCTTCCACCACTAGAAACTAAGAAGACTACAAGTCCACCTCCTACTATGGTAGAAGTGCCTAATAATACACTAGAACAACCTAAGAAGACATCGCAGATAGAGGAAATAGCAAAGACCACTGCAAAGAGGACAAGGTCCTCCAAACAGAATTTACCACCAAAAAGACAGAGGACTAAAGTACAAAAGAAGAGAGAAGAAGAAAAGAATAATGCACAAGAAAAGGAAGTTGAAGTTAAGAAGGTAGAAGAGAATAAAATATATGCCAGACAACTATGGAAACTAGATCTAAAGATGTTGGCGAAGAGAATCATAGAACGAGGAAAACTCAATCAGCTACCTAAATACTACGACAGGTATGATGAAAAAGATAAGACTCAGATAGAAGATTTTTTCATAGATCATATGTTCACATTTAAGAAAACCTAATTGAAATGGAAGGTAGTATTCCCAAGGAACTATATGAGAAATTGGAGATTAGGAAACAATTAGCACTAATTGAGGATGAACGGATTAGAGTGAAAGCAATTGAGGACATGCTGCCAGTTATATCTTATGATGAACATGAAAGAATTCTGAAAGCAATAAAACCATTGTTGAGAACTAAAGCAAGATTGATAAAAATAATGGGAAGGAAATATGATGAGGTCATTAAGGATACACACAAAGCTATTGATAAGGTCCTAATGGAGACTGAACTTGAGAAGTCTTCACCTCTTAAGCCTAAAACTATCCTAAAGGGAGAGTCATCTAAGATAGCTGAGATAAACATTGATACATCCAAGGATGAAGAAGATAACAGTCAATTTGTAAGTATAGTGAAGCAACCATATTTCTTTGTTGTCGGTGTGTCTGTGTCATTGGACACATTGCATGATACAAATGACCCATTTCAAGGAAATTTAGATATTGTGCCTGATATAGATGGAAGAAATGAAAATAATACAATAAATCCTAATGAGGAAGAGTCTTCCAAGGGTGAACACAGCACAACTGAGGCAGAGAAAGAACTTGAGAGCAAAGTTTAAGTCAAGCAAGAAACACCTACACCTGATTCTTCAGCTTTGTTGGCAAGTGGAGACATAACTTTGAGTACTGATGTAGAGAGCATGGATGAGGATGAGTTAATGAAGCTATCTTACATAGCCTTTGTGAAATCCAAAGAGAGATCTGAGAAGAGAATAGAGAAAATTCTAGGGTACTGGAAAGAGCAGTTGATACTATCAAAAAACTCCTACACCTACCTTTCACTTTCCAAGGAATGGATATAGCAAAGAACCTGAACACAGCACTAGATGATTTTGATAGTCACTTTGAGTCTCTAGAGAAGATCGCAGAAGCAAGAGCTAACCAGAAATACCTGGAAAAGAAACTCGAGGAAGTATGCAAGTCTATCTCATGGGACTTGGGCATATTAAGCAACACTATTTCTGAAGCAAAGACCTGTATATGACATGCAAGGAAGTTATACAGCTATTGTATAAATCCTATCAAACACCTTCAAAATTGTAACATATAACAATGTGTAACATAAGAACATGTAACATTTGAAATAAGTGGGGGAAAGATAAGATATTCCTCTTCAACCCCAAGATGCACAAAGGAAAGATCCAAATTGACCAACCCAAAAAGGATCAATGCACAAATGAATCAATCATTTGGAAATGAGAGCAAAGAGGAAAGTCTTAAATTCCCTGTTTTATGGAAAGGGATGTGTGATAGATTTAGAATGATTAAGGATTTGAATTGAAATGGATAGGAGAAATGCACTAACCTTGAAACATTTCATATCAAAGAATGTTGTTTTCTGAGGTCTGTACTCTATTTCTAGAAAAAATGAAGTATGATCTGAAAAGGAAATGCAAAGATGAACAAAACCCTGAAATAATTTTCCAATCCAACACTTTCTTATGAAAAAGGTTGACCTTGACCCACAAATGTCAACCCTGACCCAATAATGTTGACCCTGACCCAATAATGTTGTAAAATTCCTTGTGGCGGATTCGAATCCTTGAATCCACAAGTATGCTTCAAAGTGTGGAATGTAGAAAGGTAGGATGTCTTCAATCTCTTTCTTGTAAATCTCCAACACCAAATCTTGAATGGGTTCTTGAATTTGGAATAGGATTGAAAGGAGGTGGATGGAGAGATCACCAAAAGGGCACTATGTGGCTTGAATCCTTCAATGGCCTCCAATGGATCTCCTTCATGAAAATGGATGCTTGAATGGATGAATGCTTTCTTGAAATCTTGCTTGATTGCCTTCTTGATGATGCTTCTCAATTGCTTAATGATGCTTAGAAAAACTTAGTTTGCTTGATGATGGTTAGAGAAAATGAGAGGAGAAGGCTCCCTTTTATATGAAACTAGGGCACAATCTTCTAAGGAGGCTGACATAGGAGAATTAAATTCCCATTAAAGCCTTTACCCCTAGGAGAGGACCTATATTAAATATAATTTAGGAATCAACGCTTTGGAACCCAAAACAGTCGACCCGGAAGCGGGAAATACATTTTTGCAAAGACCAACACCCAGAAATTGCAAGACCCTGAAGTTTGAACCCTAGGTCAAGGTCGAGGCCGACCTTGACCTAGGTCATGGTCGAGGTTAACATAGACCCAAAAGGTTGACCCTGACCTTGAAGTCTAGAATGTCAGGTCTGTAGTCCAGAATGTAGAAATTAGGCTGGAAAGAAGTGGAAAGAGGGATAGAATAGGGGGAAAGCCAGGTCTAGATCAGGAACCCATTCAAGGTGCTTGATATGACCCCAAAGCCACATACTCAAAAGGCTAAACCAGTCTACAATGGAAGTGCTTCCATTTTTTGACTATACATTTAGCCCCCACTTTAGCAAGAGTATGGACTCAACACAAACTCTTGGTAAAGGAGAACATAAAGAAAGGACAATCTTATTGGAATCAAAAGGGACAAAGAAATCCTCAAGCCTGCAAGGGACTTAAGTCTTTATCAACCCTATGATCACGATAAGAGAGACACCACCAGTTAAGGAGAGAGAGAGAGAGAGAGAGAGAGAGAGGAGTGGTTAGCTCGCCCAGTAAGATGTGTGTATCTCACTGTGAACCACAAAAAGAATAGGATGGCCCATCAAGAAAGTGCTTGATAGTCACCCCATAAAATTGTGCGCTTTCTGGCAGCTTTGTGCATGTATGTAATGCATCTTCTGACGGCTTTTATGAAGTACCCATGGATCCATATTCTTATATCACCTTGGAATACATTTGTAAAATGCGTATCTCTTCAGGATTTAGCAACTTATGTGTGTTACCTTTTGAGGATTTAGCATAGTGAATTGTAATTGAATGCGTATCTCTTGAGGATTTAGCAACTTATGTGCGTTACCCTCAGAGGATTTAGCATGTTGTAAAAAAAAATGTTAGAACAAAAATGCATAATATAATGAGGGAGGCCGTGTATATGCCCCCCTCCTTAATATGGCAAAGTACATACTATTTTGACATGTTAAGAAAAGAAAAGAACAAGGATAAAGCCTTCTTCAACAATAAGACAATATTCATAGACAATACCTAGTCCAAGCCAAGAAGGTCACAACTCCTATGAGGCCATGGAAGGGACGAATGCAAAGAGATATCATGCAAGACTTGTGAGGGATAGCACAGTATTCAGTTTCCAAGGTGAGAGATTTATCATCCATGGAAACCTGATGTCTAACAAAGAAATAGGTTATGATCAAGGACATAGATCCTCAATATAAACCAAAATTTTCATGTATGATCGAATATCACATAATAGATGGATACTGCCTAACCAAGGGAATAATGAATCCCAGAAAGATAGAAAAGAAGGAGACGTCATCCTTGCCCCCCAAGCATGGGAACAAGGATGAAAGGGGACCTATTATATCGCTCACAATACTATGCAAGACAACGAGCCCCCAAATATTAGGCTAACATTGTTTACATAATATGGAGTTCCAT
>MU225516.1:387344-401389 GCA_018584345.1 Thuja plicata | reverse complement strand
GGCTAAAGGATATTAATACCAAGGAAAAGTATTACTTGTAGCAGAAAATGACGTCCCAACCAATATTATTCAGCCAGAAATAATCCTCTTCGATTTGGCATCAGATGCTGAAGAAAACTCCAACCTTTAATCACAAACTCCTTTGTAGGTATCCCAATCCTTAAACAGCAAAATAACTATTTAAAATGATCCGTTGAAAGTCAACAAAGTCGAACTTTCATACAAATTCGCTCGAAATTCAGTGAAATTCACCCAAATTCGTTCCGAGCTCACGCGGGGTTTTCAAAATTCGTTAAAATTGGACCAAAATTCGTCCAGGGTTCGTTTTTTCGAATTTCCTGCGAATTAGAGAGAAATTTCAAATTTGACTCGAATTCGAATGTGCAGCGAACCGAATGGTGAATTTGCAGTTGGCAGAGCGAATATGGTAACTTAGAGAAATACTGATCCAATTTCAATCCCTTCCATAAAATGTAAAGGACAGATTTAGGAGAAACGGGCCTAAAACTCTGCTTTCAAACTAATGGTTTTCTCATCTGCACTGAAAGTTTGTGATCGCATAACAGTCTGTCAAAAGAAATTAGATCAACTGAAGTTTCTCTACATACTTATTATGACATATTGCAAGCTTTCTTCAGGAGTATAAACTGTCAACATTTTGTTTTGATAAAATTACCAAGCTACTTCATTTGTGTTGTACAGTTTTAGTTTTTCTTAGCTGGATTAAATGAGCACACTTCAAAGGTTTTAAAAAAGAATTTTTTTGTCCAAATCCTACAGTAGGTAGAAATAACACCCTGGGCATACTCTACAAGAACTTTGCGTAAAGTTTTGATGTGATTTGCAGCAGTTTCCCAGTGCACCAGTTAATTAAAATTGAATATTTGTGCCCTAAACATGTAGTTGTAGATTATGCATTATCTATAATATTTTCCATTGTGTATTTGATACAGATAACAATGACAATATATAGTATTGCCAGATATTTGAAATTTAGTACGAGTTATGCTTCATTTAACTCAAAATAAGCAAGTATATTCAAATTCATTACCTACCTGTATATTGCATTGCTTTGTTCCCACCAATCTCTTGCTTTGCTTGAAGCCTTGACTGCAATGGTCAAATGTAAATGGAATTCCATTACAATTCACATCTAAATAGCATTCAAATGCATCGCAAAGAACTTTGACCAAAATATCCCATAGCTTATAGAAAAACGTCTTTCAACTGTATTTAAAACAATTCAGATGTCAGACTGACATGTAAGATAAATTAACAATAACATTTCAATAAAAATTCCCCATCTCATCAGTAAAAAGCCCTCATAGTGAAGCAGTAAGTATTGCTCTCTTTAGACAGTTACATTGAGTATGGCCATTGAAGATGTTTTTTTTGACAAGTTCTAAAGCTCTTATGTTCCACATTACAATTCAAAAGTCACCATTCGCTACAGTTCAAAAAGAACAAAATGCATGTGGATTCTGTGATTCCTGTATGATAATGAAAGATGATTGTCTTTGAATGGGATATGATGCCCTTGTTAGTCTGTATAATGTATAAATAACATTATGAGAGTTAATTGTTATAACCACAGCTAGGCAGTATAATTTTGGTGTCTCATTGCAAGAACTGAAGACAGTTTTTTCAGAGTAAATTCAGGAGCAAACACTTCTATATTCAGAGAATCTTTCACTTGCAACACCTTTCAGCAACTTGTGAATTTGATTACAGTACATACAAAGATTTACATACCTTCACAACCAGAAGAGGATAAGTCACAACAGTTGCTCCAAGTTTTGCAATGGCTCCAAAAATAAATACCTGACATAAAATAAATATTAGTACCAAAAGTATTAATACTGTAAAATTCTCCTTCTCTGTGAATATTGTGTCTTATCTTTAGCTGTTAGAAGGAATCACCAACAACAAATAGGAAAAGTACCTCCTCAAAACCCATTTTTTTGGCCAGAATTACTTAGCAGTGCTGAAATAACTTGTATACAAAGAATCAAAGATAATCACTGTTGAATACTCTTATACCTCCAAGGCAGTTACACTTTTCAGGCCTTCCTTGTTTAAGGCTCTCTTGTTTTTAAGGCGCTGCAACAAACCTTCATAGATCATAAACTGAATTGATGGATTGCAAACCTGGCAAACCATAGATAATGTTTTCATTCCGAGTCAGTTAACTAAGTAATTCCAGATGCACCGACATATCCAGATGATTTCTCAATGAAACTGCAAACACTAACCATGACAAGAGTGGGAACTACACCCTTCCAAAATCCTTTAATACCTGCTTCATTATAGAGATCTTTTACCTGTCAAATGAAGATTCCAAGGAAGAATAAGCATACCACGAAAGTTTGCCCTGTTAAAACAGGGAATGTACAGTACAGAAATTCTGCAAGACAATAAATAATGCATAAGTTCAAAACAACATTGAAATTAGAAACTAAAAGACAGCTCTAAAACTGACAGAAACTAAGGAAGGCCTACCCCTCCCCAAAAATATCAGTGGCTTATTTCAAACTAAAAGTGAAAATATTAATTTTAATGAATAAAAGACAGACATGAATTTTTCAATAATACTTTCATTAATGCATGCATTTATGTATTTAACAGCAAGGCAAGAAATAGGTATAAAATTATGTTGTTCAGTTCAATTAGAACATGAAGGCATGTATGTATATAGCATTCGGATAAGGTGTCTATGTTAATGTCTTAATATTTCATATTGTATTCCGTCTTTTGTGCATTTTGTCACCACTTGAAAAAGTTGGCATGCCATTTTAGAATGCCAGATATTTTGTCTTTTAGTGAATTTTGTCCGCATATGAGTATGTCGGCATCCCACTTTCTTCTTGACTTGTTTGTGTTGGTATTTAGCATTCACGTAGGTGTTTAAGTTAGCTATAAAGTTGCTGACAAACATTAAAACTTTAGTATTAGAATATAATATTGTTAGTGTGGTTTGTTAGAATATTATAGGACAATATATATTATTAGTTGTACGAGAGATTATAGGTATACAAATTGTTAAAATAAATCATATTATTAGGGAGCAGTTCCTGTAATGCAGGAGATTAAACTCGTATATAAGTCGGTAATGTGTTGAACAACATATAACATATCGATATATAATAATATCTTTGTGTGTACTTTGAAATTTAATATGGTATCAAAGCAAGATCATTTTCTCTCCCTATTATTTTGCAACGAGGAGAGAATATTGGTATGATCTCTTTTTATTCTTTCCGCATGTGATGGCAAAGAAATAGGAAATTATTTCTATGATTATTTATGGTTGCATAAGGATAAAGAACAGACGGGAAATCTTTTGTTGAAGCAAATTGAGATTTTGGTGCCAATTCTCCTTTTAATGTGGGAAATCGGAGGTTGCTGCATTAATATCAGAGGATGAAGTCGATATACATCTCTGTCGGGCCAATGCAGTATTGGTGTGAGTGCTGATTTGAATGACATAGGAATCGAGGCATGAAGTAATGAAAGAAGTTTCAACGTAGAAAATTAAGGTGCAGTGATCTCCACTTTCTTGAAAGTTATCTTTTGATCTAGTGAAGAAGTTATCAGCAACAATCACCTCAATGTTTCCAGCTTCCATCAACCTACATAAGATATACTCATATATTCCTAAATTGAAAAACCATAGTGAAGGGTATGATACTTAATGAAATTGACTATCATCAAATCCCCAAGGTTCCTATGTGGCGTGGAGTTGGCATATCGGCTTCCTTCTCCACATGAAAGGAATGCCGGTTCCACATGAGCCCTCACCTGGGGGCTGGGGTCTAGAGGGGGAGACTGTCAGGAAAACCCAAGATAGTTGGAGACTATGTGATGACAGTCTCCTACATGTCTTAGGATTCCCTCCATTTAGCCTTATGGGTTGCCTCTAGAATCTTGTGTATTCCCGTTGTTACCCTTGTATATTCCCTACGTTATTCCTTGGATTTGATGTTACTTGCTTGTTGCCTTGCTTGTGTATGCTTGTGTGGTGTGGGGCCTTATGTCCATCTCCTAGCTCGGAGGGAGTGGGCCTCAAAGTTCCACGTGGTTGGGTGGCAAATATTTTTCCCATCGAGTATTTACAGAGTTGTCCATGAGCTTCTTAGGTAGTCTTGCATCTTCTCTGTGGTTTCTTGTCCTTGCGGCCAGATGGATTTTACTGCTTCTTGTATCATATGTATCTTGGATCTGATATATTGATGTATTATCAAAGTCTCATTGAGGAGTTGAATGTAAATTTTGTAAATGTAACTTGAATCTATGATTTTATGTAAAGGCAATGTAAGAAGTGGAAAAAGGATAATATGATTATTACCATGTGATTATATGTATCTTCCATTGTAAGGTTTAAATGATATTAGTTCATGTTGATATCTTGTTTATTGACACATGGTAGTGTAATTGACTTAGTCTTGTTTGTATACGTTGCTAGTAGTGACATCAGGGAACCTTAAACGACTTTGTTATTTCCTTTTATGTTGCATATCATGTAATGGTTCATAAGTTTTGCAATTGAATTGTATGTTAGTAATCTTTCTTGTTTCAAAAAAAAATTATCTGCCTTTTACTTGTTTATTGAGTTGTCCTCTCAGTTTCCCTGACAGGGGCGTTACACTTTAGGCATGAAGGAGGAATTTTCTTTTGGGAGGAATCCAACTCTCCTTGAGATTTGCGCTCATGGAGGCTCTCTTGGTGCACTTTGTCCCTGGAGGATGAATTTGGAATTTGGGAAGAATCCTCCTCTTCTAAAGAATTGCGCCCATATAGAATTTCTTGGCGCATTTGGATCTTGAAGGAGGATTTTCAAACTTAGATTTCATCCTTGTTCATCTCTCTGGACTTGGATCTGGATACTTATTTCATTCAAAGTTAATGTTCATCTGTTGCCAAAAATAGACTTACTAAAAATAGAAATTACAAATAGTAAGTTTGTCCAAACTCAAAATTAGGCCAAATGGAGACACGGTGAAATTTACTAAAAAAAGTAAGATGTCAAAAACACTCAAAAACATCACTAGTAGGTCACTTGAAAGATTTTTCTTTTATACTTCAGTCAAATTTCACCTTCAAAACCCTTTTGATCACAAGCTTTCTCTTTTTGAACCTGCAAGACAAAAAGCTTAACAGTAAATGACATTGGATTCCAAACTTAGCGAAAAACACCAATGTATTTCAAGGGTCGGGAGATGACACTGACTACAAAAGACTTGGCTTATTCAGCGAAAAGGGGGGGGGGCAT
Source organism: Thuja plicata (assembly GCA_018584345.1). Classification (NCBI taxonomy): domain Eukaryota; kingdom Viridiplantae; phylum Streptophyta; class Pinopsida; order Cupressales; family Cupressaceae; genus Thuja; species Thuja plicata. The sequence goes on along the minus strand of MU225516.1, from coordinate 396,120 downwards.
TTGCGATGGTTCGATGTGTGGAAAGGTCACAACAGGTCTCAAAGCCCTCATATAGCTAAGAAGATGGTTGATGGATTGTTTTGTTACTCTATTGATTTTGATTTCTATGAACACTGTGTGGATGGCAAACAACATATAGTTCATTAAATCTATTAGAATTTACTTTCGAAAGCATAAGTTTGTTGTATTTTCAATATTTAAAATGTTGAAAACACTTATTCAGAAATAGACAAAGAGGAAAATAAAGATTTAGAGAACGAACAATAGTGGTGAATTTTGCTCTAGGGATTTCAATGATATTACAAGCATTCAAATATTAGACAGAAAACAACTACATATCGCAACAAAATGAAGTGTAAGAAAGGATAAACAAGGGTTATATATGATAAATTCTTATGACATGCAAGAGCATGCAAGAGGGAGGTTAAAATGGAACCTTGACCAGCCTTATTAACTGTGTTGGACAATTGTCATAAGTATTTAACGGCATCAGATGCCCAAATCTGAATAGTCCATATTATGGTTATAACATTTTTTTTAAAACTAATAATAGCCAGGGGCATCTTGGACCAAGGAGATTATTGGGTTTTGAGTCCAACAAAGTCGGGCGCCATACATCATTTGGTCTTGTAAATGGTTTCCAAAGCCATCCAATTGGTTTCACTATGTAATTCTTCTCTAAATTGGAGCTTGGACTAAAAAGGTTGAAAAAATTGCTTTGGAAAGTTGTAATAGGTAACAGAGTGCTGCAAGAATTCAAAGGGATAAATTGTATTGATGTAATGATTTTAAAAGAATAAAATAAGTTTGGAACTCTCTCGGTGTGGGGTTTTTTTTCACAAGGGTTTTTCTACGTATGTCTTGTGTTATGGTTTGCATTCTCTTTGTGGTTATTTATGTTTCTGTTTATAATCTATAATTCTTATTGAACTTGGATCCATAAAGTTAAACATATTTTCATCGTTTAAGTTATATCCATCATGTTTCTGCATATAAAAGAGACTGAATTCTAGTCTAACCTTTGATACTGACACAAGAAAAGTACTAAAATACTTATAAGGTATAAAATTTATATTGTAAACAGATAGCACTACTCAGAAAGCAACAGGATATTCCTTTCAAAATCAGCAAAAAACCTTCCTAACAATAAACTTAAACAAATTAGAACAATGATAAGAGGAAAGAACCGTGCACATACTGCATGACTGGTTTTATAAGGCTGGATGCCTTTGGAATCATGCTCCCTTAATTTTTCGGGAACAGCTAGCTTATTCTTAGCAACAGAATCAGCCAGTGAAATTTTAATATCTTGGAAATCACTTTCCTTTAGAGATCGCTTCACCTCCAGAATCTTTTTTTGTGCTTGTGCCTGTGTCTGTATGAAGAAAGCCAACTCAGATTTAATAAATGGAATTCACCGAATTAAGCAGTTTGTATGGTATTTGACTGAGAAATAAAGACATCTAGACTAAATCATTTCCCAAGAAAATCCTTCCTTAAAAGCTGAGAATAACTTACTTATCAACAATGATATTATCTAGATAGACATCATAATCTTTAGAATTTACTATACATTGAGCTGAAAATTATCCTGGAAAAAATACACTGTAATTTCTTGAACCTATGATAGGATGATAGGCACAGAAGTCCAGGAGCCTTGATAAACTATTAAGTTTTATAGAATGTGAATAGAAAGAAATACAATCTAAAACTAAATCAAACATAAGACAACAAAATCAATCACAAACATTCAATGAAAATTAAAACATTAAATATATGTTACACCAAGATGTCATAAAAGAAATGTGCAGAATTGTTATAAAGGTAACTTTCTGGAATGCAAAGTAAGTAGCTATACAGAAAGGCACAATCTAAACTGCAAATACCTAGTAATTTCTAGTTAATCTGCAAATTTGTAAGTTCTGATCATCTGGCAATAAACGTTGGGATGTTTGTTAAATTAGTATACATATTTTGTGATTCCATAAATACCTGCATGCGTGTGACCACAACCCATATAGGATTTGTCAGCAATACATTCAAGCACCTGCCCACAGTGCAGGACAAAAGTTAAGACCAAAAGGCCACTGTAGTGAGACAGCAATACGTTTTGTAAGAGCTCTGATCCTAACATACTGGTTCATAGTTGCTGTACGAAATTCAATATTATACGGCTCCAAATTGTTCACATTTATCATGTGTGTGTATTATTTGAAACTGACAAGCAATAAGACAATTTTAAAAAAGCACAACTGGTTGTGCAATTTCTTAATACAATTTTTTAATCACCCACAGATTACATTGAAATACATACCCAGCCAATCCTGCAGAAAGAAGTGAAGAAAGCATGCCAACAGAGCCATCACCTGTGCCTCTCTTCTTATGTCGAAGAGCAGTAGCCTCTGCTCGTGTTCTAAAGATCTGATAGAAATAGTAGTAAACACCCTACATGTCAAGAAGACTTTTGTCAGATCCTGCAGTGTTTTTAAAAAAAAAAAATTAGCAATAGATAACAGAAATTCGCTAGGCGTGACTTATTCCAAAAAGAGAAGCAGCAGTATATAGATTTAGAAAGGTGCTATACTATTACATTTACCATATTAAATGGTACAGCAACCATATTAAAAGAGAGTACAACAAGCTCATCAAGAGCTGCAACAACTACAACTACCACAACCTTCTGTGATGACCTGCACCTAATCACACTTATTACATACACTTTATTCAAGTATTATACTATATATTCATATACTAAAACCCCCCCTTAATGACTAAATCAGAAACGGCACCAAGCTTGTCCTGAAATTTGAGAAAGTATCTAGGACCAAGTGGCCTAGTCAATAAATCAGCAGTCTGCTCATGAGAAAACAAAAATGAACAGAGTCTTCACAATTCACCAGATGCAAAATATAGTGAGGATAAATCTAAATATGTTTAGTTTGAGCATGATAATCTAAGTCGTTCACCAACTTAGATACTCCCGGAATAGAATAAAATTGAACACAATTTTGTTTACAATATATATAGTGTTCTTTGTCATGGACGATATGGTAAACAAAATTGTGTTTGATTTTATTCTAGTTCTCACAAATCTTCTGAGGTGCTGGCCTTGATTCACTCAAATGTATTTGATTTTGTTAATGTTCCTTCAATTTCTGTCTTTGTACTATATATATTATATAGATGATTTTTCTAGGACATGAGTATATTTCCTTATAAGTAAATATTTTTAATCTTTTTAAAATTTTGAGGCTCTGGTGGAAAATTGGACACACTATATATATGGTAAACAAAAACTTTGTTCAGTTTTATTTGAGTTCTGATTCTCACAAATCTTCTAGGGTGTTGGACTTGATTCACTCAAATGTATTTGATTTTGTTATTTTACTCTTTGTACTATGTATCTTTTATAGGTCATTTTTCAAAAGGACATGAATGTATTTCTTCAGAAGTAGATCTTACGTCTTCAGTCAATTTAAGGCTCCGGAAAAATTAGACTAGCAGCAAGATTAAGGTCCCTTTCTTGGATTTCATTGTAATCTGCCCTAAATTCATGAAATCCAAATGAAACAAGGGACACAATATAGTTAGAGATATAACCCTAACCTAGGAATAAGATGAGATAAGCCTGACTTGGAAATTGCAACCCAATTAGATAATAAAATAACCATAATACATGTAATACATCCATTTTTAGGGTTAAGAGAAAAATACACTTATAACCCATAATTCTCATGGGCCCAACCATAATGAGGGCTGAGATATGAAGGACATGATGAGGTGCCCTAATTATCCCGGCCCTGGGGCCAAAAGCATAAACTGTCCCCCTTGGCCTCATTTGGTCTAACCATTCTAATGAGGTGGTGTACCTAGTGGAGTTTGCACACCATTCCCCTTCATCACGCTATCCTTCTCTCCTCTTATGATTGAGGATCCCTTTCTTAGTTACCTCAATAACTAACCCATATAGGCTCGCAAGGAAGATTGCAATACGGTGCCCTTAACTCAACCCTAGGCCCAAGAGCGGAATCTCTATCCCCCTTGGTCTCATGTGGTCCTTAACCGATCTCATGAGGTGGTGTACCTAGTGAGGCCTCAGTATTCCTCCCTCCTAACACTTCCTTTCCTTCCCTAATATGGTTGATTATTGTAGGTGTACGATATTGTCAATTGTATAGATATAGATATACATTTACTAGCATATGTTTATTATAAGCATATAGATATGTTAGAGATAAAGTCTGCAAAATATATTGACATTTACATCCATTCAAATATGCACAAGGAGTACAATTATTCCTTCATACAATGATGACTGAAGGTGTTATTACAACTTGATCTGCTATAGATGATACTGCTATTCGATGATTATCTTCTTCCTATTCGATGATGATTGTTGAATGATTGATTGATTAAATACATTCTTTTGATTTGATGATTCAAGGTATTGAGTTATGATTAAGTAATTGTGAATAGATGATTGAAGAGTGATGACATAATGTTAGCTAGTTTGATATATTGGTGGATGATGATTGAATAGTGTTTTAGAGATTAGTGTTCACATTGGTTAGAGTATTAATGTGTGTGAGTTGTTATCACAACTCACGTAATTATTATGGGTATTGCATTTGTTATAATTTAGTTATGAACATATGAGTTGTTAAAACAACTCAATATATTTGAGAAAGTTGTTTGGGTAGTTTCCAATAAAATAGTATATGACAGTCCTATATATATGTAAGATGTATTAATTGGAAATGGAGAAGCACGGAATTGTTTTTATAACCTATTTTCTCATATGGGATCAGAGCTGCATCACTCTCTGTGCCTATTCTTTAGTGATAATGAGCTAAATTCTTTTACATGCATATTTATCGCTTGAATCTCTGATATTGTGGCATTCTAATTAGAGAGTAAGACCGCCTTTATTGCTGCTCCAAATCCGATTGTTTTGGTGCAGTTATCAAAGGAAGAAGCAAATAGTGAGCAATGGCTCAATATTAGCGGGCGTGTTAGAGGTGCCAACAAATAGTGAGCAATGGCTCAATATTAGCTGCAACTGCGTTGGCATAGGCAGGCGAGAAACATGTTTACGGTTAGAGGCTTCAGCAATTAGAAGATCATGCTTTTATTGATGCTTTTCATCAGATCTGCACTCATTTCAATTTGATGTATACACATACTCTCTGTTGGCATTATTCACTGTCCCTTTCATTAGAGATCAAGCCTATTCAGCAGCCATAGCCACTTGTCAAAGGCGGTTTTGCAGATTTCAGAGGGCTAGTGTCATTGCTCTATCGTTGGCATCTTTTTACAATTTCTTGTGTGGGATCAGCCTCCTGATTTGCAGATTGGCAGGCACTTGTGTTCCCAGTTGAGGCGAGTTCCTTAATCAGGCATCTCTTTGCCTACATTGGCTCTCAGTTGTGGTGGCTTTGTTATAATAGCATCTCTGAATGTGCCTTTGCTTTTGGTAATCGGTTGTTTTGACAATGCATTGAAGTTTGACAAAATTGGCAGGTATCTGGAGGTGGCTTCTGTTTACAGACTCCTCTGTTAGGCATTTGATTTTGTCTAATCGACTTCTATTAAAACGACCCCTATCCATTGTTGATATTTTGGCCGTTACGGCAAAGATCAACATATTAGAAAATTAAATAAACAATAAATATATTGTTTATATTTTATATTTAATCTTGTCTAAATTGATTTAATAATAATAATAAATATAAGGGGTATATTTATTATTATTATATAAGGATCGATTTAAGATAATTAAATATAAATATAAGAAACAAATATTTATTATACTTGGGAGGGCCCAAGTTGTCATTATGGTAATTTCAATAATAAATAAATATAAGGTTATTATTTATTATTATACTTGGGATGGGCCCAAGTCGACCAACTTGGGAGGCCAAGAATTTACCTTTATGAGCTTATATATTAGAGCAACTTGGAGAAGGTAAGAGATATACCAAAAACATAACATGTGTCCTCTTCCTTCAAGAACCAAGATCCTAGAAGCAGCGAAATTCATCGACATTGAATGGCAAAATACATCTTCCTTTAGATTGCGATTTTGCTCTACCCTTAGAAGCGATATTGATCAGCTTTGAAGGAATATATTATTCAAGTCTAAGGGTAGCGAATTTTGGTATTAATAGCTGCGAATTTAATCAGATTTTGAGGAGCAAAATCAGACTTTGGAGGAGCAAATATGATCAGATTACAAGCAGCAAAGTGTATTGAAAAAGGGCAAATTCGATCAGCAATAAAGTTGCAGGTTGGAAGTTGTGAATACACATCAAAGGCAGCGAATTGTATCTGCCTACAAAGGGGGAATTCGCCTACCACTAAGGTGCGAATTTATACAATAACAAGGGTAATTTTGGAACAATCTAGTAGCAGATCACAAGGCAGATCTAAGACAATTACAATCTGATCCAAGGACAAAACAAAGTGCAGATTGGTGACACTTTGGAGAAAAATTAAAGAAGCCCTGGGTAGGCTGACCTGGCACATACATATCTACACATCTTGGAGAGTTTAAAGGCGCTGATTTGAAGACCATTTCAGAGCTACAATCCAGGTACTATCTCTCTTTGTTTTCAATTATTTCCTTATATCATGTGCTTAGTCTTGGAAGATCTCTATAGATTGAACATTCCCAGTGTTAATCTGAAATATATTAACATGGTATCAGAGCGAGGCTGAGTTAAAGATCCATTTCAGATTTAGGAATTTTAGTCTAACTCTTTCAAAACTAAGAAACTCTATGGCAACTGGGGTTTGGTCTGGAAATTGTAATTTGACCTTACATCTTAGGAGGTTTTTGATTTGCATCAAATTCGGATTCTGAATTACATTGGTTGATTATCTTAAAACATACATGAAGAGGGAGTCTAACCTTGTGAACATTTAAAGGTAGACCAATCTAAGCTTAAGAGGGAGTAGATCATCTTGAGTTAAGGAAATTGGCACAGCAAATTGTCATATCTAATTAGCATAGCTGATTATCTGTTTAGATGATTGCATTGAAGAGAATATGATTCTTCATTGTATTTTGAACATACATGGCTGATTGGATCAGCTATTTGAAATGTTTGTTTAGCTGATTGACATATCTGATATTTCTATTGAAATGCATACCATATGTATACCCAAAAACATATGGCTGGTATAGTGGACTATAAAAGGACCTTTCCATTCCTTTTTATCTATTATTCATAAGCATACATATATGAATATACCATAATTACTTGTAAGTAGAAAGATGCTGAAAATAGCAGATCTGATATAATATCAGCCTGCCAATCTGCAGATAAATTCTTGGGTACAAGTGCTGATCAATCTTATGAATCACTCTCAGTCCTTTTGGGCACTTGTACTGACTTACTTTATATTTCTTTATAATTGTGTTTGCAAATGTACTGCTGGATATGTTTGATTGCTTGAATGCTTCCTCCATCTCAGCCCTTCTCCATTTATATTTCATTATTCCTTTGAGGAATGGCCTCCCTTGAGAGGAGACAATGCTCCTTCTTAATTGCAATTTAATTATCTATTTCTCCCTTCCCGGTTGCACCCCTTCATATTTGTTAACCACTTAATTATTCTCTATCTTGTCTTGATCGCTATTTGCCATGATCACTGATTGGTATAGTTTCAATTATTATTATTGTCTCGATCTTGATCATTGTTTCCTGCAACTAACAAATTGCCACCTTTGCGATCATTTCTTACGTGTTGTTTTATTATTTGCTATTTCCGTTGGCAATAAAGCTTCCTCACAATGCGGGGGCATGACAGTCCGACCTTTCAGGATTTGCTTGCCCACGAGCAACTTCAATTTAGGATGGTTGAAGAACTCTTCTCCTTCCCAAGTGGCAACTTCCACAAGTAGGCCCTTCCATTTTATCAAGAATTCAAGAATAGTCTTATTTCTCAATCACTTCTCCCTCATATTGAGAACGGCTTCAGGTTCCAAGATTAGTTTACCCTCATCATCAAGTGGTGGTAACTCCAAACATGGGGTAAATTGTTGTCCTAGCACTTTCTTGAGCTGGGAAACATGAAAGACATCATGAATACGGACATTCTCGAGCAACTCCATTTCGTAAGCTACATTGCCTACCTTCCTTAGGATCTTGTATGGCTCATAGAATCGAAGCTTCAATTTTTCTGCTCCACTTGCCTTGATCAAAGATTGTTTATATGGTTGTCGTAAGAATATTGGGTCTCCAACTTCAAATGTCCTCTCAGTGTAGTTTTGATCAGCACAGATTTTTTGTTGATTTCGCACTTGATGTGAATTGTCTTTGATGGTACTCATGATGTCCATACTTTGCTGCACAAAATCTTAGGCCCCTACTACTTGGCTTTCTTGTGAAATCAAACTTTCATAGGAGGTTGGTTTGTAACTGATGCAGGATCATCCTGTTGGTTCCCAAAACCGCAGATTGGAAATCCAAGAGCCTGCCACTTCTCCAATAGGATTCCACAATCAATTCTGGCTAACAAACGGGAATAATTCAAATTCCCCTGCACTTTAGGCTTCGCTACACCTAGGCAGGTAAGCCTTCACCTCGAACTTGATCACTTTCTCCAAGGTTTTTCTATAGCGAATTTAAGCTTGTGAGTTTTCCAGCTGGCAAATTCCTCGAACTCAATCAATATGAAATTAAATGTTTTGTGTAATGATTCTTAATAATGGATTTGAGGTTTTGTAGGAAGGATTTGATAGATTTTCTGACTTCACATATAAACTCAATAC
>MU225516.1:365547-382225 GCA_018584345.1 Thuja plicata | reverse complement strand
TAGATTAGTTGGATAATGTTAGATGAAGTGTTGTGATTGCAATGATAAATATGATGGTGTTTTGATGAGTTCCTTTGGTTCATACTTTTGACGTTTTACTGATTGTAAATCGTTGTGCAAAGTTAGCTTGAACCTAATTCATGCATATGCTTAACTTCTGTCATTCGCGTACATTGTTCTTCATGATGGTGTTCGTGGTGGTATGAAAATCCTCTGCATAAACCTTCAAGATTGCACCAATTCTCGTGTAGTTGTAGTATAACTTGGCGAAGCGGAACCTGGTTATTGAGAATTTGTCCACCGAAGTATTGACTATTGCTATCATTGCCCTTAGGAGTAGATTAAAATTTTTGAACCCTACTTCCTTTTGGTTTCCGCATATTCTGAAAATTCCAAAAAGGTGTTTCATTGCAAATCTTTCTAAGACTGAAAACGTAAGGCCCCTTGTGATATTCAGCAAATCACATTTACCACCGAGCGTATCCATGGTCAAGACCTGCCACGAAAGGAACCTTGGAGTGACCTATATGATCTTCTCGCAATCTTAGCATATACGGAACTTTGATCAAGAGAGGATAAGATACCTCGGTGTTTTGTTCTATTGTTTGGTGGGTCATAAAACACACATCAATAGGCGTCTCCAACTCCTGCAATTCCATGATCATCTCATCCTGATAGATATGCTCATCCTCCCACGATTCCTCCATGCACTGAATCCTAGAAAGGATGGCCAATGCCCTGTCGTAAACTCGTACCAAGTCCTCGGCATGCTTGTGAGCCTCATTTTGGATTCCTTCAATCCAAGCCTCTGCCCCTTGAGAATTTCTCCTGATTCTATCTATACTCTCGACCGCCTCAGTTGGAACAACCAGCGGAGGAACAAAAGATGGACCTTCTTCCCTTACTGGATGAGGTAGACTACTGATATAGTTGCATAATGCTTTGATCTCTCCTTTCTGCCTCTGATATTTCTCTTCTAATCTCCTCATCTTGTTCTTGAGCGCCTATGTAGAATCATCAAGTTCCTCCAATACCTGCTCTCAGGAGGCATGACCTAAGTCAAACTCGGTCACGTTATATTCATCTGGAGCGATTTGATCCTTTGCTTTGTCCACGGCCGGTGTTGCAAGCTGAAGGGTTCTGGACCCAGACTCTCTGACAATCTTCACAAACCTCTTAGCTTTTCCTTTATCCTGTGGTTGGTTGACCCTGTTCATGATTTCCTACAATTCGACGGCTGGGTCAACCTCCTTTTCCTGACTTTTTTGGAGCCTCTACCTCACCCATTCTGGAATGGCGACACCTTGATCTTTCTGAACTGCCATCTGCTTTTGTCCCTGCACTGCTCGTGTCGATTTCCTCAGCTCCAGGACTTTCTGCCATCACCTTTGGCGCTTGTGTCTCTATTGCGGGAATCTCCTCTTATGTTGTGGGAATCTCTTCTTCTATTATCCTTTTGAAAAACACACCAAGACTTTCCTCGATGGTAACATCATGTTCCCTAATTTTTGTCGGTGCAAACCCCTCATTGGCGTTAATGCTCAATCTATCCTGAACTGACCTCGTCACATGTTGCTCTCCTTGCTCATCTCTCACCCTACTTGCTTCTTCTTGTCTGGAAAAAGCGCCTATCTCCTGCACACTTGGAGTCCGGCTAGGTGAGGATGGCATCTTGCTCTCCTTGCTCATCTCTCACCCTACTTGCTTCTTGTCTGGAAAAAGCACCTATCTCCTGCACACTTGGAGCCCGGCTAGGTGAGGATAGCATCTCCTCAACTCTTGGTATCTTTTGTGGTGGTTCTTCAAAATGGAGATCCAACCTCCTCTTTGTGTGTGCTTCCTAAGCAATACTCCTTTCTTTTCTGTGCTCTGCACTCCCTGACAAAATTTCTCCTTCTTCAATCCTTTCTCCTGAAGTTTGCTTTGGTCTTTCATCCCGTAGTGGTTGATGCCCTAATAACTCATATGTCCAATCCTCCTTTGGTACACTCATTCTACCAAGTTGTCGCTCAATCCACCACCTTGTGAAGTCCAGGACTGGTTTTGCCAAAACATCAAGATCTGAAATCTCCTTTCTTTGCCACTCATAAGGATGAGTAACCCTTTCTTTTTCTGGATTATACCCCCTCTGAAGCACATTTGAATCTTCCTCCATCTGGTCCGGTACGTGAAAGAGTTTGCAAGCTCTGGTGATGTTCAGGGGCAATCTAGAGTGCATCCTTTTCCTAATCTCATTTTCATCTGTAGCATTGGCCCAGAAATCTTCAAGGTGCGTCCTATGTTGATACCTTGCTCCTGCCATCGACTTGATTTTGTTATAGGGATCAAAATCCGGTCTTCCTAAGTAGAATGGCAGATGGAAGAAGTGTAACTCATCCTGGGATCTCTCAGTCGCCTTTAGACACAGGCACATTTCAACTTTATCTTCACCTATGGAAATCAGGAAATCCAACCCCAACTTCTTTCCTTTCTGAATCTTGTCGTACACTGTTAGTTGCCGAGTAAGTTCCAACAGAACCATCTTGTCAGTAGGATATCTTGGAAGCTTGTATGGTTGTGCCGAAAATCCTTGCACTCTGATATAGGAGAAAGTGGGAAACTGAATAAACCAGGCTCCGTATTCCTCCACTAGCTTCATTGCTCTGTCAGATAATCTCATGTGCAACTTCTTCTGCAAATTCCTCACAATTCGCATTGCGAAGGCAACATTGACCCGGACATAATCATCGATGTCCTGCAAATGCAACTGAGGGTAACACTCGTGAACTTTCAGCCGTGAAGTGCCACTTGTGATTGCTCCCTTACACTGCTATCCCTCATACCTCGTATTCCATGCCAACATGTATATGACATAGGAGCTCATATAAAACTTCTGTGATTGCTCGAGGTTCACCAACTGTTCATTGAGGTTGTCACTGATCATTCCAGCCTAGTCCATGTGATTGTGTTCTTCAACTACTTGCTCAACAAAGTACCACATCCATGACTCGAACAGATAGGAGTGCGGCATGCCAAAGATTCTACTCAGCATCATGATCACGTCGCTGTATTCCCTGTGGAAATCCAACCAAACTCAGCATCATGATCACGTCGCTGTATTCCCTGTGGAAATCCAACCAAACCAACTCCTTTGGCAATTTTGAATGGTGGGATCTATTCTTTCTCAACCACTTGTCATTTATGACATTTTCACAGTATTGAATTCCAGCAGAAAAAACTCTAGGTGCCTGCTCCTTTGTCTTCAACACCAACTTCCTGGAAGAAGGGATTCCAAACACCTCAGCGATTGCGGGTGGAGAAAGGTCTGCAATGATGTTTCCGTCAAAATCTTTAATCGTTCTATCTCCTAAATTGAAGTGTCTGGCGCATTCCACGATCAGCTCAGAATGCTAAAAAGCCAGAGCAAAGCCAGCTACAGCCACAATTCCACTGTTCACAATTTTGGTGGCCAAATTGGTCAGTTGATGATCTTTATATCCAAACATCCTTCTGTGAAACTCTATCATGCCCAGGCCTCCGAGGCTAGTGTCTCCAATCTCTGCCCACTTTGAAACAATCTTGAATTATGGGAAAAAACTCCTCTGTTCGTTCTTTATCAACAACTTCCTTGTCATGCTCGTTCCTCTTGGCTTCGCCATTCTTGCAAAACAAAAATCAAAACAAACATAAGAATTGCGTAAGAGAACGAAAAAGCAAACCAAATTCTTAAGGAGGAAATTCTAAAAATCTAACAAATTCTTCATCTTTTCCTTCAGAGGTCGAATTTCTCTCTCCTCCGCAAAATCATGTTTTTCCACCAACTTATTGAAAAATTCCTCTGAAACTTTCATTTTGAATTCTTCACGCCTTTCAAAAATAGTGAATTTCCTCCTGCTTGGAAATTTTCTCTCCTCAAGAATCTTGCTCGACTTTCGAGAAAAGCGTCACTCGAATCCTCTTGATTCCTCAAAATCTCATATCAACCTGCTTTCTCGAACTTTGTGTGATGACAAAATGAGTCTTCATATATAGACTAAAACCCTGAAAAGCTGCTTTAAAAACCGGGAGCTAAATTTAGGAAATTGCTAACTTAGGCGAAGATTTTTTCCCATAAACGCCACTTGTCTCTACTTCTCTCCATTTTTGAAAAAAACTTGCCAATTCAAGCACTTTTACTTCATGAGGAAGTTTCGATTTAATCCATCCTTTTGATTTTTTGATTTTAAATATTGATAAAAAATAAATTTCAATATTTAATCTTTTAATATCAAAATTTTAAAAAAAAGCGATTTAATTCCGCTTTTAATCTTCCAAATTTCATAATTAACTTGTCGCTTTTTCAATTTATAATTAAATATAGACAAAAATCAATATTTAGTTAACAATTTCTCATCTTTATCGCTTTTTAATTTTTTTGAAGGTTTATTAATTAAATATTAAATAAATCAATATTTAATTAATATTACATTTAAATCAAAAAACTCCTTTTGTTTCCAATTTCCAGTTTTCGAAATCTTGGGCCTTTTGTTTTTTAATTTTTAAAATCCAGAGTTTTCAGAATTCTCCACGGTTTCCGCTTTTTCAACTTTCCAGCTGTTTCCAAAATTTCCAAAATTTTGGATTTTTCAAATTTTTACAACGTTTTCAAATTTTCCAAGAATTTCCATTTTTGAACTTTAAAAATTTTCAAATTTTTTGGATTTTTTCAGAATTCCCATATTTCACGATGCCGGGTTTTTTTTAAATTTTCTCAGATTTCTGAGATTTTGGAAATTTTCAAGATTTCTAATTGTTGTGAATTTCTTCCAAGATTCCAAATTTTCATCTTTTCCGCAATTTTCAACTCTTCAGAAATTTTCCATTTTTTGAGATTTCCACGTTTGTTGAAACTTTCCGAGTTTTTTATTTTTTCAAGTTTCAAAATTTTCACTTTCACCGGTTTCGAAAAAAATTTAAAAATTTGACTCCTCCAAGATTCTTTCAATCTCCAAAATTTCGCACATTGGGGAAGTGGAGGATTTTTTATTCCGCTAACTATATCTTCACTTGCGTTGAAACGCGCTCCAACATTCCTAGAGGCGGGATTCGGTAGCGGTGACAGACTTTCAAACATTTCTTCACATCCTTCATTCCCCAACTTGGGAGAAAACGCGCTCCACATTTTGGGGGGTAGTCATAGATTATTTTCTTCTTTGCGGAATTCCTTGACATACTGAAAAGTGCACACGTTTTCAATGCTGAGCGGGATTTGGGAATAGTAAAGGATTTTCTATTGTGTTGATTATCCCTCACATCAATTGATTTGCACTCTATACTTCATGGGAGCGGGACTTGATGCTGGTGATGGATTTTCAAAATTTTCCTCACATCCTTCATTCCCCGACTTGGGAGAAAACACACTCCTTTCTCGTGGGCGGGGTTTTCACTTCGTCGTGGACTTTCTTTGGAGTTGACTATCCCTCACATCCATTGAATTGCGCTTCGTACTTCATGGGCGGCATTTTGGAGTGGTAAGGGATTTTCTTGCTTGGCGGGGATTCCATACTGAGCGTGTTTAACGATACCCAGAAGCTTTTCCTTCATTTTACTCATTCGCTACTGTGGATTCTTGTATTGAACTAATTGTTGAGAGAGAGGTCTCTGGAGTTACAAGGATGGACCTTCCACCAAATATATATGTAGTGGGCAATGGCATCTTCTCTGGATAGATGAGAAAACTGTTGTTTCCTTTTGAATCCACAATGTGACCAGCGATGCAGATTGAACAAATATGCGGGAAGTTTGCCATTGGCAAATGAGGCAATGTTTGCTTGTAGAGCCAGTGCTCCACGGTGCTCGACACATTGTCATGCCAAAATGTGCTGCAAAATATCCCAGAGAAGACTTCACATTCATCTATTGTGCATCTCTTTGTCCAAGGGATGGCTTTGGCTATGGACTTGAGGAGCTTGTGTCTCCATTCTTCTTTGGAATTCGCAGGAATTTCTAGCACTATTTTCTTGACATGCTCGCCATTTGAAATTGGCATTAGTGGAAGCACAAGCTTGATGAATGCAGAAGTTGTAACCTTGAAAAACATTGATGAATTTGTGCAGACTAAAGAAGCAACATTATGAGCTGATATATAGCCTCCTAGTAGTACCATATGAATTGCAAGGCCCCCAACACAGTGTGCAATCACATGGACCTTGATATCAGGCCTGTGTATCTCTCTAATCCTTTCCATAGCTCCTAGGACATCGAACCTAGCAATGTCCTCAATTGTGAATTCGTTGGAGGAATGTAGAGGGTGTAAACGATTTTGTAACAACCATGTTTCATAGCCTTCATCAAGTAAAGTTCGAACTTAAATCCATGGGCTCAGTAGTGTTTCTTCTCTCAGCGCTCTTTTGAGAGCTTCCACGGTAAACCATCTATCATCGATGCTTCCTTGCCTGAGCTGAGTATGTGTCGAGCGCATTCAGCGGGTGCCTGTGGAATTCCCATCATTTATAATTTCTCTTACTCATGCCAATACGCGTTGAGGGCTCTCGAGGGCTATTGGTGGATGTTCTTGTGTTAGATTCCCTTTGCCATGCAAATCAGCGCTGGAGCGTTCTAGAGGGCTCTTGGTGGACATTCCACTTTTGTTGCCACCTCTAAACTACATTGGAGCATGGTGAGAGTCTAGTCATGGATTTAAAACACTCCTTAATTCTCTCAAAACTCGGTGGACATGTTTTCTTCAATCTATATGCCACCAAATGCATGGGTGTTGGAGTTTAATCCTCGAGACTTAACCATTTCTAGATGCCTTTCAGGCTGCTTGTTTCTGGTGCTTTTTTTTTAAATTGCTTTTCATCATAAACTTGACATGACAAAAGAGAGGCATCACAAAGACTTTACATTTACCAGCTTCCCTCAAGGAATTGCTCTTGAACTTTAAAACTAGGGAGTAGTTTGAGATTCTAAAAGTCAAGGAATCGAAAGAGGGTCCAAAACTAACCCATACTGACCACCTCTCAAAAGGAACAAAAGGAAACTTCAAGAGATTGAAACTAGAGCTACTAGGACGACACAAAACCAAAAAGAGCCAAGCGAGCAAAATAGGTAAGGGGTCCTATCTCCGATGGGCGGTGTGTGAAATGGTCACAACAGGATAGAGGTCTTGTCGAGGATCATAAATTGTACAGCCCACTCTCCTTTGCCCATGTATAAAAGTCCTCTCCGTTCTTTTTTATGAGACTACTTTTGAGCCTCCTTCAAGTTACCCTTTTAAAGTGACATCTTGACCATTTTGTTGGAAGCAAATTTTTAGATTTGGGAGATAAAAAAGTAAAGTGTCCCAATAAGTGGATCCAAAGGGTTCCCAATATCATGTCGATGTTTAATGTTGCCACATAAAAATATTCTCTTTGATGGTATGTCTCCCCAAGGTGATCTCTAATTGGGGAACTATCTTAGTACATTGAGTCAATGCTCTTGTAGCCAAGGCTATAGTAAACCCTTTAAAGTCCTTGGTTTCTAATTTCCTTTTTGCAACTAATTTTCCATCAATGAAGTTGTGGGATACCACATTATCAACTAGGGCGATAACCTTATGCCCTTTGAGTGTACATTTTATTCATAATGGGCGGTGTTTGGAGGTTTGGGAGATGTTAGCTAAAGTCCCCTCCTCTTCATCATATTTGGTTCTTGTTAGGATTTTCTTGTGTTTCTTTGTCAAAGATAGCTTCTATATTATGCACTACTTCCTTTTCCACATGTGTGTCCAAATTCCATGTTGTTCTTTACACTTGTACCATAAACTCCTTCTTTCAAGGCCATCTCATTGTTTTTGAGTGTTCTCGTCTTGGCATACATGTCATAACTCGCATTTCTTCTTACAATGAAAGCATGTTCTTTCTCAGGATTCCTTCTTATGCCTTTCATTTTTATGAGAATACTTGTAATGGGTGTTTGATGTGAAGCTTTTGTGCTTATCTTTTGATGGATTAATTTCATATTTTCATTGCCTTTTGAATTGCTTCTTCAAGGTTTG
This sequence comes from Thuja plicata, assembly GCA_018584345.1. Taxonomy (NCBI): domain Eukaryota; kingdom Viridiplantae; phylum Streptophyta; class Pinopsida; order Cupressales; family Cupressaceae; genus Thuja; species Thuja plicata. The sequence continues at coordinate 374,226 of MU225516.1, read as the reverse complement.
TTGGGTCTAGGGCACTTACCATGCTCTTGATCGAGTCTTTTAGTCCCTCCACAAATAAGTATGTGGGTCTCCTTTGCAAAATCTCCGGTACCATGAAGGACAACTTTTGGAACTCAGTGTCGAACTCTTCTACCATCCCTTGTTTTAATTGAGTTAGTTCTTTAAAATATCACTCTGGATGTTTTTGATTGAATCTTTTGATGTGTTTATGTGTGAATTCATAATAAGTAGATATATGTTGTTCACCTTGAGTAACAAGGCCATGGTGCCACTAATCATGGGTTGTTCCCGTCAAATGGAGCATGGCAAATTATATGGCATTTTCCTCCATGGGGCTAAGTGAAAGATAGGTGTCCAGTTTTTGGACCCATGATCGTGTTATGACTTTTTCAGTTCCATCAAAGTTGGGGAAGGTTATCTTACTTATCCTTTCTTTTAAGTCTTTATCGAATTGTCCTCTTTGGTGCACTTTCTGTTTTGACACTGCAATAATCCCTAACGAAGAAGTTCCTCCTAACTTCAAGGATTAGACTTGAGTGGATTTCCACAAAGTTCTTCCACATTATCAATGGATGGATTTTCAACTCTTCTACCATGGGTTCTTCCCTAGGTAGGAAGGTGGGTGTTGTAGGTCTAAGTGTGAACTGTTGTAGGTCTGTGGACACCCTTCTCAAGTGGTCATTTTCAGAGTGGTTGGAATGGAGATCCTTCTCATTAATTTATTGGGTTTAGAGTTATTGTTATTCATGTTCTGGATGGCTTGGAGGAGAAGTTAGGTTGTTCTTTCTATTTTTTTGTTTTGTTCCATGAGGGCTTGACTGGTTTGCTCCATGAAGGCCCTCATTTCATTGTTCATTTGTTCTCTCATTGTGGATGAAAGCTTCTTCCTCTCTCTTTCCAAAGCCCTTTGAGCACTTTGGCTAGTTTGCATTAACTATTCCTTGTCCCTTAGGCTAACAAAAACAGTGCTCTAATACCAATTGTGATGTCCCCTTCCTAATTTGACCTAGAATTCGCCCTAGAATCACATCTTGCATCAAATTAGGTTAGGTTCACATCTTATTGAGTAAATACTCCTTTAGATAATGTGACCCTAGATTTGAATCCTACATTCATAACATAAGCAACATATACAAATATACATTTATCTATTCAATTATTAGGATTGCATAACATCACATCATAATCATATACTATCAATAAAATTATGCAAGCATATTAAAGATTGGAAGAAGAAACATGATAGGTTCACCCGAAGCCATTTCTACACTAACCCCAAGAGTCGATGTTTCCCAGAATCCTCCTCTTTGCTTGCTTAGTGGTTTGCTTGTACTTACTTTCCCTATCAATGTGTCATCCTCCAAAAGACCAAAGACACATGCCACCTTGCAGAATTAGGCGGAGGCTATAAGGGGGTTTCTCAATCCTATGTAAGTGCCCTCTTAGCCTCCTTACATGATGTAAATGCCCTCTTGGCCTCCTTACATCAAGTAAGTCCTCTCTTGGCCTCCTCACATGACCCTCTTTACCCTCCTCTTACACTTCAGACCCTTCCTACGAGATGGGTTGCAGATAGTTGAGCACATCCTATATTTCATTATGAGCATTCATCCAAGCATTATCTATTATTCATAAACACGTGTACATAAATATACCATAATTACTTGTAATTAGAAAGATGTTGAAAATGGCAGATCTGATATAATATCAGCATGCCAATCTGGAGATAAATTCTTGGGTGTAAGTGTTGATCAAACTTATGAATTGCTCTTTAGTCCTTTTGGGTGCTTGTGCTGACTTACTTTGTATTTCTTCATAATATTGTTAGCAGGTGTATTGTTGGATATGTTTGATTGCTTGGATGATTCCTCTTCCATCGCAGCCCTTATCCATTTGTATTTCATTACTCTTTTGGGGAGTGGCGTCCCTTGAGAGGAGTTTGGGGATGAGTAAAGGCCTCCCTTCACCACAATTTGATCTTTTGTACTTCTTTTGATATCATGCTACTCATTGTAATCATCTTTATGATATTTTCAGTATAATAGAAATCTCCAATTCGACAATTTCATTTGTCAAATTGAAATTTTATTTAATATTCAAGTATTTAATATTAAAATGGAAATCCTAAATCAAATCACCCAAGTCACATGCTTTGATGGCTAGTCATGAGATAGAATCCAACAAGAAACAAAAGCAATCTAAGAATAAGCCTACGAAGAACACACAATCCACACCTAATTCCATTGAAGAATCTAAAAATTCCTCCACTGAGGGGGAATCATCTAAGAAGGAGAAGCCTACTTGTGCATATTACAAGAAGATAGGAAATGAAGAAAACTATTGTTATGAGGATATTGATGAATTGAAGCATCTTCTTGAAAAGAATAGAATCAGTTTGCCTTCTAGAATGTCTACTCTAGTTTTCCCTTCCAAACAAACACAATTTGATAAGGAAAAGAATCACGCTGTTGGGACAAGCTCTTTGTGCTACTATAGGTCATGGATCAAGGAGATGGCTTCTAGATTCAGGAGTTTCTCATCATATGGCATTTTCACAGTCTATGTTCTCTTTGTTGGAGCCTTGCAACATGCCACCTATTTTGATGGGTTATTGTACATATATGAATGTAATTGGGAAAAATATAATGAATATAATGGAAAAAATATTATGCAAGCTTTGATGACTTATTCTTGTGGAATAGATATTAGACTAGGCATCAAAGCTTGCCCAATAAAAAGTAATATACCCATTCCACAAAAACAAGTCATAGCATATTAATGAGTAGGAAAAAGTAGATCAAGTAGTAGGCCCCCTTCATCGCCATCTAATCTTCAGCCTACAAAGACCACATATTTTTTGTCGTGCTCAAAGAACAACCTATAGTCTTTACATGTAAGACATCAAAGGAACCATTGGACATGGCATTCCATAATATGAGTCCTAACAGATTGATGATCAACACATAGTGAATTGTTGTTATGCAAATGGATTGACTTTTACTATTGTCCACTCGTCATATTGGCCAAAAAGAGTGAAAGTGATTTATGAGGCTCCAAAAGGGTACAAAAACCCGGGTTTTGAGAAAGTGTATAGCACCTTATTGGAAAAAAAGGTGGCATTTGTACAGGATTCATTGAAGCCCAAAAGGGATTGCTGGGCCAAGACAGGGTTGTCCATCATTTCCGATGGATAGAAGGATGCAAGAGATTGGCCATTGATCAATGTTATTACAATGTTCCCTAGACGAGAATTTTTTTCCAAGGCATTGAATGAATGAAATATTTTGATAACGTCTATGAGGCCAAAGCAGCCTATGGGACCTCCACATAGCACACACCCCCAAAACATGGCATCAAAGCCTTAAACAATTTGTAACCTCCACTTTAGATCTGCCCTATCGATAATGAATATTGATCAATAGGTTTGTTGTTTTGTCCAGTTGTGTTTGCTCAAATAAAGCACTTGAATTGTCTGTTTTTAAAATATCCACATAGCTAGTACAGATATCACTTTATTTTGGGCACTCCATGACAAAATATCACTCTGGCTCTACCATTCCCGTGCTACAAAATAGGCATATTCCCTTTTCCCATTCTTCTTTAGGTATCATCCATCTACATGTTTCACACCTCAAATGATGAGAACTAGTTCTCAATTGAGTTATTAGCATTTTTGCTCTCCATTTAATATTTGCTCCTATGCAGGCTTTTTCCTCACGATCTCCCATGGGATTGAATTATTTGATATAATAGCCTTTTTTACACCCATTTTGTTTTTGACCATATGATACTCCTGAATTTTTCCCTCGCGAACTTTTTTATTTCTTAATTGGTACCTGGACACTCCTATATATTAACGTCCCATTTCTTCATCCACTTGCTATAGGCTTTGAAGATTAGATGGCGATGAAGGGGGTTTCCACCCCTGTATATTGAAATGTGAGGCAAAGGTGAAGGATGGTACATTTATTGTTAACATTATTATGACAAGCATTAAGGAAGTGATATGCATTGGGGCAACCCTACGCAATTCCAAAACGATTGGTAGGATTTCTCTCTAAGTTGGTCGGTGTTCTGGAAGAGGATTACTTAACAGAATCAGTTATCCCTTGATTCTCGTTCAGGTTTCATCTTTTACAAAATATCCAGTCCTTGAGTCTTTCTTTGTTTTTCTTGCTTTCACTTTTGGTTTTGCTTTGGGCTTAGGTTTGTAGTCTTTGTTTTCCTGGTCATTTTGAGTCCTCTCAGGCGCCATTTGGGTTAGCCAAACTCAATCTATAAGCGTTTCAGTATCTTGCTAGTGGTGTTTTTAGGACAAACTGCATGTTGTTAAAAAAATCGCTAGAAGGTGAGCTTTTTCTTGTCAGTTGCATAAATTGGAAATTTATTTTATATGCAAAATGGATTTTATCCTCCATTTCAAAAAATTTCACCATTCCATGGAGTTTTGCTTAAAGTTTTAATGATGGTGGGTTTCTGAATTACATCCACATATCCAGTTATTAAAATTTTTAAGATGCATATAAAGATTATAATATTTCTTTCTTGAAAATAGATTTTTAAATAATATTGGCATATTTAGATTAAATATGTATATGTTGTTTGAGAATTTGAATTTTGAAGTTGACAAGATAGAAGATAGAGTTTATAAATGAAATCCTATTCATTAATAAGTTTTATGTTATGAAAAGGTGGGGATTTTATTTCATATAACAAATAAAACTTATTATAAGATCTCATTCTCACCTCTCATCGGCATGGTGGCGATTTTTATTTCATATAACATAAGCGATTTGTTTTAATATATTTTTGCCCACTTTCAAGCTGTATAGCGTCGAATCTTGGTCACCATGCATATCACTTTTAAAGAAATATGCATGTAAAAGGCCCACGGTTTTGTTACCACAAGGGATGACGCTGTTTTTTTAATGAATTGCATGTTTTAAAGGAGTCTTCTACGACAGATGCAAATTACTTTTTAAAAAAAAACCATGATCAATATACATATGGTGTCGAATTTTAGCAAAAGTGCATGTTTTAATGCTTATGTTTTATATTAAAACTATGTTATGTCTAAATCAGACCCGCGGCTTGATTTTAAGTCATATGGCGTCGATTTTAGAGGGATAAGCATGACGTTTTATAAAACATCCGCATATGTCATTGACTTCTAAAAACCTGTGGTCACTTTTAGTGGAAGGCGTCGACTTTGGAAGTAATATGCATGTTTGAAAGCCTCTAAAAACTTGTAACATGCTTATCGTTTTTCCATTATATATAGCGGCATTTTGGGGGGGGGAACATGGCGAAAAAAAATATGTTTTAGTCTCTCTAAAAAGCACCGCGGCTTATTAACATAAAATGGCGTCGATTTTCTTACCTAAAGCATGTCTCAATGCAAGCCAAAGACATGAAATATGGCGGCAAATTTCATAAGCATTGCATATCATATTAGTTGTGAAGCATATGCCATGATTTCGTTTTGAAAAATAGCGTTTGCTTCATCTATTTGCTGGCGGATTTTTGAATGGAATCCACATAACAAACGTCAGTTTTGAGTCCATTGAAAGCTGCCGAAATAACAAGACAACGTTGTCTTCAAACAAATCCGCTATAATCTCTGCATTTTTTTCTGCCTATTCTTAGGGCAGACTTGAGGTAGGTTTTAAAAACGTTTTTCCTTTCCATTCAATTTCGAAATGTTTTCTTTTGTGATTGCATTTATGAAAAGTGATTGCTATGATTTAGGGCACGTTTTTGGTTGAAATCTTCCTCTTGCATGATGATTTTATGCAAATCTTAAATGAAAAATGGACATTTGGCATTTCTTTTTGTGACTCGTGAACTTGCATGAAGAAATTGTCAAATTTATTTGTCTATTTATCCCTTCTCTTCTCATCTCAAGCTAAAACTCGAAATAATCATCTTCAGAATTTTATTTCTCTTGCTTGAGTAAAGAGTTTGAAGTTCTTCCCCTTTGCATACAAAGAAGAGGTATATTTCTTTCTTTGTTTATGTTTGTGTTTTGTTGTTTTGTTTGTATATATGTTTTTGTTCTTCCATTCTCATCTTCTCCAAGTTGCATATGAGAATGTCATTTGTTCTCATATGCAGTCGGGATTAAAAACCCTGTTCTCAAGGATGTTCTTCCCCAAATGCATAAAGAAATACAAAGTGCTGTCCCATATGCAATCCCTCCAAAAAAGCTCACCTTTCCATCTCATGTGCAATCATATTCAAAGGGGCCCACCAAGTTATAAATAAAGATATTTTCTTTATTCTTTTACCTCATAACCCACTTTACGTATATGCATCAGAAGGCTTCATACCTATCTTCTTTTCATGTTCTTGAAAGGCTGCCCGCTTTTCTTGTTTGTACATCTAACATGGATTCTTCTTCCCTTAATGATGAAATGCTTGATTTTTGGAATTTCCATGTGCCAGTTATTGCAGTTGCAAATTTGGTCATGTCGGAAGGGGGAATTGCATCTCCTAAAGATAAAGGGAAAAAGAAGATGAAATACTACCAGAACTCCATCATGCCCTCTTAGATCACGTCTTATGTGGATGAGATCCAAGATACAGAGCTCAGACATCTGAATATGGAGGAGTTCTTGAAAAGGGTGGATACATCCATAAAAGATGAAATGATCAGCGTCCGAGAAAGCTACATACACTATGTTTCCACTTTTCCAATAACTGCTCTTGAACCGGAATTCGTAATGGCTTGTGCTAAGCATTTTGATCCTACCTCCCGAACCATCAAAGATCAAGATGGGAAGGTGATCATCAGTTTAGATCCAGACACCATTGATCACGTTTTCAAGGTTCCTCCAGCCCCGGTCGTACTGGACATGACAGTTGATAGAGCTCTCAAAAGTTGGGAGAATGGGAAGACAGTTTGTGTGAAGTATATCAACGAACATTGGTTGATTACTAAAAGGCCTAATTTGGTAAGATGGCCAAAGGGAGTACACAGATCTGATTTTAAGGAAGAGGTTCATGACCTCATAACCTTATTGAGCAGATTGAGAGGTCTCAGACAGTCCAATCTTTTTGAGCCGTGGATGTTTAAGTATCTCTCTTTGATTCTGAAATCAAGGCAGAGATTGTTCTGGGGAGAATTCATAAGTAATTCTATTTGTGAACAGCTGCTGCAAGTACTCAACACAAGTACTTTCTACATGAATTCTTATCTCATCTACACGGTTGTTGCCTTGGGTTCTTTTTCGGGACTATCTACTAAAGAAGATAGGATGCAAGTGCACGTCTAGACGTTTTACAATCAGTTGCCCCTAAGAGCTAGTCGCATCCATTTCAGGAGGGTACAAGATGCATTTTTTGGTCATTATCGATGCCTATTTGATAAAGAACTCCCAAACAGGAGTCTCTGACGAAGCATGGAGTAAAGTCAGCGAATATGGTTGCCTTTTTCTTCAGTTCCCAAATTTCACTTACCTAAGAGTGGGATATTTTAAAGGAGAGCCATATACTTTACCAAGATATCCGACAGATAAGATCATTCTCATGGAGTTGGCTAGGCAGCTTATGGCTGTTCAAGTTAATCAAAATTCTCTACACAGGCCTGGTGTTGGCATTTCTTCACGCAATCCCTTAAGGATTGGCAGGTATTCACTTAACACAGTTCCGAAAGCCAAAAAAATGGAGTTCGAACTTCAAGAAATTAATTTGAAGAAATTCATAGCCAAAAACTCTTTTGACTGGAGGGGTTTGAATGATAAAATCCGAAAGCAGTTTAGTCATGTACATCGCCTGGAGGATGTTTGGATTGATCTTCATACTGAAGCAGAGATCATCAAAATGGATTATTGCAGGCTCACTGTCAAACAAATCATAGACTTTCATCTTGCTGAGATTCCAGATGGGGTCATAAATGATAATGAGATCTTGGATCCTGAGTACAGGAAGCATCGTGTCAAGAACTTGCCCAATCTACCACCATGCTGGTCCGTGAAGGAGAATGTATCCATTTGGGATAGATTCCAGAATATCTTGGCAAATACAAATATTTGGTTGAAGAAAAGGGGCATAAAAAGTATTAAAATCAAGCCTGGGCGGGACTTTGATCCAGCTGGTCTTGTGGGTATGAAGTCTGAAATCTAAGGTAAGGGAAAAGGGGAGTCTTCTGCATCTGAGGTCAAGGCTATTCCAAAACTCGCCATCAAAGGAGGAAAGCTCATGGTAAAGGCTCCTACACCGGAAGCATCATCTAGGGCAAAGGGTCCAGAAATGATCAACCTCTCGAATAGTGAGGAAGAACTACAAGTTTCTACTACTCCTGAGGCAACACAAGTCCAAGCAACGGAGGAGATTCAAGGAATGCATGAGTCAGCCTCGGAAACGAATGAACCGCCAATGTCCCCGCTAGACACAGATGTGGATTCTTTCACGATAAAGTTGCCCCCAGTACATTCCAACACTATTGTGCTGCTCCAGCGCAGAAGGAAGACTTGTCACATGTTTTTGATGAGCATCCTGAAGAGTTGCCTCGGTTAGATACACTTGTGTCTAACAATGATCTGGTGTTCCAGATGGAAAAAGAGGATGAAGGTGTTTTGAAAGCATCCACAATAGATATTTCTTCACAGAGGGAACCAGTAACTACCATGGTTACCATTGATGCTTCAACATCATCTTTTGTCTTACCTCCTTGGCTAG
>MU225516.1:325338-357777 GCA_018584345.1 Thuja plicata | reverse complement strand
TTCAACTGGCATTCTTATATGACTAAGATGAACCTTCACCTGGAAAATTAGAACATTCTAAGTTCAAACGACCAACTTACTAAAAATAGTAAGTTTCCAAAAATAGCAGCTCTGTACAAAATAGCCCCTATTGAATAGAAAAACACATATTTTTGGGTGATGCAAGATTGCCCTTACACCCAGGATGCTCCTGCATCAGTATCACTCCATCTTTAGATAAATTCACTGCTGTCTCAGTTGATTGTTCTTAAGTCAATCTCTGAGCCACCAGTATTACTGTTGCAAGGGGAACTGTATGTGTTACAGTTCAGTTTTACTTGAAGCCACCTGCGGTAAAAAGGGAGTCTCCCCTATTGCTGAGAGGAGAGAGTAATCTCACACACTGTTGCCTAAAATACACATTTTGCAAGTTGTAGTCCTAGTGACTTGCAAAATATTTAGCCAACAGTTTTGTCCAGTTGTGTTTCCTCAAATAAAGCACTTGAATTGTCTGTTTTTAAAATATCCACATAGCTAGTACAGATATCACTTTATTTTGGGCACTCCATGACAAAATATCACTCTGGCTATACCATTCCCATGCTACAAAATAGGCATATTCCCTTTTCCCATTCTTCTTTAGGTATCATCCATCTACATGTTTCACACCTCAAATGATGAGAACTAGTTCTCAATTGAGTTATTAGCATTTTTGCTCTCCATTTAATATTTGCTCCTATGCAGGCTTTTTCCTCACGATCTCCCTTGGGATTGAATTATTTGATATAATAGCCTTTTTTACACCCATTTTGTTTTGACCATATGATACTCCTAAATTTTTCCCTCGCAAACTTTTTTATTTCTTAATTGGTACCTGGACAACTCCTATATATTAATGTCCCATTTCTTCATCCACTTGCAATAAGCTTTGAAGATTAGATGGCGATGAAGGGGGTTTCCACTCCTGTATATTGAAATGTGAGGCGAAGGTGAAGGATGGTACATTTATTGTTAACATTATCATGACAAGCATTAAGGAAGTGGGGCGTCAAAACTTTATTCAAGTCATAACAAACAATGCCAAAAATTGTAGAACAATTGAGTAATTGGTTGAGGATCAATATTCACAAATCTTTAGACACTTTGTGTTGTTAGTGCTCCCCCGACCTTATGCTACAAAAAATTGGCACCAAAATTGATTAGATCAAATGGGTGTATGGCAAGGCTAAAGTGATCCAAATGTTCATCACCAACCACCATATGTCACAAGGCATATTTAGAACAATCTCAAAATTGGAGTTGTTGAAGGTAAATGGAGCAATAAGATTTATTTTAATAGATGTGTTTTACTTTAGTAATTTTTTTAACTAAAAGGTTTTTTTTTCTTTAGGAATAATTATTTTTTAATTTTGATTTTCAAATAGGTTGTTGAGACCTATTTTGCCTCCAAAACAATTGTCTTAAGACAGCTTTGAAGGTTCAGAGGCAATTTCTAACATGGTCATCAATCAAAATTGGTCTATATGGAGGCAATCAAAATTGGTCTATATGGAGGCAATCAAGCACTACAAGGGCAGAAAATATTAAGTAGATGATCCTAGATGACATTTGGCGGGATCGTGTAGGATATTTCCTCAATTCCACTGATCCCATATCGAGTATGATCTATTGTACCCATATGGGTAGGCTTTTTTTGGGGAGATAATATATGATGGCATCAAGTTAATGATTAGAGAAGATAAAAACCATCACAAATGAGTACGAGCGAGATCCTAAAGAAACTTTGTTCAAATAGCTACACAAAATTATTGAAGCGAGATGGAACAAAATGACTGCCCCACATCTTCTTGCCTTTTCATTGAGTTTCAAATATTATAGTGTTGAGATCCTTTCTAAATCCTATGTCAGCAAGGATTGCCCCGTGTAGAGATGAAGAAGTTAGCCAATGGTACAAAGTAGCACTTCATAGACTTTTCATTGATCTTGACATGCAAGATATAGTTAGGATTGAATTCATGGATTTTGTAAACATTCCAATGACTTTAGTATTGATGCTCTGTGACAAGTTTAAGGTTGATGTTGACAGTTGGTGGTACTTTCATGTCCAATCATTCACACACCTACAAGCTCTTTCAATTAAAACTCTATTGCAAGTTAATTTTATAACAAAATCTTTTATCTTTTGAGCTCTCTGATTTTGTTTGAATAAGTTGTTATTTCATCTGCATCTAAGAGGAATTAGAGCGCACACTCCTTTATCCACTCAAAAAAGCGCCATCAACCAAACTCAAAAAAGGTGTATGTGCAATCCAACTTATGTCTCCCTTTACATAAACAAAGTGGCTACAGGGTAGTGGGATATCGAGCCAGAGCATATCAACTTAAATGCTTCCACTTCCAAACTTGCTGCACTTCATGTTGAAAATTAGCCAACTAGCAAGCGTGAGAGTGCCTGCCAGTGGCACTATTTGTGGTTCTTCTAATATACCAATACCTACGCCATCTAATGATGACATTTTTTAACACCCTTATGACATTGATGCTTGATTGGTGATGGCTGATTGTTGACAAATGATGAAATTACTATATTTTATTTTACTTATATTATGAGATTCAAGTTTGACTAATTCAAATTGTAGTATTTTTTATTTTTATAGTTTTGTTTATTATATGAAGCAATTTGCCATTCTGACTGCTACAAATGTGTATATATTTCTTATTTTTATATGTTTTTTAACGGACAAATCCAGCCCCCAAATTTTCTTGACCAACTCTGCATAACCGAACCTCAAATAATATCAAGACTGCTCACTTGAATAATTCCATACTTTTAAGAACTGGAATTTAAAAGTATATCAAAGTTCCAAACTGTCTGCTAATGTCCTTGCCAAAGAGCCAACAGCTAGAAACCTCAAAAGAAGACCCTGAATGGGCAGGTTGAAAAGGTCTTATTCAAAATAACAGAAAACCCTGAAAGGGCAGATCACAGTGGTCCTGTTCAAAATAATAGGGAGTGTCTTAATTGCATTCTACAACCCTAGATCCACAATGTCCAGAGTAAAGGGTACAAAATTTGAACAAAATACAAGGTCAATAGAAAGAAATCTCCTTGTGCTCTTCAACTGGAGGAGCCTATTGTGCCAAATAGGAAGATGACTTGTACCGAACACCGCAAACCACCTTTACATAGAACTTGTAAGGCCAACTAATATTACAGCATTGCTAAGTAATCTATTTTAATTTAATGAAATGAGCTCCAGTGGCAAAAGAGAATAGACTTCCAAGCAGAACTCCAGTGACAAAGGAAACAGACTTTCAAGCAGAGCTCCAGGTTCCAACCCAAGGTGGCATCATAAAGTGTTAAGATCAGATAAAATAACATATCCTACACACTCGGTGTGATTTTCTGTAAAAGATGACGCTGAGTGCAAATCCAGGACAACTTTAGATGGACAGAGATATCCCTCAGCCATGGCTTCCACCCTAAAAGTTGCTCTAGTTCTGAGAATATACCAAAAAATTAACAACATTTTTTTTTGTCCAAAAAAAATTTAATCGACTAAAAATAGCCCGTAATAATTCCTTTCATATCTTAGGGCCTAGAGGACGGTTTGTAAGAGAAAAAGATTGTGTTTGAAAAATTATTTTATAGAATGCAATATTTAGAAATATTACCAGTTCAACATTTAAAAAGAAGCACGGTTTTCTAAAACAAAGAGGATGGATAAGCAAATAAATCCCAAATAACAAAAACTAAATAAATAAACCCTTAAGTCGAATTAATGCTGACCTGAGATGCAGCAGTTCCCACCATGGAAGGCATGAGCCCGCTGTATAATCCTCCCCATCCTTCTTCTCTGATCACCTACATAAACATAGCAAAGGCTAAATTAAGCAAATAAAACTTTAAAACGAATCAAAGCAAGACGAAATCTACAAACAAAGATAATTTCAACTACATAATTGAACGAAACAAAAGCAAAATTACAAACAAATAAGGAGAAGCCAAAAAATACCTGGTACATCTGATGTAGGGTTCCAGCTGGTAGCTTCGGCCGAGCTCCAGTTCCATCTATTAGATTCTTATTGCCCTCTGCCTTCAATTTACGCTCCGTCTGCTGACGTGTATTGACCTTAGAACACAAAACTCAAAGCTTAGAGTCCCGGGTTCGACCCCTGTTAAATCTAAATAAAATCTCAAAAAAGAAACCAAACAAAAATCAGATTTGACCTACGGCTTGCAAAGGGTATGTAATGATTTGGGCTACCATGCCACCTCCTGCACCAGCCAATCCATTCACCACTGCATCTGACATTTTGCCCAACCAATTTTACAAAAATCTACTAAATTTCACAATTTTTACAGAATAAATCCTCCAAACTATAGTGGAGTCCGTGCTCATTGAATAACAGAAAGCTCTGATTTCTACGCCTCAACAAGACCATTGAAGAGGTCATCTACCAACGACAGCCGAAGCTCTTTTATTGGGGGAGTACATTCTTGTTGAATCTTTTTGTCAGAATTGTAACTTTGCCATATTTTCTATCGAGTTGACCCTATTAACTAGCATATTTATAGTTAAAAAAAATTATCACATTTATTTTAATATTTAACATTCATAAATATTAATAATTATTTATTTAAAATAGTAAATTAAAATTAAAATAACAAAAACATTTAAGTTAGAAGTTTATGTATATTTTTACAATATATATGCAATCTATAAAGTCTTATTCTATTGATTAATTGATAACAAATTAAATAAGCTAATTTAGAAAGATCTAATGAGTCGAGATAGATATGCATGCAAATAATTGAATGTAATAAAATCTAGAACTTAACAATTTCATTTTTTTATTCTTTTGCATTTTAGAATATTTGGACTCACCACCATCTAGGTGCTTACAACATGGACTTTGTCATTAGATCAAATATGCTTTGGCACTAGAACTTAACAATTGAATCCTATAAAACATTGTTTTGAGATGACTAATCGATTTTTTAGTTCTTTTAGCAGTGCACCTTAACCCTTTGTTCAGCATTATAAGTTTATTTTTGTATAATGTCTCCAAACTTGACATCATCTTGTTCTTCATACTTCAATATGTTTAATTATTTTGTTGTATGGCTTCTTCAAAAGTCATAACTCAACTGAAAGTGATGTATCAACCAAGTTCTCAATCATTGTGACTCTAGGAGATTTAGATTTATAAACAAGCTGGGTTTTGTTGATTGTTTCCATGGATTTTCTACCAAAACCATTAATCCATCCAACCTTTATTGCAAGAATGAAAAGTTCTTAAATCCTAGTGCTCTTGGAGTTGTTGACCTTTCTTATTGCAGAAACCACCCCGCATTGTCAACTTCACTCTACATCCTTGCATGTCTTTGAGTTGAAGGATTATATTCTAAGTTTGTGTGGCATTCTTTTTAAATATTGTATTTGATGGATTAATTGATAAAAAAATACTAATAATTGGTCTAAAACTAAAGTTTTGCTTTGGTAGCAAGCTATCCTCCTCGAAATAACCCAACTTTGGAATAAATTTCTAAGAAAATATGTTGATCATTGTTTTAAATGGTGATAAATTGTTAATACTCTCCTAGCCTTTATGTGATTATAGAATTATTTTGCAATAGCATTAAGACATGTTACTCTTATTTCACCACCATCATAATCAACTTGTTTAAAACTAAAAAACTTATCCATCTTTGTTTGTATTCTTGAAATGACAAAGTTGGCCCTTTGTAGTAAGTTTAGCATTTATTATCCATGTACCTTGGTAAGGATTCACTATTGCAATAAGAATGATTCTTGCAAAAGCTTCATTTCTTGTAACTATTGGGTGATCATATGGATTATTGGTAGGAATAGTGCATGGATCTTCAAATTGTTAACAAAATATTATTCAATGTAATAAAATCAAGTACAAAGACAATCATTAAACAAAAAGGTAAAATAAATATAAAAGTAGTTTCACTATAATTTTCCAATGCAATATAACTTTTAGAACCATAACGTAACCTAAAGAAATGTAGCTTAATCATAGAACCAACAATTTGTAGAAGAATGTAAAACTGGAAAATGCCTCACCCACAACCCACGTTAACCAAGTTGAATGGTTTAATGATGATGCAATAAATGAATGTAAAGAATCCAACACCAATATCAACCCATTTATCTCAAATTGCAAAAATAAAACATCTACAAGAATTTCATCTCCAAACAAACATGTAGAAAACACATAATTGCTTCGACTTCTATATTTATACATATCTATATATCTAATTCAACATATACCTCAACAAACCTCTACACGATACTAATCACACAAAAATATTGGTCATTGATAATCAAGGTTCTACTTTTTAGATGTTTATATGTTTCATTAATTTGTTTATTTATCTTTTTGTTTGTTAGTCTCAAGTTTGACTTCCATCACATGTTAGTCTTCATCCATTTAAATTTTACATAATTTAATATACTCTTCAAATGATCATTCAAAAATTGGCAAAATAAGTCTTAAATTATATCAATTGGACCATGAAAGAGAGAGACAAAGGAGAAACAAAGACAAAAAGAGAGATGAATAGAAAAATGAAATGCAACTTCCCATGCATTTGTTGGCTTCTTTTAATTATTCTTTTAATAAAAGTAGACTTATTTTTCTCTTATACATGAAATACTACATACTACCAAGTTTAACGTATCATCCATCCACATGAATAGAACAAAAGAAACTAATTACAATAATTTTTTGCATCTCCATTTGGCAAGGGGAAATATAAGTAACATATTATGAAATTAATTTGCATAATAAATTGTCCTAGATGCAATAAATGAAGAAATATATAAAATGGATTAAGTTGGAGATAATGAAAAATTATGTCCTCCAACCATTTGTGATTGTTGTAAGACAAGACCATTCTTTTATAGGTTTGGATCATTTCTATAGGTTGAATTAAATGTCCAACTTGTGGTAATGAAAATATGTAAGTATTTGCTAATGCAAAAATATCTCTTTTGGTCTAGTATATGTGTGCCTGGATGAAAACTAAATTATGATCAATAGAATGCATTTATGCATATAGAAATTGCTTGTTGCTAATTGGGTTGTTTGGTATGAAAACAACATCTATGCAACACCCAGGATGCACCTTTAGATATTTTTATTAATTAATTAATTGATAATGGTTAGTTTGTCTAGATCTTTAATATGTTGACAAAGAACAAAGAAACAAAAATTTGTTGTCCCTGCAATAGTGGACTTGTAGATTTTACGCCAAAATGTCTATGCAACACCTCAATGCACATTATGATTTTCAATTAATTAATATGTATAGTTAAAGGTGCATCCTAGGTGTTGCATAGACATTTTGACATGATATCTACAAGTCCACTATTGGAGGGGCAATATAAATGTAGAATAGTCTCTGACAGCAACCTATAAACAAATGTTAGGTTGTTCAAAGCACAGAAACATGCATGGTTAGAAGATTAGTGGTTAGACTTTCAAATTTGCAATTCAACCAACCAAATGTGACTGCCTTTACGTGAGATGCGAGCCTAGAATTACTGGATGTGATTGCCTTTCCTGAATGCGAGCTTTTGCACTAAAGGTGATTCAGGATTCACCTGATGCGAGCTTTCCCTGGATGTGATTCAAGATCTACTGGATGCAAGGTCAGAAATTTGGGATGTGATGTTATTTCCTGAATGCGATGATCTTTCCTACATGTGAGCTTTGGCAACTAAAGGCAACTCTGGACCTGAAAATAGAGAGCACAAATTAGCCAAAAAAAAGTTTAAAATGAGGAGGAATCTGAAGATTTTCCCCATGCTAGGCGCTAGAAGTGTGTGTATTTTTTGGACCTGCAAGCTGCAACACAACACTTCAATATGTCATTGCATTAGTGAGATAAACATGAAATAACAAAGGAAAATCACATATACATCACTAAAATCAACATATTGCTCCCTATCTAAGAAGAGTATGAAATATGCTATAATTTGCCCTCAGATTATGCATAAATCAGTGACACATTCATGCTTAGAATGGAAGATTTTAAAAATGCAAGCTAAATGCTCAAACAAAGTTCATTTTAGATGCTCCAAATGAAAGATTATGTAATTACTATGAAAATATGAACTAATAATGCACTTAGAATGTTAGAAATCAGAGTAGCATAAGATTACTTTTAAATTCTAAAGATTAAGGGCCCACTGAGCTCAAAATTAATTCCTTTTATAGAAGAATTTGAGGAATGAGAGGTTAGGATTAATTTGTGAAGAGAGAAGGAGATTGAATCCTTGGTGATCCATGTGAGGTGATCCAATTGATTTAACTCTCATTGGCTAATGGATTGAATTTCCATTTTGCAAGTGAGGAGTTGTAATTAGGGAATTTATTTAATTCCTTTTAATTAATTACCTTAGCCATGTATTTAATTATTTTGATTTAATTGATTTGATTTGATTTAATTGGCTAAGACAATTAATGTAAATTAGTGATAAGATCACTATTAAATTAAATTTGATTTAAATCAATTATGTCAATTAATTGAAGAATTGTCTTGACATAATTAGGGCTATGATCACACTTAGGGAAAATAGGGTCTCTGGTCAGAGCAGACCAAATTAGGGTGGTTACATTAGTCACCGAAATGTTGTGGTGAATGAAGTTGCAGAGAATGAACTTGAGGTGGAAGGTGTGAATCCTTTTCTTAGGAGAACATTGTTGCCCATGAAACAAGTTGACTCTTGTCAGAGGAAGAACTTGGTCAAGACTGTGTGCAAGTCTGGTGGTCAATGTTGTAAGATGATAGTTGATGGAGGGAGAACTAATAACTTGGTTTCTAAGGAGATGGCTTGGAAGCTTAGTTTAAGGAGTTTGAAACATCCTTGTCCTTATAGGATAAGTTAGTTACAAGAAGATCATGCAGCAAAGGTGAAGGAGCAATGCATGGTAAGTTTTCACATTGGTTCTTATAAGGATGAAGTATTATGTGACATTGTGGAGATGAGTTATTATCATGTTTTACTTGGGAGACCTTGGCAGTATGATAGAGAGGCTATTCATGACTATAAGAGGAACCTCTTTACTATCCTGAAAGATGGACATAAATTTATTTTGATTCCTTTGAAGGATGAAGACAAAGAAAGGAGGAACTTGAGCATTGGTAGCAAATCTGAGATGATAGTAGGGGTTGGTGCAGACATTAAGGATTAGAGATCTGAAGACACTTCAAAGAGTGCTAGTGGTAAGAGGAAGCAGAAGAATAATCGAGGCATGGGTGTATCGGTTAAGGACTTGGAGGACATGTATATCAAGAAATCAGCTTGGGATCTATGTGATGAATCTCAGGATATGTTCATGGAGATTCTAGAAAATATTTTCACACCTTGGGTGTATAATGCAGGAGCATCCTAGGGAAATTGGCAATCTTGTGTCGACCAAAAATATGTTTGAGTTATGTTTGGTGCTTGGTAAGTGAGTTGACAGAGCTCGGTGGAGTTTGGTTGTTCTCGGTCGTTTTGGTGCTCGGTTCTTGGTGGAAGGAGTATTTTACTTCATCGAATAGACTCAGTGTTTGTTGGAAGTGCTGATTCACCGAACAGGCTCAGTGGCTTTGTTTGTGCTCGGTACCGACTTGGGTGTCTCGATTGATGAGTTCACCGACTGGCTTTTATGGATTGGGTGGACATTGGAGATTGCATTCATGATTTGAGGGGGTCGTTGGGATCGTACAGAGTTGCAAGGCATGCGGATTTGATGCATTGGATCTTGTGTGAACCACAATTTGATTTGGTGCTTTCTTCTATGTATTTATTATTTGTTTGCAGCCGACTGGGTCATTTAATATGATTAATCATGGATTGTATTGAGTCGGTTGTCATTTAATATTTGTTTGTGAAGTTGACTCGTGGTTGGGTTGTATATAAGGAGTATGTAGGTAGCATTTTAGAGGGGGGAAGGAGAAGAGTGCGAGTTGATAGCAAATACTAGTAAGTGGGTATGAAAGAAAACTTGTAAGATTGCTTGGTGGTTTGCGAGCACAAGTTTCAATCTGGTTTCTTTCACTTAGTTGTAGGGTAGGCTAGTGAAGTTGGATCTTGTGAGATCTTGTTGAATTTGTTAATGTATTGGTCATAACTGGGAAGTCCTTACAACCTAGAATGTTGCATGTAATACTTGGTTAAATGAATAAAAACTAGTTTTTATTTTTCATATCTTGTGTTCTTAAATTTTTCGTTGTGCTATGTTAAGCAATTTGGCTAGATAATCTATTTTCAGACCCTCCATCCTTTCGCACTACATCATTCACATTCACAATTTCAATTGTTTTGTTTAGTCTCTTGTTATAACATTGGTACACTTTACTCCTTGGAGAATAACCCAGAAATATGCCTTCATCAAATTTGTTATCAAAATTTCCAAGATTTTATTCATCTCAAATGAATGTAAACCAACAAAGCTCGAATCTTCTATTGTCTCTCTCTAATCCTTCTAAAACATTGTTTGTGTGGTGCTCAGTATTGGTGTGGGCATCGTTTATGACTTGGGAGCATTAAGAATATGATATCAAATATGTGATCATAAGAAGGCTTGATGCTTGAACTAATCTAATAGAGTAATGGCACACGTAAGCTTGAAATCCTGGATCCTTCAAATGGTTATGAAGGTTTGATTATATAGAATATGAAAATGATATGAATGGTTGAGATCAATCCCAGAGATGGGAGGATGAACGGTTGAGTTCAAAGGGAACTGCAGAATCTATCAGTAAACTCCACCTCTTCAACTGGGAGAGAGGAGATAGAGTTTAGTTAACTGAATAGTTGATTATGAGTTACCTTTTGAACTGAAGAGGTAATTTGGAGTTACCTTTTTGAGCTGAAGAGGTGGTTAGAGTAACCCATGTAATCAGAGATCTAATTAAGAGTTTTTTTTTTGAACTGAAGAAAGGATTTAATTAAATATTTAATTCACTTTTATAATTAAAGTATTCAACATGTGAGATAATTGAATTCTTTTTGGATTTAGAATTGAATTATTGAATGAAATTAAATTAATTTAATTAGAAGAATTAATTAACAAGTTTAAATATTTAAAGTGAGAAAGGAGTGTCTCCTGTAGGTTTTCTCACGCTATTTATGTATGCCCATAGTATTGGACTAAGTTGTAAATGCAAGTCTCACCCTGATTCATTGACTATTTTCTATAAGATCTTCAGTATGGTTTTGTTTGTTGCTTCAACTTGACCATTCCCTTGGGGATAGTAGAATGAAGAGAAACCTTGTTTGATGTGGAACTGTTCACAAAGATCTTCAACATCCTAATTTTAGAAAGGTGTACTATGATCTGTTAGTATGGTTTGAGGAATTCCATACTGACAGATGATATTGTTGAGTATGAACATGGAGATCTTCTTTCCATTGATGTAGGTGAGAGGAATGACTTCCACCCATTTAGTGAAGTACTATGTTTCTGTGATGATGTACTTATGTCCATTAGATGAGGTTGGTGTAATCTTACCTACTAGGTCAAATCCCCACTTAGAAAATGGCCATGGTGAAGTGATGGGATTGAGTTCTTGGATTGGTGCATTGATGAGGTCTCCATGAATCTGACATTGTCTACATCTTTGTACATACTTGTTGGCATTTGTCTCTACTGTGGGCCAGTAGTATCCCATTTGGATGATCTTCTTTGCTAAGTTGTTGCCACCTACATAGGTTCCACAAATTCCTTCATGTACCTCGTATAAAGCTCTCTGGGATTCTATGGAAGCGAGACATTGTAATAGCATTCCATCTAGATTTTTTCTATATAGAGTACTATTGAGAAGGGTGTACCTAGAGGCTTGGCAGATGAGGTACTTCTTTTGGTTCCTAGACAAGTTGGGAGGTAGGACACTACTTTGGAGGTAATTGTACACGTCATGGTACCATGGGGTTTTAGGACCAACAAGGACACACACTGATTCTATGATTGGTGCTTGATGTGCTGGTATCATGAGTTACTCTACTAGAAACTGGAATTTGGTCTCGTTGCCTGGCATGTCGATCAAGGATGCTATGGTAGCCATCGCATCTTGATGCAGGAGCATCTTGGGTCATTGGAAATCCTACTCAACCAAAAATATGTGTGCTTTTGTTCTTTAGATTGTTTGGAGGCTTCTCGGTGAAGTACTATGTTGCTCGGGTTTTGTTGCTCAGGCATGCTTGTTTTGAGTTATTTTCTTCTGATGCTCGGGTTTGTCTTCTGTTGCTTGGGTATGCTTGGCCCGAGTCATGTTTTGTTGCTTGGGTTATTCTTTTCCCGAGTCACTCTTTTGCTCGGTCATCCTTTGTCTGAGTTGTTTATTTTGGAGTTGGATCTGATGGTTGACTTCTGCACTTAATTTTTGTGGCTTATTTAATATGGGGTCTCTCATTGGGACCTATGTGGACCTAAATCTAGATCTCTCTTATGGATTTGAGCGCTAACCTCTTTGGTGAACTCTTGTATATATTTATTTCTTTGTTCTTAGTTTTAGGGAGTTGGGAGACAACAATTTTAGAATAGGATTGGATATCAGATTGTAATAGAAGATTATATGTTGAGATATTGTAAGGCAGGTTTGTGACCTCGCATGTATGAAGATCAATTTGTAATTCATTGAATATAAGGCCGAAACCAAGAAGGCCTTACAACCTGACATGTAATGAGTTTGATCAATTAATGAAAATGATCTATGTTGTTTCTTCTCTCGATGTGTTGTTGTTGTTTACGCATTGTGTCTGCAAGTTGGTTTAGTAGTTGGGAGAACCCTAGGCCCCTTCTCCCATCCACCCTTGCGTCACATATGTTGCTTTGTTTTGAACTCCTGGTACTTGCTTGAATATGATGAAATGGAACGAAGCGCGCAACCTATCCATATGCTCTCTATATGGGATTAGCTTCTCATCTTTTGACATATAGTCATTATTTGCTTGGTTTCATTGACTAATTGTGAATCATCATAGACCCTGAGGTTCTTGATTCTCCATTGTATAACTTTCTTTACTCCGATGAATAGAGACTCTTACTCGGCTATATTGTTTGTGCAATTACTCTCGAGGTGGTTATAGCAGAAGAGGGTTCCAAGTAACTTGTTACAATTGTGGTGAGGAAGGACATAAATCCTTTGAATGTACACATGCAAGCAAGAAAGTTGACAGTAGAAGAAATGCATTGGTGCAAGAGGAGTCACCAAATGAAACTGAGAAGGAAGGAAATATCATGATCCGAAGAATAATATTGAGTGAAAAATATAAGCAAGATCTTGTCAGGAAAAGTTTGTTCAAGACTAGATGTAGAGTTGCAGACAAAGTTTGGAAGGTGATTGTTGATAGTGGAAGCTCGAAGAATCTGGCATTGGAGGAAATGGTCACAAAGTTGCAGTTGGAAAGGATGAAGCATCTGAATCCCTATCAGATCTCATGGATCAAGGATGAGCACACATTAATGGTGAGTGAACAATGTTTTGTGAATCTAAAAATTGGAAAATATTATGATAAGGTGTTGTGTGATATTATGCCTATGGATTGTTGTTATATTTTGTTGGGTAGACCTTGGCAATATGATAGACATGCTATACATGATGGAAGATTGAATAGATATTCTATTTGGGTTGATCGTAAGAAGCAATTTTTGTTACCTTTGGTTGAAGAATTTGTTGGTGAGATATGTACATCTATGAAAGTTTGTTTGATGGAAGGTAGACAGTTTGTTAAGGATTTGAAAAGGAAAGATATTTGTTATGCTTTGATTCCTAACAAACCGAGTAAGAATACAGAAGATGACATTCCTGTAGAAGTTGAGAAGTTACTCACTAAGTACAAGGAGATAATTTTAGAGAATGTACCTAATGGTTTTCCACCAATGAGAGATATCAGCCACTGTATGGATCTGATTCCTGGAGCTAGTTTACCAAACAAAGCACCACATAGGTTAACATAAACCAAGAATGAAGAGCTTAACCGAAAATTTCATGAATTGTTGAATAAAGGTTTTATCTGAGAAAGTTTGAGTCCATGTGTAGTACCTGTTGTATTGGCACCTAAGAAGAATGGAGAATGGTGAATGTGCACTAATTCAAGAGAAATTAATAAGATCACAGTGAAGTATAGGTTTCCTATACCGAGAATGGATGATATAATGAATTGTTTGAGTGGAGCAAGATATTTTACCGAAATTGATTTGAAGAGCGGATATCATTAGATCAGAATCAGAGAAGGCGATGAATGGAAGACTACTTTCAAGACAAATGAAGGTTTGTATGAGTGGTTGGTTATGCCTTTTGGTTTAACTAATGCATTGAGTACATTTATGAGGTTAATGAATAAATTTTTGAAGAAATTCTTGAATAAATGTGTGTTTGTATACTTGGATGATATTCTGATATTCAGTAAGACTAGAGAAGAGAATTTGATGCATATAAGGCAAGTGTTGCAGAGATTGAAAGAGGAAAAGTAGCTGATAAATCTAAAAAAAATGTTCCTTCATGAAAGAAGAACTTGTGTATTTGGGTTTTGTGATTTCAAATGATGGTTTGAAGATGGATCCTAAGAAGGTTGAAGCTATACTTAGTTGGCCTACAACTGAGAATGTCACTGAGGTAAGATCATTTTATGGATTGGCAAGTTTTTATAGGAAGTTTATCAGAAATTTCAGTTGTATTTGTAATGTTATGACTAAAACAATGAGAGGAGACAAAAGAGAATTCAAATGGACACATGGTGTTGATAAAAGTTTTGAGAATTTGAAGTTGAAGGTTGTTGAATTACCTGTGTTAGCATTACCTGATTTCAATAAGGTATTTCAAGTTGAATTTGATGCAAGTGGAAGTGCAATTGGAGCTGTGTTAACTCAAGAAGGTAAACCTGTTGCTTTCTTTAGTGAAAATTTGAATGATGCTAAGAGGAAATATTATATCTATGATCAAGAGTTCTATGATATTGTTCAAGCTATGAAGAAACATAGACATTATTTAATGCCAAATGAATTTGTGTTGTATACTAATCATAAGGCTTTACAATATTTGGGTA
Source organism: Thuja plicata (assembly GCA_018584345.1). Classification (NCBI taxonomy): domain Eukaryota; kingdom Viridiplantae; phylum Streptophyta; class Pinopsida; order Cupressales; family Cupressaceae; genus Thuja; species Thuja plicata. The sequence continues at coordinate 342,724 of MU225516.1, read as the reverse complement.
GTTAGAATAAGTTGAATCAGAGACATATGAAATGGGTAGAGTATTTACAGAGTTTCACATTTGTGATAAAGCATAAGAGTGCAGTTTCTAACTGAGTTAGTGATGCGTTGATTAGAAGAAGATCTTTGTTGACTGAAATGAGAATTGAAGTTCTTGGTTTTGATGACATGAAACATTTGTATGAAAGTGATCTTGATTTTTCTGAGCAGTGGAGAGTGTGCAGAGCACCTAATTCAAATCAATCAAGTAAGTATGAAGACTATTTCATTCAGGAAGATATGTTGTTCAGAGGTATTCAGTTGTGCATATCGAGAGGATCAATGAGAACTAATTTGATTAATGAGAAACATAGTAGTGGAATGGTTGGACATTTTGGTATTGATAAGACATTGAGTTTTCTTAAGGAAAGGTATTCAGTTGTGCATATCGAGAGGATCAATGAGAACTAATTTGATTAATGAGAAACATAGTAGTGGATTGGTTGGACATTTTGGTATTGATAAGACATTGAGTTTTCTTAAGGAAAGGTATTTTTGGCCACAGTTGTATAAGGATGTTCAGAAATTTGTGAAAAGTTTTGGAGTTTGTCAAGTTACAAAAGGAGTAAGTCAGAATACTGATTTGTATACACCAATTACTATTTCCTAAGAAACCTTAGAGTGGTATCAGCATGGATTTTGTTCTTGGCTTACCTAGGATAGCGAGAGGTAATGATTCCATATTTGTTCTTGTGGATAGATTTTATAAGATGACACATTTCATACCATGTAGGAAAACATCAAATGTAGTACATATAGCAGATCTTTTCTTTAAGGAGATTGTCAGATTGCATGGATTACCGAGGAGTATCATCTCTGACCGAGACAGTAAATTTGTAAGCTATTTTTGGAGAGCACTTTGGAAGAAGTTGGATACTGAGTTAAAGTTTAGTTTTGCATTTCATCGACAGACTTATGGACAAACAGAGGTTGTAAACCAAAGTTTGGGTAATTTGTTGAGATGCTTAGTTGGAGACACACCAAGTAATTTGGATTTGATGTTGGTACAAGCAGAGTTTTCATACAACAGTTCAGTAAATAGAAGTACTGGAAAGACACCTTTTGAGATTGTTCATGGCACACAACTGATAGGTATATCAAATTTGAGAGACATTGCTGGAGGAGATAAAAGAAGTGCTGAAGCAAAAGAATTTGCTGAGTTCATGAAGACATTGCATGAAGATGTAAAACAAAAGCAGGAGAAAAGTAATCAGAAATACAAGGATAGTGCAGACATATCAAGAAGACATAAAAAATTCAAAGTTGGTGATGCAGTGATGGCTCATTTGAAGAAATGAAGATTTCCTATTGGAACATATGGTAAATTAAAGATGAAGAAGTTTGGTCCTTGCAGAATATTGAGAAGATTTGACAGTGGAAATGCTTATGAAGTTGAATTACCTAATGACATGGATATATCACCTATATTCAATATTCCAGAATTATATGAATATCATGAACCTGATGAAGAAGTGACAGTACCAAGTGATTATCCTAAGAAACAGATAGAGGAAGTTGAACTGATCCTAAAACAAAGAGTTGGTAGAAGTACAAGAGGAAAGGAATACATGGAGTATCTGGTAAAGTGGAAGAACAGACCGATTGAGGACTCATCTTGGATTTCTCAATCTAAGTTAGATTCATTTAAGGTTGGACCTGATACATGATTCAGGGAATCATTTCTTGTAACCCCAGGTGTCCGATGCAGGAGCATCTTGGGTCATTGGCAATCCTTCTCAACCAAAAATATGTTTGCTTTTGTTCTTTAGATTGTTTGGAGGCTTCTCGGTGAAGTACTTTGTTGCTCAGGTTCTGTCACTCAGGCATGCTTGTTTCGAGTTGGTCTTTGTTGCTTGGGTTCTGTCACTTGGGCATGCTTGTTTTGAGTTCTTCTCTTCTAACACTTGGGTTTGTCTTCTATTGCTTTGGTATGCTTGGCCCGAGTCATGTTTTGTTGCTTGGGTTGTTCTTTGCCCGAGTCATTCTGTTGCTCGGTCATCCTTTGCCTGAGTTGTTTATTTTGGAGTTGGATATGGTGGCCGACTTCTGCACTTAATTTCCATGGCTTAATTAATATGGGGTCTCTCATTGGGATCTCTGTGGACCTAAATCTGGGTCTCTCTTATGGATTTGAGCGCCGACCTCTTTGGTGGACTCTTGTATATATTTGTTTCTATGTTCTTAGTTTTAGGGAGATGGAAGACAACAGTTTTAGAATATGATTGGATATCAGATTGTAATAGCATATTTTCTAGTTGAGATATTGTAAGGTAGGTCTGTGACCTTACATGTATGAAGATCAATTTGTAATTCATTAAATATATGGCCAAAACTGGGAAGGCCTTACAGCCCGACATGTAATGAGTTTGATCAAATAATGAAAAGGATCTCTATTGTTTCTTCTCTCACTGTGTTGTTGTTGTTTCCACATTATGTTTGCAAGTTGGTTTGGTAGTTGGGAGAACCCTAGGCTCCTTCTCCCATCCACATCTACTTCTTTGTTTTGAACTCTTGGTACTTTCTCGAATACGATGAAATGGAATGAAGCGCGCAACCTGTACATCTACTTTCTATATGGGATTAAATTCTCATCTTTTGGCATATAGTCATTGTTTGCTTGGCTGATGACTAATTGTGAATCACCACAGACTTTGAGGTTCTTGATTCTCAATTGTATAACCGTCTTTAATCTGATGACTAGAGCCTCTTACTCAACTATATTGTTTGTGCAAGGAAAGTTAAGTCGAAAATATTTAGGGATTGCATCATTATTTGGGGTAATGAGTATTATCCCTGCTCCTGCACCATGGTTCGAGCATGATCCATCGAAGTATAGTTGCCAAAGCTCTATGGTCGGTTGTAATTTAAGAATAGACTCATCTAGAAAGTTGGATATTATAGGTTGATGATCCTGTATGGGTGTCTTTGCTAGTTGATCCGCAATGACTTTCCCTTTGCTAGATTTTATGTACACGTATTCAATATCAAATTCACTTAGGATCATCATCCATTTAGAGAGTCATCATGTCAGTGTTGATTTGCTCAGTAAATATTTCAGGAGATCAATGTGTGCTATCATCTTGGTTTGATGACTCAACATGTAATGTCTTAGATTCTGGGAAGCAAAGAATACTGCAAGGCATGATTTTTCAATTGGTGAGTAATTGAGCTCATAGCCTACCAAAGTTCTGCTGAGATAGTAGACAACTCTCTCCTTACCTTGGTCATCATTTTGTGTTAAGAGTACTCTTAATGCTGACTTAGTTGTCGAGATGTATAGAAGTAATGGACTGCCTTGAACGGGTGGCACCAATGTGGGAGACTTTAGTAGATAATCCTTGAATATTTGGAATGCTTGCTCACATTATTCTGTCCATATGAATGTCACATCCTTGTGTATTAGATGTTGGAATGGATGGCACTTGTCTACTAATTAGGCTATGAAGCGCCTGATAAATTGAAGTCTACCTTGTAAACCCCTTAGTTGTCTTAGATTAGTCGGTGGTGGCATGTCCAGTATTGCTTTGAATTTTTTTTGGGTCTACCTCTATGCCTTAATGTGACACAATGAATCCCAAAAGATTTCCTACGGTGACCCCAAATGCACACTTTTTTTGGATTTAGTCAAAGTTTGTATTCTTTCATTATATCAAATATGGGTCCCAACACTTGTAGATGATCTTTTATAAGCATTGACTTGGAAAGTATGTCATCGACATAGTATTCCATCATTTTGTGAATGAGATCATGGAAGATCATTGTCATAGCCCTTTGATATGTTGCTCCCGCATTTTTAAGACCAAATATCATGACATTCCAATAGTGAGTTCCCCAGGCACATGTAAATGTAGTTTTATGTTGGTCTTCTGGTGCAATCCTTATTTGGTTATATCTTGAGAAGCCATCCATGAGTGATAGCATCTGATGTCCTGCTGTGAGATCTACTATATGTTGATATTTGGTAAAGGAAAGTTATCCTTGGGAAAAGCCTTCTTTAGATCTCTAAAATCTATGCAAATGTGGATCTAACCACTATGCTTGGTTACTAGCACCAGATTAGATACACAGTCTGCATATGGGATTGGTCGTATGAATCTAGCATCGAGGAGCTTCTTCAACTCTGCTTTGACACATAATGCTACATGTGGATGCATATTTCACAACTTTTGCTTGACATGTTTAGCATTTGGTAATAGTGGTAAGTGATGCAACACAAGTGTCGAATCTGGGCCTAGCATATCTGAGTAGGACCATGCAAAATGGATTTTCCTTTCTTTGAAGAAGCTAATGAACTGCTCTCATTCCTCTAGAGTGAGTGATTTTTCAGTAGATATTCTTTGGGTTCTTTTCATCACCTAGGTTGACTTCTTCCATTTCCTCGGCTAGCAATGCTAACTTTTCCTCTATCAAGAGGAAGAGGTCCTACTTTCCATCCTCTAGCGCCTTAGTGAGGTTTTCACTAGAAGATACGTCTTTTATTATCTGTTTGTCATTTTTTGTGTCAGAAAGTGCCTTGCGGTTTTCACCGACCGACTAACTGTTCTTTTTTTTCCCTTTTTACTAGAAAGAGGAGCTTCCTCCTCAAAATATGCTAATCTGTCCATGTCAATAGAGAAACCTGCCTTGTGGTCCCCTGATGGCATGCCTTCTCTGATTCCCATGAAGTTTATGATAAAATCATCATTTTCAAAGAGATATATATTAGGTTGTCCTTGTTGATACCATTCTATCAGTTGTGGATGTATTAGAAAAAGGGCCTCGTGGTGGGATGACTATGTTTTTTTTAATGGGACAACGGTGATGGTTCCGATAAACTGGGGATGTGATGTGGATGCACCACCTAGGGAATTGCCATCGATATGCTTATAATGCATGACTGGTCCTCTATGGTTAATTGGTCAAACATATCCTCAAGGTGTATAGTGTTGACTGACCAAGGGGAATAATCTGGGATTGATGGTTCAGAATTGTGGAGGGATCTCCACTCATACTCATGGGAATCAGTTGTGCTAGAACGCTCATTGGATGTCTCACTTTCCTCATCATCTTGGATAGCTTGGTTAAGGGTTAATTGGGAGTAAGAGGTTCCCACTTTAGATGGAAATAATTGTTGGATTATATTGTTGATTAAAGCATGTTTCAGGTTTTGCCCCCGGTGTAACTCTGCTACTTGTTCTTGATCAGCGGGTATGTCTCAGGTGGTAGGATTGGTTCTATTTTTCCCATAGCCTAACCCTTTCTTATTTATCTGGGGTAGTGGTAAAGACAGTTGCATTAGACCTTGCTATCTTGCCCCCAAACCAGTCGTACCATCATACCCAAACTTTTGCAGCATTGTGTAGCCGACTCCATATGTTGACACGGGTATGGGTGCTTGAAGTGTGTCTTGTGGGTCTTGATACAACCATCTATTAATAGTCAGATCAAAAGGGCTCTCTTCCATAATATATCCCCACTTGACAAAGGTGGTGGGTGGACATCTAAACAAAATAGGTTATGGGGTTTCTATTTTTGTCACTGGTCGTGGCATGTCGTATGACCTTGGGCTTTGAGGCATGTTGGTGATAGTGAAAGCTTACTCACAATTGTATTCCTCGCATCCTTTGTTAGTAATAGATATCTTCCCTACTCTTCTTGTGACATCTTTGGGAATTTAATTTGAGGTAGAAGGGATGCTTGCCTCTTGGTTTGAAGGGAGATGATTTTCAGTACTGCTTTTGATGGTGTTACAATATTGGAATGGGTTTGGATCTCCTTCAATAATGATTTCTACCCCCTGGTATGGGAACTTAATGCACTAATGATATGTGGAGGGTACAACTTGCATCTCATGGATCCATGGTCTTCCCAATAACATGTTATATCCTAATTATAGGTCTATGATCTGGAACGGGGTGTTCTTGACGATTGGGCCTATTCAGATTGGTAGTATGATAATACCTTTGGAAGACCTTTCTTCTTCATCATAGGCCCTGATATTGATTCTCCTTGTGACATCAATGCTGGATTTAGAATAGCCCAAGTGTTTGATTACTTTCAAAGTACAAATGTTTAATCCAACTCCACCATCAGCGAGGACTCTACAAATTGTGTGTTTGTAAACCTAGATGAGAAAGTACAAGGGATCATTATGCAGAGGCTTGTGCAGTGGCACATCATGGTCTGTGAACGTTGCATGCTTGTTGGCCTTTATGTGGTTCACCATGGTTGGGAAGCTTTCAGGGGTTATGTCCCTTGGGACAATTGCATTTTGGAGTGCTTGGTCAAGGGCTTGCTTGTGCTGCGAGGATATGCACAAAAGTTTGAACATGGATATTTTGGCAGGCATGCACTTTAGCTAATCCACAAGGCTGGTCTGTGGATCGGAGGTTGTTTGAGGTTTAGCTGGTATAGCAGATGTAGAAGGCACTCCTTGCAAGATAAATTTTGTATGGCACGTGGTTACAACACATTTAGCACATTGGTCTCTGATAGTAATAGTAGCCACATGGCTATTTGAAGGATTGATATAGTTGATAGTGTTGTCACTATTGACATAGGTGTAGTTTACTTGTTTTGACTGTCCACCAGACCCGAAGGATTCTCCTTTGTTGTGATCATGGAATGTGTCATTGAAGATTGTATGATCAGTGGTTCCTTTTGATTGGGTATTGGTGAAATCAATGACCCCTGTGTCAATTAGGTCTCGAATGGCATTTTTCAGTCGATAACAGTTGGTTGTTTTGTGTCCCTTTACCTGATGAAATTCGTAGAAGTCATTATCATTATACCACTTCAGTTTGACAACACCATGTTTGTATTCTCTGATTTTAGGTAGAGTGATAGTATTTGATTGTATCAGCTTTCTTAAGGCCGATTCTATCAAATCTCCCAATGGTGTGTAATCTTGTTTCGAAAATGGAAACCGTTGTGGGAGTTATGTCGATGTTTGATTGTTTGACACAACTACTGCCTAAATAGGGGGTGGTTGATTCTGAGTGTGCACTTGTTGAGTGGGCACCATGGGTTTTGGGTTGGACATAGGTGCTCCTTGTAGTGACACCTTTGGTTGGGCATAGTTGCCCATCTTTACATCAATGACACCATCACTGGTGACATTTTTGTTTTTTTTCCACCACTTGACTTTAGCCATTGCAGTTTTGTTTGTGTTTGTTTGGGTGGGATCTGCACGGATACCTCATTTGACCAAGCTTTTCTCATAGTGAACTCCTTGTTCAATGAGTTGCTTGAAGTTAGGAGCTAGCTACAATTCTTTTGTAAATGACATATCTAGAATCAGATTGTCAACAAACATGACTATGAGGTCTTGCTTGGGTACATCATATGTGATTCTATTGGCAGTGTTTCTCCACCTTTGTAGGAATTTTACAAAGGATTCTCCATATTTTTGTTTGATGTTGCAGAGGTCCTTGATGCTGACCTTGCACTTGATATTATAATGGAAGTGAGCAATGAATTTTTCAGCCAACTCTCCCCAAGACAGAATGCCATGAGGTAAGTGCGAGAACCATTCCATTGCTGGTCCAACTAAGCTTTATGGGAATAGTCGCATTAGGTATGCCTCATCATGTACGACCTTGATGCAACTAGAAAAGAACTTTCAGATATGTTCAACAGGGTTGGTATTGCCCCTGTATTTGTCAAACTTGGGTACCAAGAAATGAATGGTAAATGGAGACATGTTCAAAGAATGATCAAAGGTGTATTGTTACAAGTCCTCCGTGGTGTAGGATTTGGTTTGCCCTTGATTCTGCATATCCATCATTTGGGTTTGAAGACTCTGCACTTGTTGGATTATCATGTCTGTATGAGTTTGAGGATTATTGGTGACATTGTACCTCAATGTTGTAGTAGCTATGAGGCTACACCTCTATGCCCCTTGAGTTAGGACATATGATCTAGTCCTTGGGACTTGATATTGGTTCCCCAACATGTGATTTAGATACTGAGGCATTTGATTGGCCCAAGATTGATTTTGTTGTGCTTGTTATTGGGGTTCTTGGGGTTGTTGTTGTTGTTGGGGTTGTTGTGGTCCCTATAAGAGTAAAGGTGTAACCTTGGGTGGGCATTGACTGAAAGTTGGACCCGTAGAGATGGATCCCTGTGGGAGTGAGGTATTGAGCCCAAGGCTAGAAGAGATTGATTGCAGTAGCAGAACAGTTGCAAAAGGGTTGCTAATTTTGGTAGAATTGAGGACATAGCATGAGAGATTGATGGAAAAGGCCATGAGGCCGAGGGTTGAGGCACACTTGTGACCATGGGTGCACTTAGTTGGGAGCCTATCATGCTCTGTGTGGAAGATGTGCTAGCTTTATTTGCAGAGCTACTCTAATTGGACACAGTCTGCACTGATGTCGTTGTCATCAAAGATGGAAATATTTGGGATATCACAGGTTCTATTTGAGAGGGTTGAGTAGTGTTTTGACCTACAAGAGGTTTCTCAGGCCATATGGTTGACACATTGAATTTGGCGGGGATTTTGACTCCCTTCTTAATCAACATGGCTAAGAAACGTTCAAGATTTCTCTCTACAACAACATCAACAACCTGTGCAAAATAGGTGTCTTGCTCTATGTCTTCGAGCTCCTCCTCTATGACACCATGGAACAATGTTGATCTATGGGGATTCTCAATGAAAAGAGAAGGACTGGTATTTTTGAAAGGGTTGTCCTCTCGCTCTTGTTCCCAAGGGGGAAATCGGTTGATATAAGACTCATAAGGTTGAGTTTTAGCCTTCGACCTAGTGTAAGGCCCTCCATAACGTGTGTGAGACATAGTGTTGTTCAGATTTTGTGACTAAAAAAAGTGATATAAAGCAAACAGAAAAGGATAACCTTTCTAGGAGAGTCCGAATTATGTTTGGACAATGGTAATTCTAAGGAAAGATGTTGATTTATCTTGATCTCAAAGACTTGGTGATGTAAGAATAGGATTCTTGACTATTACCTGGGACAAAGTCACTGATAGAGATATGATGATTTTGAGATAATGAGATCAAGATATTTTGAGTCTGAACATTTGAACTAACAATGTTTGGACAATAATCGTGCTTTCAAAGAATAGATGATCTTTAAAATTTAGAGATTCACATAATGTTCTTCACATTTTTCTGGGATAGAAACTGATCTTTTACATAGAATGAGGAGTCTTTTCAAGGTTTTAGGAAAAAATAGGGGTTTAAAAACTCTGGTTAAGTGCGAAAAACTTCCACCAATTGTGGTAAAGTCACAGGTTGATTAAGGTAATCAATCATCGATTGCGGTAATTGAAAGGTCAAGTGTGGAAATAAACAAGATGATTACGACAAAATTTTGTCAATTACAGAAGGATGTGGGCGATTGCGGCAAAAGGGAAGACAATCTAAAAAATATTTCAAATTGGCTTCACTGTCTGAGAAAATTGATTTTCCAGAACAAGGTTTTGATTTGCAAAACAAGTTGATGTTGATACCCCTAGACTTTAACATGTTTGACAGTTTTGATGTTTGTTTTGCATTTTGGAGACTGATCAAAGAACAAGCACAATGGACAATGTGTTTTGTAATCTAACACGGGTTTTGATACAAGGACAAATAGATTAATCTAAGGCAATTTTGGCTTTCAAATACAATGTTATAGGCCCAATGCTTGAATGTTTGTTAGCTCACACAACAAGTGTCACACTACTAGGACACGAAGGTTCGCGACGTAGGTGCCCATGTTTTTTCTGTTGCCAAATATTTTTGTCTTGCTAGTGAAGATCTCTTTCACTAACACAATACCCTGGAACACATATGTTGGGAATCTTGGGGGGAAACTATGCAACCCCTTGCACTATAATAAGGTTTTTTTTAGAGGTGAATCGGGTTGGCCTCTATTTTAACAAGGTTGTAGTAGGGTCCATGGCATCTATCCAATTAGTTTGTACATGTGTGACTCACTTAAGGGCCTAGTTGATCATGTTGGATACTTAGGGATATTCACCTGATCTAGGATATCATCAACACACCTCGCCTGAGCTTGGCTAGATATAAAATGGAACTTTAGTTTGCGTCTTGTTTATATACCGATTGGAAGGATTATCAGTTTAAGGTCATTCTCCGAGGAAGAAGCGCATTCCCCAGACAATCCTTTCTAAAAAGTATAAAGGTTTTTAATCTAATAGTTTGTGCAAACACACCAAAGACTCAATACACAAGGTTAATCGATTAAACTCCAAAGATTGAAATGTGAACTAAGCTAATCACCCATACAAGCACAAGTGTTCAATTTTAAATCCCAAAGTAGGTGATGATTTGCTTGTTCAATTTTAATGCACCAAATTGAAATATTGTTTGTCTTTGTTCAAATCTTAACCACCACATCAATTTTAAGCACCAATTTTGGAAATGTGAGGTTCAAGATGTTTGGCATACAATGTTTTTTATTAAGCACTAAAATGACAAATGAGTTAATTTTAGTTGCTTTGTTAAACTTTTCCTTGCCACAAGCTGTCAAAAAATGTGATTAGTACGAAAAACCATCTAATTGAGAATTAAAGAATAACCAACAACCCTAGAATTGTTAACACCACTAAGACTAATTGTGACCTTGTACTTAGCTGTGAAACGCTTGATAGAATCTAGATATTTGTTGTAAGCTTTGCTTTGATCTTCTGTTGTGATGGCTAAGATGGCTCTTTGTTGTGTTTGGTAATTTGTGGTCCTTCTTATGGCTGTTGTTAGTGATCTAGCACCTGGGATGCATCTAATTACCCTTTTGGCCATTCGTCATTGGTCAATCCTACATAGAAACTGAGAAAACAATCATATTTTAACTGAAAAAATAATGAATTTGAATAAGGTAAACAATAATTATGTCGATTGCAGTAATTGTATGTCAATTGCAGTAGAATCATGTTAGAGACGATAATATGTTGTCAATTGTGGCAAAGCACTTTCAATTGCGGCAAAATGTTGTCGATTGCGGCATGGATTGGTCAATTGCGGTAAACTCTGGTCGATTGCGGCAAACTGGAATCAATTGCGGTACAGGTCGATTGATTGCAACACAGAGAAAGAAAACAAAGATTGGAATAATAACATAAAATAATTGTGAAACCCTTAAATCGATTGTGGCATTAAACCAGTCGATTGCGGTAAACTTTTGTCAACTGTGATAAAATACCAGTGATTGCAAAATTACAAGGATATCGAGAAAAACATGAAAAAGAAATTTTGTAGCCATACGACCGAGGCCAAAAAGTTTTTTCTGTCGTCTGCAAGTGATATTTGGGTTGTTTGATTCATGTCAGGTTCACCAAAATGTCATGGGATCAAATTTGGCTCCACACAATCTCAAGTTAATGAGTGGGGTTAGTAGCACCGATTTGCAATGGGGGAAATCAAGATTAGGATTTCTTGATTAATTGTTGAGATTAGGGGTCTAGGGTTTATGTGACCATTTTTAGGTGATTACACTCAGTATTGGTGTGGGCAACGTTTATGACTTGGGAACGTCGAGACTATGATATCGAATATGTGATCGCAAGAAGGCTTGATGCTTGAACCAATCTGACAGAGTAATGGCACACATAAGCTTGAAATCCTAGATCCTTAAAATGGTTATGAATGGTTGATTATATAGAATATGAAAATGATATGAACGATTGAGATCAATCCCAGAGATGGGAGGATGAACGGTTGAGGTCAAAGGGAGCTGTAGAAGCCATCAGTAAACTCCACCTCTTCAACTGGGAGAGAGGAGATAGAGTTTGGTTAACTGAACAACTGATTATGAGTTACCTTTTGAACTAAAAAGGTAATTTGGAGTTACATTTTTGAACTGAAGAGGTGGGTGGAGTAACCCATGTAATCAAAGATCTGATTAAGAGTTATCTATTTGAACTGTAGAAAGGATTTAATTGAATATTTAATTCATTTTTATAATTAAAGTATTCAACATGTAAGATAATTGAATTCTTTTTGGATTTAGAATTGAATTGTTGAATGAAATTAAATTAATTTTAATGAAATTAATTTAATTAGAATAATTAATTAATAAGTTTAAATATTTAAATTTAAACTTTAGGAAATTGAATTTAATTAATTAATGAGGATTAATCAATTAAGGTTAATTAATTAAATAAAATTAATTATTTAATTAATTAAATAAAATTAATTATTTAATTAATTTTGGGGGTTTGATTAGATGATTTGGGGAATGAATTTAGAGGAAAATAGATGATTAATTAATGATTAAAAAATATTAATCAATAGATGAAAATTACTGTTTTTAATGTAAAGTTGCAAGTATGTCCATTTTATGGTGTCTACATCAACTTCATTTTCAACTCTTGCTTTGAATATCTTGAAATATTCTATTGCCTTTGATTTTTCTCTTAAGAATGCTATGCAAGTGAATCTGGAATAATCATCAATCAAAAGAATGAAATACCTCTCACCTTGTAAGCTTCTTATTCTGGTTGGACCACATAGGTCAATATGTACAAGATCCAACAAACCAATAAACGATTGTTCTTTTCCTCTAAACGTTTCTTTTGTTCGCTTTCCTTATTGACATCCTTTGCAGTTAGTGTTGTCAATTTTTCTCAATCTTTGTAAATCTCTAACTACACTGCTTGAACTTATCCTTAGCAAATTGTTGAAGTTAATGTGACACGTCCTCTTGTACCAGAGCTAACTGTCATAAGACTAAGATTTTAAGAACCTCTTAGCTCCTTCTAGTTGATACATATTTTCACCTGTCCTTCTTCCAAGTGCATGACAGCTCCAAACTTCTTCTAAATCTCACAACCATCATCTAGAAATACAACATCATAACCATTTTTGCACATTTGTCCAATACTCAGCAGATTATGATATAAAATCTTCACATAGTAAATATTGTTGGTGTTATATTTTACATAAAAGTAATATAACCAATTCTAACAATCTACGTCGTTTGATCATCACCAAATCTAATAGGACATCCATCATAATATTCAAGTTTCACAAACTTACTTTTATCACCAGTCATATGATTTGAACATCCACTATCAATCAACCATTCATCGCTATGTCAAGATAGCATACAATGCATTCTTAGTGAAACCATTACATCCCAAACAAATGTTAGTGTGTAATAGAAAATGGGGATCACCTTATAAGAACTAATTTCTCCCAAATTCTTAAGGCATATTAGAATACGAAGTCTCCTCAAGTCAAATCGAATCAACACCGCAAGAGAAGATGAAGTGATGTTGATTTTAGACTTGGGTCTTAAGGGGTTTCTATTCCTTTGTTGCTTATAATTGATAACTATTGTGAATGTAAAAGAGCTAATCAATGTTTAAATCTATCTTAATCTATAAATATAAAGGCTAAATAAGAGAATAGAAATGAAATGTGTGCACTTGGAAATAAAATATGGATGATAGAGCTTCAAAAATGATTTCCAGATTGTCGTTGTACTGCAAAAACTTGTAATTGCATATCCGAGATCCCAAAATTATAACATGCAATTCTTTAAATTTTCACTAATATTTCGAGGGTGAAAAATGACTAAAATTCTCTACACCTAGGTACAAAACATTTGGAATGCTCTACACCTAAGGTTTTGCTCCTGAACAAATTATAGACTACTTGTCTCAGTCTTGAAATGTCTTTTGTGCACTAACAACTGATTCTATAGCCTTCTGCACTTGCAAATCTAAATATTTGTGTGTGGGTGGCTATTTAGGGTTTTTCCTTAGTCAACCCCCAATTTTGGTGATTTCCACATCTATGGATAGCTGATAGTCAGATATAAAAGTTTGTGTTGTGATCATAAATTTAGAGTGTACGTGTGTCTAAATCAGTATGAGAAAAGTGTGTAAAGAATCTACCCTAGTGCATTAGACCTAAATGCAATGCAATCAATATATATGTGATTGAAATCATGTGAAGAGATAAATATGAAGCAGAAATATGCATTCCTGAGGATGACAAGAAACTATACCCATTCCTAGAGAGGAAGAGTAAAAGCCAATAAATATTTGATAGTCTCCTAATTACCTTCATAATCACTTTGAAACTCCATAGTTTAATTTTGATTGAATGCTTGAAAAGATACTTGGATGCTTGAGTTGATAGAAGAATGCTTGATTGAATGATTTGCTTGATGAAGATCTGCTATAATTCGGTTCCACAAGTATTCACTTCATGAGATAGATTCATATTGGGGCTTCACCTTTCAATTGATTTATTATCTTTAAAATGAAGTGACATGCTTTCTTTTATTAAATCAAAAATATCTAGATACAGAGGTCAAATATAGATCTGGAAATATCTCCAAAACACCAACCCGGGGTCCCAAAACCCAAGGTGCAAAACACCTAAAATATTTTTTACCTAGGTGCACAATTTTCTAGGCATTGTACACCCTAGGAAAAGGGGCTAAATTTAGTTTAGAGGTCCTAGATAAGCATAGGGTATAGGTCTTAGGCCAACAACTAGTTTCACAGTAGAAAGAAAAGAAAAAGGCCAATAATTATGTAATAGGGCAGAGGTGATGTAATAAAATATTGGATTGGATGAAAAATAGAGGAGCTCACTTAGGGATAAGATCTTACCTCAATTTTGCAAGAAATTGAAGAGAGAGAAGATTAAAATTTGAATTTAGGTGTTCATTAAGTGCATATGTAAAGTCCTATAATTAAAACTATAGTGAAATACACTAAAGAGGGTGCTAAATATCCACAAAATTATCCATAACTGAGGTTCTTATAATTTCAAGTGCTAAATTTAGCCCCACTTTAGTTGGATATGACACTACGTGCACATGCAAGCTAAAGTATAGAATCAGTAAATAAAAAAGTATATTTTAAAGTTGTTGGATACAAGCCCCCAGCATTTAATACCTATAAGAGATATTAGGAACCACATTCTACAAAAGGAATTTGTCAGTTTGAAAACCAAAAACCACCTAGGGCTTACTCAAGAAGTTGATGATTTGAGTGAGCTATGAGGATTTATCAAAGACTAGTAGTTTGGTTGTTCAGGCAGAAACAATGTTATAGTTGTTGGATCAGTGTGCATTGGCTATGCAATATTCTTGGTTGCTAACCTAGTGATGAGTTGTTGACATGGATGTGTGTCCTCAAATTGAGTAGTTCTTGATTTGGATGCTGGCAAGTTATCTCTCTTTAATCATAGAGGTTGATGTTTGGTGTTCCTAATGAATAGTGTAGAGATACTTGTGAATTTTGAGACAGATTTTTTCTTATTGTTGTCATGCCATTTCATGTTGCTTGTGATGTTTCTAGATCATGTCCTATTCATGTTTTTGGATCGCATTGGGTTATGTGATCAAATTTTGTGATTTTTCATGTTATGTGTTGTTGTTCTTATTGTTCTTGGTTGACTTAGTGTAGCATGCTACGAAGGATCATAGTGTGATCTATGAATCTAGAGTGCGTTCGAGGATATTATTATTGATCATTTCTATGCATTAGTTGACATTCAATAGATCACATTATGTATTGAGATGTAATGAATTAATATTTTGTAATTAGGTCCTTGGCCGACCTAGTTCAAACAAAGTTAATATAATGTATAAAAGATGTAATCATTTTTAAATGTGAAGGTGTGTGAATGACATGGAAGAGTTAATAAGAAGATGTATGAGTGGAATCTACACTTAAGGTAGAGATTTTATGTGCTTAATTTGAATTGTATAGGTATATCAGAGATGCAAACATAAATTCATGAGATATGGACTAGTGTCCATTATGAATTGTAATTAGAGATTTCTATAAGGTAGTGAGTCTTCCTTTGGGTTGAAGCCCATGTTGTATTTGAGGAGTGAGATCAAGGTAGTGTGCCTGAATGCATGTGCATTCCCCTTATAATACTCTCATAGGGTATAGTGATTTTAACAAAGTACATTCATCTTGTGGGTTTGATCCCCATTGTGGGTTTTCCCTTAACCAAATTTCCACATCAAAAATCTTGGTATTATGTGTTGATTAATGTGTTGTGATATTGCATTCATGTTTATAATTTAGATCAATGATTAAGTTTATATATTGGTTAAATATTTGGATTTTTGGGACACAATTTATTCACCCCCCACTCTCAATTGTGTGTTCTGCATTAATTCTAAGAGAAACTACTAATGATATTTGGTGCAAGACATTTTTTCGAAGACTTGATTTTTGAAACCAACTATTTATTTTGTTATGTATGTGGAGCCTAATTAGACTCAGTTTCTTTCGACGCGGTTTCCTCCCAGACATATCTATTTGGGCCCCAAGCTCGGGGTCAAGGGGTAGAGCCCCTTGCGGGGTCCTGGGGCAACGCCCCTCGACACCAACAATAACTTAATAATATTGTAAAGGGTTGACTATTGTTTTTCTATTAGTCAGAGTATTTTTTGCCCTAATTAGGTTAGGTCAAATATGCTTGTGAAAAGGGCTTAGGGTTTCATGATTTCATGGTATGAGGGATTTTTCGTAGCTTCCTGTGATGGTATTGAGTTGCAGGTTTTAGATTGTAATTACTATATAATAATAAAGATATTGGACTTGCTATTGGTGGACGTAGCCCAGGGATTGGGTGAACCACATTAAATCTCTGTGTCTTTGTGTTCTATTTTGTGCATTAATATTTGCATTTTTCTACTTATTATTCTAACAAGTGGTATCAGAGCGAGGTTTTTTCATTCGTTCTTTCATCTATTCTCTGAAGTAGGTCTCACGAGTTAGTGGGAGAGTCTCTCGGTTAAGTGGGAGAAATGGCAGACAAGGGTATGCTAAAGGTTGATAAGTTTAATGGGCAGAACTTCTAGTTATGGAAGATGCAAATGGAGGACTATCTCTATCAGAAGGATCTATGGCGGCCATTAGAGGGAATAGCCAAGAAAGAGGCAGCAATGTCTAAGGAAGATTGGGATATTTTGGATAGGAAGGCACTGGGGAGTATTCATTTATGCCTGGCACAATCGGTGACATTCAATATTACTGGAGCAACGGCAGCTAAAGATCTGATGGAAACCCTAGCAAAGTTGTATGAAAAGCCTTTAGCTTCAAACAAGGTATTTCTCATGAAGCGTTTATTTAACATGAAAATGGTAGAAGGTGGATCAGTCACTGATCATTTGAATGAGTTTAATACAGTTGCAAGTCAGTTAACTTCAGTTAAAATTACCTTTGATGAAGAGGTTAGGGCTCTCTTGATTTTTTGCTCTTTGCCAGAAAGTTGGAATGGCTTGGTAATGGCTGTTAGTAATTCTATTTCTGGTTCTAATAACCTAAAGTTTGATGATGTTGTTGGTGTTATATTGAGTGAGGAAATTCATAGGAAAAGCTCAGGGGCATCCACATCGGGTAGTGTATTGAACGCAGAAAGCAGA
>MU225516.1:296797-322904 GCA_018584345.1 Thuja plicata | reverse complement strand
TGGCATGAAAATTTGCAGAGATAGGAAGAACAGAAAATTAACTCTATCTCAGGTTGATTATGTTGAAAAGGTGTTGCAGAGATTCTACATGAAGGATGTCAAAGCTGTCACTACACCTTTGCCTGGTTATTTGAAATTGACTACAGAAATGTGTCCAAAGACGCCAGAAGAAGAGGCAAAAATGTCCAAGATACCTTATGCTTTAGATGTAGGGAGCTTAATGTATGCTATGGTATGTACTAGGCCAGATATTGCACATGCAGTGGGAGTTGTTAGCTGGTATATGAGTCACCCTGGGATTGAGCATTGGAATGCAGTTAAATGGATTCTCAGATATTTGAGAGGTACATCCAATAAGTGTTTACACTTTGGGGGCTCTTCTACTATTGTTCATGGCTATGTTGACTCAGATTTGGCAGGAGATATAGATACCAGATGGAGTACTATAGGTTATGTATTTACTATTGGTGGGACAACAGTGAGTTGGATTTCTTGGTTACAAAAGGTGAATGCGTTATCCACTACAGAGGCAGAGTATGTTGCTTCTACAAAGGTAGCCAAGGAGATGATATGGCTTCAATTCTTCATGGAATAATTGGGACATCCACAGGAAGATAATTGTTTATATTCAGATAGTCAGAGTTCCATTCATCTTGCAAAGAATTTTGCTTTGCACTCAAAAACAAAGCACATACAATTGCGATATCATTTCATTCGGTCAGTTTTGGATGATGGACAGTTAAATTTGGAGAAGATACATACAGATGATAATCTAGTAGATATGTTTACAAAGGCAGTGACAAGGGAGAAGCTGAATTCCTCTTCAGCTTCAGTTGGTCTTCTAGACTGAACAGAATAAAAGAATAGTAGAGTCTAGGGTGGTTTCTTTATTCCAGTGAGAGCTACAGGTTTGGTCGATCAGTCTCCAAGTGGGAGGATATTGTTGTGGAGTCTGATCAGTCTCCAAGTGGGAGATTTTTATGTATGTGGAGCCTAACCAGACTCAGTTTCTTTCGGCGCAGTTTCCTCCTAGACATATCTATTTGGGTCCCAAGCTCGGGGTCAAGGGGCAGAGCCCCTTGCGAGGTCCTGGGGCAGCGCCCCAGGCAGGGTCAAGGGGCAGAGCCCCTGATGGGGTCAAGGGGTAGTGCCCCTTGTGGGGGCCCTATGGGGCAGTGCCCCAGGGCAGGTTCAGGGGCAGCGCCCCTCGACGCCAACAATAACTTAATAATATTGTAAAGGGTCGACTATTGTTTTTCTATTAGTGAGAGTATTTTTTGCCCTAATTAGGTTAGGTCAAATATGCTTGTGAAAAGGGCTTAGGGTTTCATGATTTCATGGTATGAGGGATTTTTTGTAGCTTCTTGTGATGGTATTGAGTTGCAGGTTTCAGATTGTAATTACTGGATAATAATAAAGATATTGGACTCGCTATTGGTGGACGTAGCCCAGGGATTGGGTGAACCATGTTAAATCTCTATGTCTTTGTGTTCTGTTCCATGCATTAATATTTGCATTTTTCTGCTTATTATTCTAACATGTTTAGTTTAGCAATCATTTCATTTGATGATTAAAATTTATCCAAAAATTTGATGTGTTTGGTGCTTCGACACACTTTTTTTAGGATATAACCCAAGTAGAGAGGCTTGCCTTGGTGGGAAAAGAGGTACTCACCCTAAGGTAATGAGCTCAAGTGAGTCAATTGGTCCACTATATAAATTAAGGATAAGGCCAAAGCTAATGGTTAATATTAGCACTTACCATATAGTGCCAATTTGAAAGAGGGCATACCTTTGAGTATATTAGGCCCCTAATAGGATTGATTAGAGTTTTAAGTGGCCCTTTGGATTCTTGTAACATGTCAGTTGAATTGTTACTAAAACCAATTACTTTAGTGGCTAAAATATCTCTACTTGTTGAATCAGATACTGTAACAAGTGCATCCTAAAGATACCCCTCATGTACTCTTCAATTTGAGATAGAAATCTTCTTGAGATCTTTAGGTCTTTAGAAATTTGAAGCCCTACATGCCAAGAAGTGTGTGTTGTGTAAGGGGGAGTCAGTGTCTCCAAATTTCTATCTATCTAATTGAAAGTTGTGTTTATTTCAAGGGCATTCAATAAATATACTCTTATTCTAAATCTTACATTGTGCTTTTCTTCAATTCCCAAATGACCACTTTTTTTGGTGAGTGTATCCAAAACAAATTTCTAATAAAACATCACTTGTCCAAACCTTCAAACATTCACCCAAACACATTTATCAAACCTTGATCAAATTGTTGTCCAAATTTTCAACCTTGCAAACATAGGAAATCCAAGACCTTGCAACTTTGTTTCAACTTTCCATATATAGTTTTCCCTTAGGTTACCTCATTTTCATAGTCCCCTTTCATCCTAAGTCATCCCTTAGGTCATTATTATAATTCCATCCTTGCATACCTTCTTGAGACATTTATTTTTGCTTGTGTTAGTTTATGACCTTAGGCTCATTTATAACCTTGTCCTTATTACCATTTAGTCTTTATATTTTTGGACTTATTGTATCCCTTAGTCATACTTCATTTTATCCATACCCCTAGATTGCATTTAGGTCCTTTTTCTACACATTGTCATAACTTTTTCCCATTATCACATTGTTCATTGCCTTCATTTTGTTAGACCATATTTAGAGTCTCATTCTATATTATTTTTCCTTTGCCTTCATTTTGTTAGACCATATTTAGATTCTTATTCAATCTCATTTGTCACATTTGGTTTGCATCACCCAAAGCACCTTGGAGTTATAGGGTACATATTATCTCTTTTAGGTTACATTTGTCTTCTACCCTTTGGAATCATATTAGGTGTTTCCATTAGGCATTTCTCATATAGGTCCATACCCATGGTTTAAACAAGCTCCCAAACTAATAGGAGACAAGTAAATTCCTCATGACCATCCATGGACAATTTCAACTCAATGTAATCTAAATTTGATACTACACAACTCTTGTATTATGATGCTAATAGAAGATCACCTACAAATTCACCCCCATCATTGCATATGGATTTATTTGGAGCTCCACAACTAGTTGACTTTGGGAATGATTCCCAATTCCCTATACCTAGCTCCAAATTTCATTTGACATTGATAAATAGAATAAATATCATGCCCAAAAAGGATCCCCAACACATGTTGAATCAAGTTTCCACCTAGGTTATAATTATGTCCAACTCGAATCACTTTAGAATTCTAAAAGAGAGTCCCATATTCAACCTCAACCATCCTTAGATTTGGAGTCCTCACAAGATAGTCATGATCTTTAACATAATTTTCTCAAGAACAAATTCATAAATATTGTGAAGCATTATTTCTTAGTGGCCCTATTGCATATGCCCTTCACCTTTAAGAGAAAATAGAATCAAGTTATAAGCTTAAATCCAAGTGGGGTGAGGTTAAATTACAACTTGGCATCCAAACAAACCCATCCAAATAACAAAACATCCAACTCAAAAATCTCAAAGATTTGCCTCAAAATTTAGGTCATACATAAGAAACTGTCTCTAAGCATGATCACAATCATTTTCCAATGTCTATAAATGGCTCATTCCATGGAAATTACACTAATTATATATCCATATCCCATCAAGGAATTGTCCCTCAATTAGCCTCCATATCTCCCACCATTCCTTCAACCCTTGTAATTTCACAAGAATGCTCTACACCAGATGTCATATCTAATAATGAAACCTCCCAAGGGATATCCATAATATATTTCAAATATAACCCCTTTCATAATACATGTCTCTTCCCTGATTCACAAAATCTATACACAATTCCACCACCATCACCTTGTTCTCCATTTCCAAACAAACCTATTTGCGAGAGTCGTATCATAATTCCATCTCTCATCTATAAAAATATTAATTTTTTCCTTGAATCCCCCATGCATATTCCAATTCATACCCCATGTCAAGAGGGGGATCTAAAGAATGAAGAAACAAGTCCTAAAATAATTCAAGATCAAGATACCAAGAGTGATAAATCCTATCCAAATATTTATCAAGGTCCTATTTTCCTTGAAACTAATGATGATGCTATCATCTCTTTTTGTCCTATCAATAATGACCTATTTTTCTATTCCAAGAACAAAGTTTCCTTCCAAATCTTATCAACCTTCCAATTTCCAAGAAAATCATTATTTCATTCTTTCCATGCTTCCAAATGATTCCATCCAAAGTCAAGAGTTGAATACACTTAAAACAGAGATTGACGACTCCCTTTCAAGTTAAGATCAATTTTTTCATTCGTCCTCATGTCAACCACAAGATCCTACCACCCCTTTGGCTCCTCCTCAATATCTCTTTATCCCTTCATCTCCATTTCCTATTCCTCCATGTCTACCACAAGATCATATTTTTATAAATTATCACATCATTCCTCCCATTCCACTCACGAAGAACCTATCATATCTCTTGGTCCCCCTCATGATTCCAACACTTCCGTGCAAGTTGTTCATGAACCTATTACATATCAAAAGGTTTCCTCCACTTACATTTGGTTAGGTGTACTTCCCACTCTTATCATTTCTTTCATGTCATATCCACCTCAAAATGGATTAGCATCTTCTTTATAAAGAAACAAACATATTATTTGTAGTTTTCAAAGCATGCATTATTAAGGAAAAGGGTTAGGCCTCCACGATAAAGGCATATTAGAATTCCTCAATAGAAAATTAAATCATAATGGTCATGGCCTCTATTTTATACCACATTCTCAAGACATTGATATTCCTAAAAATCTAAATTCAAGCATACAACTCCCCCTTCAACTCTTCCATCTATATTAGGTCCATATATCCCTTCATCCATTAGCTCACAATCCATTTACGATTTTATAAATTAAGATTAGAAAAGGCAGTCATCTTTGAGAACTTTCCAATTATCTACCTACATTAATCCTTCATCCAAAAGACCTCCATATCGTTACCATCCATCCAAAAGGAATCCATATCATTCCTATCCATCCATGAATTCCATTCATTCTCCTATCAATTTAGATGGCAAGCACAAAGTCTCTAAGTCTAAAAATCCACATGTAGTCAAGGATCAACATGTCTCATCTAATCAACATGTAAAATTAAAGAAAAGTATGATCCAAAAAGAAAAAGATACCTCTAATAGGCCACAAAGTCTCACTAAACAAAAATAAAAGTCAAAATTTATATGGGTTCCTAAGTCTCTTGTACAAGCAATGCATTCTAAGGAACCACAAAATAATGAAAAATAAAAAACTACGTGGATTCCCAAGCAGCTCCTCAAAGCACAACCTACCAAAGAAAAATCAAAGCTAGCATCCAAAATTGCTATCCTTCCATTTAAATGTCTCCCATCTTCCAAATCAAATGCAAGTCCTTACATCCCAAAATTCATGCCTATTCCTCCCTTAAAATTTCATAATCCAAATTCCACTTTTCCTCCATCACTTCACCACCCCTCAAGGTGTGTGCTAATGTTTTTCTTTCCCACATTATCATACACTCAATTCAAGTCTCCTTATACCCCCTCAATTATCCAACACCTTCTTTCTAGCTTTTCATCCATCCTACCCAATCTTTTTCCATCCAGTCATTACCCTATAAAATTTTAGTCCTAAGGGTCCAAGATAACTGGGGGGGGGGGAGGGGTGAATCAGTTATCTAAGATATCTGCAAATTTTCTCCTCTTTATCTCAAAAGAAACATTCACAAGTCCACTGATAGATAATATAATTAAACTTAATCAATAAGAACAACCACCAAAAATCATGCAACATATAACATACAAATTTTCACTTGGAAACCCAAATGGGTGAAAACCACTATGGGAATGAAGACCCACAAATAAAGTACTCTTCTGAAGTATGCCCTATTAGGAGCTTAACCATGTTAGGAGTTTACAAAGACACTATTAAGTGCCACCCAGTCATGGGATTTACCTCTAGCCTTGTTAAGAGATTTACCTTGTTAGGAGTAACTTTGTTAGGAGATTTCAACTTAAGTTAATGAGCCACTTTATTAAGAGATTTACAAATAAGATATGTTAGGATCTACCTAGTCAAGGGATTTACAATAGAAAACCTGTTAGGGTCTTTTGATCTAGAAAATAGAAACTTCTTTGCTTGATAAGATCCTTTATAACACATTCACTTACTCATTAGATTACTCTAGAATACTCTGGCTTGATCGCACCTTCACATCCATGAGCTATACACAAAAATCTTTGATTTGATGATATAAATATCACTTCTCAAACCCTAAGGTGGCCACCACCATAAATCTCACATAACACATATGAAATAACCTTTCAATATTCATGCTCAGAGAGATCACACCAAAACACACACCCCAATAAAAGAAACTTCTCTACCAAACAGGTCGGTAATAGGATAAACTCATACAGTTGATTTTATCAAGAAAAGTCAAACAATTTTTGACCAACTCAACCTTTATCCTGACGGAACATCTACCTAGATCAATATAAATCCAACAAATCACCACAAATGAATTGGTACATGTCATCATGACAATTGGAAAACACATGATTCATCGCAACTCGATCACCGATCCCCAAATGAAGATTTACCATCGATAGCTCAAGAACACTTTCACCTTTCACCAAGACAACCTTTGAAACCTCAAAACATGCTTACGAATTATCCAAATTAGTTGTGATAAAAACTATGAACTCAAAACTGTATCAACAATACAATGTTATGATCGTGCCACCTAACTCATCATAGATTTTATAAACTGATCAAATCACTCATTGCTAGGCACAAACTATTTTAGCAATTACCCTATCATACTTCAATCAGACATAACTTACTCAAATAATAAATTCAACAGTTGTGATCATACTATTATCCTCTAAAGACATTCCCAAGTCTCCTTTAAGGATCGCGGTCACTAAAACCACTTGAAACATATAGTTCATCCTTCTCACATATATGGAAACATACTAAGAACACTAGGTCAATACTTGATATATATGACAACACAATAATTGATCATCACAACACCAAAAATTTACCATCACATCACCAGTTATGCCAACACCAATATCTTAATTTGAGCATACATTTCATATCCATGATCCATTATTGCATATCATTCAAGATTATCATCCAAAAAATATGATGCTTGAGTCATTTGTCCATTTACAATATGCATGTCAAAAAAAGAGAAAAAAAAAAGAATAAAGAAAGATAAAGCATTCGTGTACTAGTGAAAACCTAACAAAGATGTGCTTTGGCCAAGTACCATGATAAAAACATGTCAAACAAGAATCATACATAATCTATGAACATCTTGTGTTCCATACTTGGGTAAAAGTTTCATCCATGCTATACTATCATATCATACCTATCATGAGCTTTATACTTTGGGATAGGTTTTATTCATGCTTATCCTATTATATCCTATCCTTTGTCTCTCATATCCATCATCCTTATTTTCATCCATATCTCCTTTTTTCCCTTTTTAATCTTGATAAGGTTGAAGATCTTCATAAGTATCATGTATTTTATTTTCTTCATGTTGCCCACATCCATTTTGGTCCTTATTTTTAAGCATATTCACATTCATTTTATTTCCTATCATTGATTCTTATCCAACCCTTCAATCCATATCGCTTATCTGCCCTTTTGATCTTGTGTATCCCTTCATGTATTGTCATTTTCCTATCATTATCCTATCCAAATTCATCCCTTGATCTTGATATAAAATAAGGGCATAAAATAAAATAAATGTTTTTAAAATCCTCTTGACGTGCCTATTCTTATGAACCACTTTCCATTCAATGCAACATGTCATTACCTTATCCTACCATTTCTAATTCCTTATCTTTCAAAAAGAACATGTTCTCCCCTCGTTAGTTATTCCTTGGGAGTCAAATCACCCCCAACGACATTATAAAGTTGTTACCATCTTTCCTCCATCCATTTTCATTCCATCAGTGCATTCATCCACTCATAATGCCCCTACCTTGCTACACACCGGGGGCAATCAAACACATCTTGCTCAAGCATTAAAAAATCTTAAAAATTAAATAAAGTTCTAAAAAAATTATAAAAATTAAGTAAAGTCCTAAAAAAAATGACTAAAAAATTTAAAAAAAAACTTTAAAAAATTCAAAGTTATAAAGTGTCGGTTTCTAGCACTACTGTCATTTATTTTTGTTGTTGATTTTAGTTTCATGTCATTTTTAATAAATTGTCCCTTGCAACAAGGCATACATTTTAGAAGACGTAATTAGGAGACATGGAACCTTGTGCTTCCCGAATCATGCAACAATAGACAAAACTATCCAATCATGTCAACAATTGGTTTGATAAACTAGTCACATCAGTCAATCATCATTATCTAGTTTTTTTCATTTGTCCAACAATAATTTGTCTTATACATGATGTGTCCTTCCCAAAACTAGACATTATTATGGTCCATCACATGTCTTATATAGGACGAGTCCTTCCTGAAACCAAACGCATTGATCATTATTATCATCATCATTATTAAACTATCAAGTTTGACAATTAGATTAGATTGGTTGTTGGCTTGCTTGGTTTAGTAAGTCTTATCTTTAATTTCTTTCATTTTGACACCATGTCCCTGTGCTACTCAGGGATATCACTGAGTGATGAAAGTAGTCAGGGTAGTTCATGGTATTTTACTTTGCTTTGTCTTATCTGTTATTGATTTTATATTTTTCCATATTCCTATGCTACTAAATGATACCACTGAGTTGTGAGAGTGGTCGGGATGGTTCATGGTCTTTTATTATTGGATTTGTCTTCTATTTATGGGATATTTCCATGAAGTTTTGTGACATGTATCTCTTGGGTGTCTGCATTGACTATCACACATACCTTGACCCTTGATGTACATCTACTTTAGGGTAGATTTGGGAATTCCTTGTCTACATTATGTATATTTTTAATGCAAAAAGGATCACAAGATCGCTCTGGACTTCATATATGTCATGATGTGATGCATCTAATTTTCTATAACAAAAAGCTCTATAAAAGATAAACAATGCACTAATAAAGAAAAAAAGGATTGGTTTTTCTTTTTTTTCCTTTTTGTTTTGGTTTGTGTCCTCTCGGGTGTTGATTCCCACATCTTAGTATTTATTGTCCTTAATGTCAAAAATAAGCTAAATAGACTTCAAAATCAGCTCATCATGTTTGAGTTTGTTGTCAAGGATAAAGGATAAATAATGATACCTTTGGATTACTTGTTATAACTATAGTGTTGATTATCAACTTATTTCACATGGTTATACTAGTTGGCAAAGATCCAGTTTTATCATACTTCAGTTTTAAAGTATATTGTCTCAGTATCAAGGCAGCTAATGAAAAATGCTATCAATATCATGGCTCTAAAGCATTTGCAGTTCATATTAACAATATCTTTGGTTCAATTTGAAAAAGGAAAGGATTTATTTAAAAGAAAGTTTAAGTCTCAAATTGTGACTATGGTATTAGCAAAGTTGTTTACCTAGGACCTTTGATCGGTCCCTATCCATATCTTTCAAATGTGAAAAGAAGAAAACTTGCCATACATTTTAGATGTGAAAAAGATGTAAATGTGCCATGAGAAAAGGTGTAAACTTGTCACATTAATGTGACATTTAATATCATTAATTATGGATGTGTCTCGACCCAATTTTTCTTGGGCCTCGAGAACTGCTTTAGGTATACTGCATTTTGTTCTTGATCTTTTCGTTAACTGTGTGTTAACCCTAGCTCTACTGAGCCAAGGCATCACATTGTGACATGGCGATACTTGTAAGAGACATTATTGGTTGGGAATGATAGTTTGAATTAAAATATGAAACAATTGAGGAACTTGGTTTTGTTGGTAGAGATTAATAATCTCAATCAGGTGTTTACGATTCTCAATCCTTTCATTTTGAGTTTATATGTCATTTTTTAGTTGAATCATTTTTATCTCTTGCATTAATAAGTTTTAGTTTGTAAAATATTTCCAGTCTGTTATGTAACAATGTTTTATAGGAATGGTGGTCTTCCACATAATGATGGTTTGTCATACATCTCTTCTATGACATATCTTATCCTTGAAAAAGATTATTGTTAGGGTTGTAAATTAAATTTTAAAGAGGGCATTCATGTTTTTATATTGGTATACATTTACGTTCATACTGAGTTTATATGATATGTCAGGTTTGAGTTTATTCATCAATGAATGCCGATTTGTGAGTTTTTATTAGCATAGTGGTATGTGTTAGATCAACTATCATTTGATAGTTAGGTCACTATGATACATCTTTGACATTGGTATGGTTGGGTATGGAACATTGTATAGATTTTGTATGCACATTCGTATTGGATTTAGGTTGCATGATTAAAGTCTTTGTTCATCATAAGTGTCTATCCTTGCATGAGATAACAACTACATACATAGATGAACTCATTTGAAATGAATAAGATGAGGTATTCATGAACAAGACAACAAAGGTTATGAAGTGTAAAAGTTTACATATCATTTGTGGCATAGGAATATTGTATACATATATAGTTAGTTGAATATGGGTTACATTGAAGTCATGATATATCTTTGATTAAGCATTCATTACATTTTTTTTTAAGGAAAACTTTTTGATTGATTATCAATTGCAGTTAGTTGTTTTATGCAAGGGAAGTAACATTAATATACATGGTAATGGTCAGCCTTGACAAGAACATTTGATATAGAATTTATATTTTTGTTTATCTCATTTATGATTATTCTTCAGAAGCAAGATATGATAGTTATTCTTAAGAAGCATTAATGATATACATGATGAAAGTAAACTATTTTGAAATAGTTGTATTAAGTTATTTTCTATATACAGTTTGGAATCAGTTGTATTGTGATAAATTATAAATATTACAGTGGCAGAATGTTTCAGTTACAGATAGAGAAACATTATTGAGTTCAAAGATTCATTTTTCATCAAATGTTCACAATTGATTGTTGACAAAAAAGTCTAATCGGATAAAATATATGTTTGTGTATTGTACATTTCCTAGCATAAAAACATGTATTGTGGAGCAATAGTGTATGATATGTATTTATAGGATCTAGTAGCAACGATATTTTCTTATCTCTTTTGTTGAAAATTTTGAAAGCATTGTAAAGCCATTAAGGCAGATTGTAATAAAGCCAGTAAGGCACAAAATACCAGTGATGCACAAGTCCAGCGAGGCATTAATATTGTCAATGAGAAAACATCAGTGAGATGTACAAATTAATTTAAGAATAAATCCAGTGAGGCTAAGTTTGAGTGGTTTTATTCCCCAAGAGGGTTTCTATTGGAAGATTGTTGAGCATGTCAAAGTTTGGTGTATGGGTGTGCTAACATTAATGTTTTGTCATTGATGTCAACATACTATTTTTTTGTTTCAGACACTATGTTTAGAGTGTTCAGGAAATAATATTTTAGTTATTTCAAGTGAAGTATTGAATATCTTGAGTTGTGATCGTAAGGTATTGTTCAGAGGTCTCTATAGATTTTCTATAGAGGTTCACAGAAGTTTGGATGGCATATTGAGTGAGGTATGGTTGATTTGTTGTTATAATTCTCTTGTGTACAGTGGACAAGCTAGTGTTCTTCATGATTTAGAGTACGACAAGCTATCTTTTGTTATGACAGAGTTTGGTATTTGGTGTTCCAGTTGATTAGAGATGGAGATGAGATGATGTGAGTGTTCTAAATTTTATTGATGCTTCTTGTTGGTTTTCTTGGACCATGTAATGATCGTTCTACTGGACTACATCGTTGGATGTGATCATATTTTCTATTTTGGGTAGAGTGTTGGTGTTCCTTCATTTTGGTCTTAGTCGACTTGATGGAGTAATGTGTTGCGATTCTTGATGCTACTTTGGTGATACACTAATGTGTTCGTGGTTGATGATTTGGGTCCTATATAATTCTTAGCTGACTTGATTTGGATCTCTTGGAGGATTGAGCCTAATGGTTATATATTTTATTGTAATATGTCTTTGTCAACCTAGTGGTCGATTATTCCTTGTAATCGATATAAATGAGAAATAATTTTGTAATTATAAGTGTAGTGTGAGAAAAGAAAAAAGAGAGGTGTGTGAGTTGTTCTTCATTTAAGAAAGAGTTTGTGCTTCATTGTAACTATATTGGCATTGGAGATGATATTTTTCAATTTAGTTGTAATGGATTGTATGTCCAATATGTTTTAATTGAAGATAGATCGATTAACTCAACTGAGGTCTAGATATGCCATTGTATTTTGGGCAGTGAGCCTATAGATTGGGTCATTAGCCTATGGTTGCAAGTGCATAATTTGTTCTCTATTTTCTCTCTTAACTGGGAAGTAATTTTAGTAGAGTACTTTCATCTTGTGGTTTTGATTCCCATAGGGGTTTTCCCTTAATTGAGTTTCCTTGAGAACAAGTCTTTGTGTTCTGTATTTTGTGTTGTGGATCATGCATTATTGTTTATCTTTTAGATATAAGTGGCTAAAGTGAAATTTAATTGGAATAGGTGTGTACAACTGATTCACCCCCCCTCTCAGTTGTACTTACCTCCTTTTGGGCTTAATAGTTTCCACTCAACAAAATTATTTTGTCCCCTTTATGTGTGTTTTGTACTTGTTATCTGCATTATTTGTTTTAATTTGCTTCAAGATCTAAAAGTGATTAAAAGGTTTTATTTTTCTATGATTACTGACTCACCTCCCCTCTCAGTAATCACTATACTCCAACAACTAGTATCATAGCCGTCCCCTTTCTTTAGGGATTTTTTTGGTCCAAGGAATACTTTATGGCTTGTCAAGAGGAGTTATAAGGATTTAGAGCACCATTGTTTGATGGATCTAATTATGCATTATTGAAGTATAGAATGATATGTCATCTAAAGTCTTTAGGTTATGATGTGTGGGAAACCACACAAATTGACTATACTAAAACTACACCTCCTTCATCTGATGATGATAAAAAGGCCTATGAGAATGATGCAAAGGCATCTAATTCTATTTTTGTGGACTAACAAATGATGTATTAGTTAAAATTATGGATTGTGAAACAACCTACAATATATGGGAATGATGGGGAGCTCTAACCACAAGAGAACTCTTTCTCTATCTAAGAACATATCTTTGGTCTTTCTAGGGTATATTTATCCACCCTATCCAAAGGACAACTATATTATCCTCTACTTCCCTTAGAACTCTCCACCAACTTCAAACCACTCTCCTTTCCTTCTCCATCCAACTATGCACCCATAGGCTCAATTTAGCCAATCTACTCCCAATATGTTATTGGCAATTAAAATAGGTATCCTGACTATTCATAGGTCTCTTTCAACTATTTGATCCACTTTTATGGATTCTTTCAAAGATCCTCCATCGAGTTCACTGATTTCTTGTTTTAGGCCTTGTAGCCTTTTTGGGCTAATTAGCCCTCCTAAACACTGAAATCTTGGATTTCTTTTAAACTATCCTTAATAATCCTCTGAACCAATTATTTATTCTTCATAGTTCCAACATAGGCTCTAGGATTTTCTAGGTTTTATACCCCCACCCTTTTCGTACATAGGGCTTTCACCAAACCCCTATTTTTAAGGGTTTTAAGGGCATGCTCACAAGTTTGAGTTATTTGATTTCAAAAGGTGTTCCAATAAACTCCAAAATCCTTCTCCTTTTATTCATTTATCAAGGATACATTACCCTACATGTTCTCACCATTTATTGGTTCAAACCAATCCAATTAGCAAGCTTTCTTGCTACTATTTTGTACAAGCCTCTAACTAGAATGCCTCTGCACTCGCTTAGGGCTTGTTGGAAAAATTAGTTCCCCTGCACACAATGACTCCAAAGACCATATTTAAAATATGTACAAGTCCCCCTACTTTATTCCAAGAGTCCATGGAATTTTAACCATGAGAACTGAAGTGGGGTTCATAATTACAAGACTGGCTCTGAACCAGACATCGAACAAGTGAAACAAAAGAAATTTACAAAATGATAACCATAAGCACTAACCAACTAAACCAATGCCACATAGAGTAATTTAATGAAACAAATTAAAGTCTCAATGCATTATTTCAATCCTTTCAATCCATTAAATGACTGAATGAAGGCTTTGTTACAAAAACATAGTCAATCTCTTTTCACAACACAGTCCGTACAATGTCACTTCCAACCCCTAGATTTAGGTTTGTTTGACCTTATATAACCTTTCCCCACATGTTTGGACCCTTATCTTAGGATTATAACACCATTAAAGCTATTTCCTAGTTTTTAGGAAATGTTGTCATGACAACTTTTATAACTTTTGCTCTTTTGACAAGCCACTATCCTAACTTGTTCCATTAGACTCTAAACCATTCCATTAGACCTTAAAATAATTTAAAACATCAAAAACATAAATGCCACTCCATTTTGGAGCATTGGTCAAACTTTGACCCTTTGTTGACTTTCCTAGGACTTTGACACTAGAGCCTAATTAAACACACAAACCACTTAACTCTAAACACTCTTACCTCAACACACACATCAAAACAAACTTGGGACTTTATAATTAGTCCTTATTACCTTGGTGGTTGGCTAGAACTACCTACAAGCCAAAATGTTGCAAATCTCTTCCATTAGACCTTAAGGTGCTCCTGCACCAGGGAAAAGTTGTCAAATATTTTTGAGGGAGACAAAATTGTAAAAGAAGAAAAATTGGAAGCCTATAGAGCTAGGTTTGAAAGTTTAAAAATTACTGAAGAGGAGAATTTTTTAACTATTTTCTTCATTTTTATGATGTTGTTAGCTCTATTTGAGGCTTAGGTGAAACCTTGGAAGAGACTACAGTGGTTAAGAAGGTTTTGAGATCTCTCACATCAAAGTATGACTCTAAAATTTCTGTTGTTGAAGAAAGAGATGTAAACGAAGTAACTCTTGTTACTCTACATGGTCTCTTTACTACTTATGAAATGATAATTTCTTCTGACCAACCTAAAAAGGAATCAACATTTAAATATTATAAGAGTCGAATAAACTTTGTTAGTAAACTTAGAAGAGGTTCAGGAAGATACAAAGACAAACTTCCATTTAATTATTTTTCTTGTGGTAAAATAGGCCACTATAGAACCCAATGTCCTAATAAGGATAGTGAAAGTGAGCAAGAAGACAATAATAAGTCTTTCCAAAAAAATAAACAACAAAGCTTTAAGAAGAAAAGTAATTTTAGAAAGAATAAAGCTTTAGTTGCAGATATAACTAATAGTGGTTCAGATGAACCAATAGAAGGAAATGAAAAAGTTTTATTTATGGCTAATAAGGAACCTCAGAACAATTCTTTATCAAAAAATTCTGAATCAGAAAATTCTGAATCAAACATAGATTATCAAGGTGAATTGAAAGTTGCTCTAAAAGAAATAAAAAAACTCAAAAGAGAAGCTAGTGATCTGAATGGCAAAGCTCAAATTGATTCAAGTTTGATTACATCATTAAAAATTCAAGCAGAAGAAAAAAAGTGTATTTTAGAAGCTATTCTAGAATCAATTAAGATAAAATAAAAAATATTGGTCTGTTTGAATTTGAAATTATCACTCTAAAGAAGCAATTAGGTAATAACTCTAGTAAAGATACTGGAGAAACTTCTGAAGGAGGAAAAATGAAAAAGGCTTATGGAATAAAATAAATAGAATCAGGAATGGAAATTTAGTAAATGGTAAACTCTTTTAGTTTTTAAGAATCTTCAATGCTATCACTGTGAACATGGTCATATTGCAAGATATTGTCAAGATAATGCTTTCAAACACAATTTTTTCTATAGGTTAAAGTCAAAAGTTGTTTGGAGACCCAAAGTGGTTGCAATTATAGCTCAATCTTGCATCTTTTAAAAAATATAGGATGTGTGGATGTTGGATAGTGGGTGCTCACGTCATTTAAATAGGGATGTAAGTAAATTTGTAAAACTTGATATGGTTGATGCTGGTACAGTTAGGTTTAGTGATAACAAGTGCTATCAAATTAAAGGATCGGGATCTATTCAACTTAATAAAAAAAATCTTGTTAAAAATGTCTACTGTGTAGAAGAGATGGTTCATAATATTCTGAGTTTCTGTCAAATTTGTGAGCAAGAATTCACCATTTTTTTTACTCCTACTAGCTGTCAAATCTTAAAAAATGATTTAGTTTGTGGCACAAGAAGTAAAATAGAAAGAAATATATATTGCTTACAAGAAATTATATCTCAAGAGAATCATGAAATCTGCATGGTAGGAGAAATTGAAGAATATATTAAAAAATTCACTTATAGATTGTTATGGGCAGTTGGTAGAAGTAAATAAAGAGAAGGTTAAATTGCAAAAGAGGATTGACAAACTAGAACTCAGTTTGGCTAAATGTCAAATATGACAAATGAGTTTGATAGAACAAACTCATACCTTTGTACTCAAATAGAAAAAGCTACTAGGGAAGTAGTACGATTGTGACAAATATTGACAAAGAAATGTACACAATATGACATAGATGTCTCTTATTTAAAAGAAAAACTTTCATCATATAAAGAAAATACAAATTTTCTAGTTGAATATACTACAAGCTTACGAAATCACTTGATAGTTGGAAAGTCACAAGTATACACTTTTGACTCAGGTCAGAAGTCAAATTGGTCAACACTTATATAAATATTTTATTACAGTTATACTCAAGAATCTAATAGTCCTTCCATTCTTGAGTATTTTTTCAAGTTGTGAAGGACATCCTAATAAATCAATTGTTGTCACAAGTTATTTTTGGATTTCTTCTTCTTCTATCATGGAAAAAATTGATGTTCAAGTCAATCAAAATGACTTTAATAAAGCTTATCAAAAGATCACTTGAGATGTCAGTATTCATTCTCAGTTATTTATCTCAAAAAGTTACAGTCTTATAATGATGACGTGGTTTCATCAAAGTTGTAATTCCAGGTCCTTAAGGTTTTTCAAGATTATTTCTCTTATGATTTTAATCCTTTCTATTGCCCAATTCAAATGCAAGGCTTTAGTATAATTAGAATGTTTTTTTTTGTTACAAGACTGCAAAGGATTTCATAGGGCGTGATAATTACTACATTCCTTTTAGAGGAAAATTTAAATGTTTTCTCAGGTTTATAGCCTTGCTAACCCAATTTTACAAGTGTACAAGACCAATCTTTGTTGTCCTTAGTTTACATAGACTTCTCAGTTATCTACAATTTTTTTGTATAATGAAGTTTCAGTGTTTGATATGTCAATATTTAGCTCTGCCATTACCAGTCAGACATGGTTCCAACATCATACATATACAATAATATACAACACTATACCAATTATAGTTGATAATTTAAAGCATTTGACACTATTGCATCTTCTTCCTTATAGATCTATCCATCTCTATAAGGCATCTCTTCGTTATTTTTATACTGTTCTTTTCCTTGCTGACAAAAGGGGGAGTAAAAGACATATGAATTGGTTATTTTTGCCACCAAGGACAAAGGGGGAGTTTGTTGATTCCTACATCTTAGTCTCTATTGTCCTTGATGTTTAAAATAAGCTAAATAGACTTCAAACTCAACTCATCATGTTTGAGTTTGTTGTCAAGGATATAAAAATAAAGATTGATACCTTTGGATTACTTGTTATCATTGTAGTACTAATTATCAACTTATTTCACATGGTTATACTAATTGGAAAAGATCCATTTTTATCATAATTCACTTTTCAAGTATATTATATTAGTATTAAGGCAATTAATGAAAAATGCTATCAATACCATGGATCTAAAGCATTTGCAGTTCATATTCACAATATCTTTGGTTCAATTAAAAAAAGGAAAACATTTATTTAAAAGAAATTTTAAGTCACAAATTGTGACTATGGTATTAGCAAAGTTGTTTAGCTAGGACCTTTAGTCAGTCCCTAGCCATATCTTTCAAAGGTGAAAAGAGGCAAACTTTCCATACATTTCAGATGTGAAAAAGATGTAAATGTGCCATGAGAAAAGGTGTAAACTTGTCACATTAATGTGACAGTTAATGACATTAATTGTGGATGTGTTGAGCGAGCCCATTTTTCTTGGGCCTCGAGAACTGCTTTAGTTATACTATATTTTTTTCTTGAATTTTGGTTAACTATGTGTCAACCCTCGCTCTACCGAGCCAGGACATCACACTTTGACATGGCGAAACTTGTAAGAGATGTTATTGGTTGGGAATGACAATTTGAACGAAAATATGAAAAAATTGAGGAACTCAATTTTGTTGGCAGAGATTAACAAGCTCAATCAGGTGTATACAATTATTAATCCTTTCATTTTGAGTTCACCTATCATTTTTTAGCTGAATCATTTTTATTCTCTTGCATAAATAATTTTTTTTCTGTAAAAGATTTTCAGTCTGTTATGTAACCATGTTTTGCAGGAATGATGGTCTTCCACATAACCATGGTTTTTCATGCATCTCTTCTATGACATATCTTATCCTAAAAAAATATTAATGTTATGGGTTGTAAAATAATTTTTAAAGAAGGCATTCATGTTTTTACATTGATATACATTTACATTCATACCGAGTTTATATGATATGTTGGGTTTGTGTTTATTCATCAATGAGTGTCAGTTTGTGAGTTTTTATTAGCATAGTGGTATGTGTCGGTTCTACTGTCATTTGATAGTTAGGTCACTCTGAAGCATCTTTGACATTGGTATGGTTGGGTATGTAATATTGCATGGATTTTGTATGCATAGACGTATTGGCTTTAGATTGCATGATTAAAGTCTTTTTTCATCACGAGTGTCGATCCTTGCATGAGATAACAACTACAGACATAGATGGATTCATTTGAAAACAATAAGACGAGGTATTCGTGAACAAGACAAAAGAGGTTAAGAAGAGTAAAATTTTACGTATCATTTGTGGCATAGGCATATTGTATACATATATAGTTGGTTGAATATGGGTTATTTTAAAGTCATGCCATATCTTTAATTAAGCATTCATTACATTATTTTTGAAGGAAAACTTTGTTATTCATTATTAGTTGTAGTCAATTGTTTTATGTAGGGGTAGTGCCATTAACATACATGGTAATGGTCATCCTTGGCAAGAACATTTGATATAGAATTTATATATATATATTTTTTATCTCATTTATGATTATTCCTCAGAAGCAAGATGTGATAGTTATTCTTAAGAAGTATTAATGATATACATGATGAAAGTAAACTATTTTGAAACAGTTGTATTAAGTTATTTTCTTATATAGTTTGGAGTCAGTTGTATTGTGATAAATTATAAATATTACAGCGGAAGAATGTTTCAGTTACAAACAGAGAAGCGTTATTGAGTTCAAATATTTATTTTCATCAAATGTGCCCAATTGATTGTTGACAAAAAAAGTCTAATCGGGTAGAATCTATGTTTATGTATTGTACACTGCTGAGCATAAAAACATGCATTATGGATCAATAGTGTATGATATGTATTTATAGAATCTCGTAGCAATGAGATTTTCTGATCTTTGTTGTTGAAAGTTTTGAAAGCATTGTAAAGCCGTTAAGGCAGATTGTAATAAAGCCAGTGAGGCACAAGTCCAGAGAGGCATTAATATTGTCAGTGAGACAACATCAGTGAGATGTACAAATTAATTTAAGAATAAATCCAATGAGGCTAAGTTCGAGTGGTTTTATTCCCCAAGAGGGTTTCCACTCAAGAAAATTCTTGTGTCCCCTTTATATGTGTTGTGTACTTGTTGTTATCTGCGTTATTTGTTTTAATTGCTTCAAGATTTAAAAGCAATTAAAAGGTTTTATTTTTCTGTGATTACTGATTCACCCCCCCAGTAATCACTATACTCCAACATCGAGTTGGATTTGTTTTATCTTTTCGCTTGGTTTGTATCCTTCCTTGGTTAATCTTGTTTCAATCCTGTGTTCTTGGCATCATTTTTCACAAAATTAGCCTTTTCTTTCAAAATTTCACCAATTGTTTCAAAGGGGCATCCCATCCTCATCCTTTCATCCTCTGGGGAAGATTTTTAATGTGATTTTGTATTTGAAACAACTCTCATAATTACTTTGTTTCAAAGAGGGGCAAAAATGAGGCACCTAAAAATGGTCGAAGCCCCTAACTCCCCTTTTTAGTCATCTTTTATGTCACAAGTCAATTTTGTCCATTTTTAATCATTTTTGGTCATTTTCAATTATTTTGATTTATTTTTCATCATGTCATTTATTTGTCCTCTTGTCGCATTGTGTCATTTTGACGTGTTTAATTAAATAATTTTAACAATTATTTATTTATTTTCCTAATGTTTGGTTCTAGAGACTTAATCAGTTAGTTAATTTCCCTATGTCCTAATGTCCCCTTAGACGTGAATAAATTTCATTTATTTATGCATGTTCATCTTTTATTTTGCATTTGAATATTTGAATATTCAAAATGACATTTAGTTTTCTCATTTTTTAACATTTATATATGACTTATTTGAATGACTTTGGGGCGTTTGGAGAAAAATTTTCAAATTCATTTTATTGCCTGGCTTTTATTATTGACTGGTGGATCTTCTTTTCCCTCTTGTCTGTTTGTTTATTTAATGTTTTTGTTCAGTTTTTGAGTATATTTTCTATTTAATATGCTTTCTTCTTCCTTTTTTGGGCCAACCATGATTCAAGTATCCTCATTGTTATTACTTTGTTCATAGTTTCTCTTCGATTAGTGCAACTGTCATATCAAGAGCCACATTAAATTGGAGGAGAAGCACAACAAAGAGTTTGCATGATTTAATTTTATGTTTTCATGTTATTTTTTAATGCAAATATTATTTAAATGCTTCATTGAATGATTAGGAGTAGTTGAATATGATTTTTATGCTTTGTGCGGGTGAACTTTTTATATTCGCATAATAATAATTTTCCCTAATCACGCTTGCTATTTTTTGAAATTTTTTTAGGATAGAAGACATGAAACCCTATTTTTTTATAGGGGTGCTAATAGTGCTCTCAAGCTTTTAATAATAATTATTTTTCTTGCAATAAGATTGGAAATAAGGCCACTTAATGTAGAAGTAGAATGAATGTAAATGTATTTTGGTCCTAATACCTCAACCATTCAATGTTCAATGTTATTCTTTCAATAAATTTGGTCATAAGGCTAATGAATGCAAAAGTAGAATAATGGGAAATGGTATCATAAATATGAACAATTCTAGGAATGTAAAATCCTTCTATGGTTATTACTAGACATGCAATAACTTTTTCCATAAGGCCACTGACTGTAGATATCATGTGAGAATAAATGGAAATGTTTTTCAACATGGTGTTATATGTTTTAACTGCAATAAACAAGGACATTTTGCTAAGACTTTTAGAATAAAAAATGTTAGGTCTTTAGTTCCATATAAGTGTATCATCTTAAAAATTAATCTCCCTTGTTAGGTGCTTATGTTTAGCCCCATTTTAGCATTTATGGGTTCCTACATTGATTTCACGTCCTTCTAGACCGTTTGCATCATCCAAATCAATATTATTATTTTTAAAACTTGAGAATGGCTCTAATTTCTATGTATATTTCCCAAATATCCATTCATTCACATAATTTAATTTTCCCTCTAGGACCTATTAGGCCCCATCTTTGGCAATTTCAAGATCTGGATGCATTTATGCTTGATGTTCCTACTTATCTTTCTATTTTTTCCTCGAACCACTTAACACCCCTCAAACCTACAACTTTACCTTGAAATTTACACCTTCTAGGTATAGGTCGAACCTATTTCCTACAACTTTACCTTGAAATTTACACCTTCTAGTATAGGTCAAACCTAGTTTGAAATATACTAGGTATATGTCAAACTACTTTTGAGCTATACCTTAGGGGTTGAATTTTGGTGGGTTTCAGGCTCAATGCATAATATTTTCATTTTTCTACCTAGCACAATCGACCTCTACAAATTTGGACTCCAAAATCACTATAGAAGGATACATATCCCTCTCATTTTGACATCCACGAAATACCTAAAATTCAAGATAAATCTCCATGCAAGTAGCCTATTGTGCATTCAAGAGATTCAAGTTCAAGCAAACATTCATTGAAGACGTCCATCATCAAGCATTCAAGTGCAAGAAAGTCATTCAAGCATTTCAAGTCTTCAAATCTATCATTTCCATCATGCATCTAAGGCATTTAATTCCATAGATATAGCTTATGTCTTCCATTGGAGGCTAGGAAAAGGAGTTTTTAATCAAGGGAGGAGATCTACATTCATCCATCCAAGTATTTCTTATTCAATCCAACATTGTGGCAAGCTACAACATTCATCCTTCAAGTGTTTGGTTTCATGATTTCCTATTAGGTTTTTGTGGAGTCCAAGATATTGCATCAACACTTGTGATCATCTTCAAAGTGACATTGCATCATTGAGGTATAAGGTAATTTATCAAGCAATTTCAATTACATTTCCTCAAGAAATTTCAATTACATTTCAAGGTTAATTCCTAAATAGAAGCTTGACCAAGGCAAGCCCCTTTTCACCATCAATTTAACCTTCTCTCTTGTGTGTAGGCCCAGGTTTGGAGTGTAGATATAGCTATATCTCTGAGGACCCAATTTGTAGACCTTTCCAAATGTACTTTTTTTTTTGAATTTTGATAGTATCGGGTATAGGTTGAACCTTTGACCTATACCCTAGTATTCTAAAGTGCAGATCCTATTGTAGAATTGGAAAGACAATCAAAAGAACTACCTTGATTGACTTTTACTTTTTTATTTAGACCATATTGTGTATAGGTCAAACATTTTACCTATACCTGGGTATAGGTTGAACCACTTTCAACATGTTCCCAGAGTAGAACAAAAAGTTGCAGATCTCAGTTTTGTGAGTCACAAATTACTAGATTCAGGTATCAAGACAGTCCCAGACTCTATCAGATAGAAAATTAACATCCTAGTACCTTATTCTTCTTCCATTTTCAGGTGCACCTATCCATACTTCTATATCTTCCATCTAATTGGATACATTAGATCATATCTGCTATTGTATCTTGTTAGAAATCATTAGCATATATACCTTGCAATCTTCTTTTCTTATTCATATAAGGAATACCCTAAATCTACCTTCTAGCTAGGTCTTGAATTTGTATCCTAACATCCTTTTGGGTTATACAAATCATATTTGGCCTAAGGATTGGATTTTAGTATTCTAATGCATATGTAAAGTGGTTTTAATGCCTCGCTAGGGAACCCAGGAGAAATTAACCTAAAACATGATACTAACTTTACAGAATGATTTTTTTAAGAGTTTACAATTGATAAATAATAACAATGCAGAAGCAATATAACATAAAACATTACATACTCATAAATGCAACTCATTTATGTAACCACCTGAATTTGGTCTGTTCCAACTATGGACCCTATTTGCCCTAAGTGTGATCATACCCTTGATTATGTCCAAACGACCATGTTACTGCTTGGCATAATTCTTCAAATCAATTTAATATCCTAGGTGATTTTTATCACTGATTTATATTAACTATTATAGCCATACAATTCAAATCAATTTTGACCAATCAAATCAAATCAAAATCAAATATGGCTATGGTATTTAATTATAAAGGAATTAAATAAATCCCAAAATCAAATATTCACTTGCAATTAACCCATTCCCCTAGCCTATTTAATTTAATTAAAATGGCTATAGTCCCCTAAATTATTAAAAAGCAATTAAATTGTTTAAATAATTAATTTCTATATTTCTAAATGAATTAAATAAGTTTATTTCATTTATTAATATTCCCCTAAACCCCAACCTAACTTATCTCAAACTTCTACCCTGGGTTCTAACCCTTCTCAACCCATTCACCCATGCTAATCTAATCCTAATCCCAAATTCTTCTCTAACCCACCTCTTAATGTTGTCACATTTCATTAAGGAATACTTAGCAACTCAACCCACTTGAGAAAGTCCACTTTCTCAAGCTTGACCTCCTTAAGGTCCACTTTCTCAAGCCATCCTCCCTTACCTCTTTAAGGCTTTCATTAATGCCTTATTAATGAAGATGCCTTAAGCCTATGTCTCTCCCATGCCTTATTAATGCCTTGGGCATTAATGTCTCTTACATCTTCATTTATGGGTCTTCTTATTCATAAATGAACCTTGTCCCCCCTCTCTCTCTCTCTCTCTCCCATTCTTCTATAAATAGAAGCCTGTTTTGAGGGAAAATAAGCCTTCACA
Source organism: Thuja plicata (assembly GCA_018584345.1). Classification (NCBI taxonomy): domain Eukaryota; kingdom Viridiplantae; phylum Streptophyta; class Pinopsida; order Cupressales; family Cupressaceae; genus Thuja; species Thuja plicata. Next base: position 298,671 of record MU225516.1, on the reverse strand, counting down.
TTAGATCAAAATTACATTGTTATGCTGTTGGATTACTCTTAGAATCATATTCCACTCTTTATTCCATGCTTTTGCATTGTTTTAGTTTCATTTTTTAGAGCTAGAATACATGCTTTTTTTTAAAAATCTTTTTAGTTTAAATTTGAATCAAATCCTTCATGCTAGAATAGTATTGGTCACTAATTTGTAGCATATTCTAAGGGCTAATATGCAACTAATCATACTCTTTCTAGTTAGAAGGCAATAAGCCAATATTAGTGGTTTTGAACGTTTTATCTAACCATTTGAACTAATGCAATGACCTATTGAGTGTTTGTGTTGTTTTCAACAGGTACCCAAATACACACACACATTTTTGGCGCCCATCGTGGGGCAGATTTTCAATTTAGCCTCATTTTTAACACATTTTTTGGCAATTTGCAGGCTCAAGAATTAGACATAGAATCACATTTAATCTTGCAGGCTTGCATCTCGGATACGCCCTCGCATCACGTAAATTCTAGATCGCATCTGAGATTTCCCATATCGTATCTAGTTTTGGCTCGTATTTGGTTAGCAAGGGCTCGTATCTAGAGAATAGGTTTGCATCCCAGATACTGTATCGCATTCAGAGGATTTAGGCTCGTATTTGGTTAAAAGGATTGTCTACTTTATTTGCCTAATCCTAACAAGTTTGACAAGTTGCGCTTTCTGTATTTTGCAGCTTAACAAGTGTTTGCAAGTACTTTTTGGTGGTTTTCATGAAGTTGGATTAAAACAATACTAATGTGGTTTTTACAGGTTACCAAACCCCTTCCGTCTTGACTTATATTTATCTACTTTTCGAACACTTAAAAACCATTTCTTCATACTTGCTAAAACAACTATATATTATGCTCTTTTCCTCTTGAGGAAAATCAGAAATTCGAACATTGTTTTATCATTTGTGACAAAATGCAAACAAACTGTTTAATTCATTTTGGATAGAAATTGAAAAAAACAAAGAAATAAATCACGTGGGTTAATTGAACAAGTTCAGTCATTTAATTGCTTTTGGATTCAGTAATTGAACAACTCAAACTCATTAAAACATTGTGGTAATTGAACAAGACAAATTTCCCTTTTTCAAAGCTTTCTATTTTCTTTAAAATAGGAATCATTAAAACAAGCTCAACATAGCTTGGGGGAAAGAACATTGTTTATAGTGCTTGAGGAGAAAACGACATGGACTAGGAGAGTATGCTCTTCTTCTTTTGAAGAATTAGAAATTTAGAACTCCTAAGCTCACCAATCCTGGTTACCAATCTTTTTAACAGTAGAGGGCCTGCCAGTTGAGGAAAAAATCTCCCGGGAATGACCCAAGTGAGGACAGGTCTTATGCCGACCCTTCCAACTCACTATAAATAGTTGCTTCCTTGTAGGCCAAAGCCTCAGAAGATGAAACTGGTTTTGTTCTTGGAATTTTGACATCATTCCTTGAACATATCGGGGTATATATAGAGTGGAGCCGCTTGAATCTTTCTTGCGAGACTATATATATTCAGGTACTCATAGGACTATACGCCTCAATTTTGCCTTGTGCAATTCTATGGGGGACAGTTTTGAACGGATTGCCCAATAATCTATAACACATTCAACTGAAAGAATTCCTGATTCATCCCCAAAAGGGTGATAATCTTTGTGCAAGGCAAAAAGTAATTTCCCCAAGACACTCGTCATATCGTGCCCTCATTTGCATTTGGAGTCGGCTAATACAACATCATGACTAGAGCCATTGCATGCTTGGTGATGGCTATATTCTGATTAGCATTTGAGTGTGTACCTAAGTCAATGAGCAAAGATTTTCATCCTCCACCTAGAGAATAGGAAAAGATGTGTGTTTGATTCATCCCTTT
>MU225516.1:272623-294603 GCA_018584345.1 Thuja plicata | reverse complement strand
ATGGACACACTATGAATGAAGATCACATAGCATTTAATAAACCATTCCCTAATTATAATCAAGGAGAAACATCTAAAGGGAAAGGTAATGAGATAAACTACACCTATTCCAAGAATGACAATGTGATTAATATTCTCAACATTAAAAATGAGTCTGTCAACATGGTCACCATCAAAGGAGCCTCATCCTCTACAAATGCTATAACCCAGAGCCAAGCACAGGTTACGATCAAGGGACCTCCAAAACTGACATCCACACCCAAGGTTCCTATTATCACTATTCCTAAACCAGGAGTAAAACATGTGGTCACTATCCCTGGAGCAAAGTATGACTTGGTAGACAAATTACAAAGAACTGCTACCAAAATTTCCAACTTCAAATTACTCAAAATATCCATTGTGCATAGAGAAATCCTAGAGCAAGCTCTACATGCTGCTAATGTTCCAAAGGATATAGATATAGACAAATTCCAAGCGATGGTCAATCACATCTCAGCGCAACATTACCTCTCCTTTTCTGAGGAGGATGACAAATCATTGACCCATCCACACAATCAACCCCTCCATATCAAAGTTCTTATTCATAAATCTTGTGTTAGACATGTATTGATAGATGGAGGCACCGGATTAAATATCTATACACTGGATCTTGTCAGGAGGTTAGGCCTCTCAGAGCAAACAATTGACTCTAGAAATAAAATAACAATCAAAGCATATGATGAGGAAGAAAGATCCTCCTGAGGTATTATTTGTCTACCCATCAGAGTTGGACCGATTGAAAGAGATGTTATATGTCAAGTTCTGGATCTACCACTAGCCTACAACATTCTACTAGGGAGACCATGGATCCACGAGATGTAAGCTGTACCATCCACTTATCATCAATGCATCAAGTTCCCACATAATGGGATAGAGGTGACAATTCCTGTGGATGCTAATTACACTTGCAACAACATCAAGGCAAGTAGCATGATCCCACACAACAAGGAGGCTATGGATGCAGTTACTCCTGAAACTACCAAAGACATGGTCATGAAGGACTTTAGTAAAACATTGAAACTTCAAGAAACAGGTATGGGAGAGTACAAGTTGGACCTAACTCCCTCACTGACAGAGCTTCCAGTATCACCAAGATCCTACAAAAAACCATCATCAACATTCACACCTCTCGCAGTCCAGGAACCAGAAGTACACAAGGCTACTGGTATGATAAAGGCATCCACGTCTTCTTTAGATAACACAGAAGAGCAGGCAGTCTTGAACTGGCTTTACAAAGAAGAACTAGTGGACTCTGAGGTCAAACCTGTGAAGATATCCCCAAAGAAGTATGGAAAGGGATATGATTTCCTCAAACAAATGGGATACAAAGGAAAAGGGCCTCTAAATGACATAGGATGAGGGATCATTGAACCCATACCCATGGAGTTCTGCCTCAATCAAGATAAAATAGGACTGGGCTAAATGGGATTATTCCTTAATGGAATGTGACAACATTAGGAGGTGGGTTAGAGAAGAATTTAGGATTAGGATTAGATTACTATTTCAATCAAGCATCTTCTATCACTCCCATCCTATCCTGTACTAGCACTCAAGGCATGGGAAAGAACACATAATTATCTTATTAATGTTTCTCTCCTAATATATTTATTAAGTTATCACTTATTAGGTCAATTACAATGAGTTACCCTAGTATCCTATTAGGGCTCTGGCCCCCATTGCAAGCCACTTCCCTTCTATGCTCCTAGATAACCTACCCTAATGCTCCCAACAAAAGAACCAAAGAGAATACAAAATAAAAAACCATAAAGGACTTCTTGTAAAACATCAAGTCATGGAAATCACCAATGCAATTGCTGGAGAATACAAAGAATAATACATCCTATGTAAGGATCCAAACTATCCATCCCATACTGGACATCTCAATAACCAATACCAAAACTCATATCACATCACAAGTTCGATGATCATCAAAACATCAAAAGAACTCATATCCAAACATGGAGTAACATAATCCACAAGGCTCAACATTCAGAACACAAAACCATCATAATAGTAGAAGCAAGGTGACCAAGATAAAATTTAGGACTCCACACAATAGTGGTCATCACCTTTCATGGTTATATAACATAAAGATCGAGACTCAAGAACATATAACATAATCAACAGATGAATACAAATAAACACAAGACCCAATCAATGATATAAGAATGGTTATAAATATTCTACAAAATGATACCAATTGTATAATGTAAAAGCATGGAAGAATCACAATGCCTTCTTAGGGAATTACTCTACCCATGACCAACAATTCGTTACAAATGATAAAACAAAACAAAACCCAATCTATAAAACATGTCTCTATAAAAACTATTATTTGACCATATAATACCATTAGCATTAATTATAATCTTAATTCATTATAACCATACTAATTTTATTAATTGAATAATTAATAATCCCTAACCAAATAATCTACAAATAAACCAATTTAAAATTAATTAAAGATAACCTAAAATAAATTTAATCATATCTTATATAAATATATTCTAATATAAATTAAAACTTAAATTAAATAAACTTAATTAAAAAGTTTAAACTTAAAATTTATAATACTTTAAATTAAACTTAATAATAAAAATATATTTAAAAACATATAACATAACATATAATAAAGTGGGGGGCGGGGAGGGGGGGTGGCCCCATGGGGTTGTAGCCCAACGGCTCCATCGCGGGGCCCCCTTTCCTCACAGGGATTACCACAGGCCGCAAGGCTTACGGGTCCCTGCAGTCCCCTTGGGAGCCGCATGAGCTCCGCAGCCATGCGGGCCCTGCGGTTCCCTCACGAACCGTGGGGTTGTGTGGGGAAAGTGGTGGCCCCCACACTAAAATTTAATAATAATCTTTCCTTTATTATTTACTGTATTTTTAAATTGTTGGCGAATTTCAAGCAAGCTATATTCTTTTTTTTTTTAAAACTTAAAATTGACATACATATATTTTTATAAATTTATATTAAGAGGATAATCAAACTCCAACAGGTTTAATTCTATAAACAGATTATGCTCGTATGCAAAATAATTACAGTATGCTTATATGCATAATCATAACGTGCATTTAAATTTGGTTTAATTCAACGGTTTTAACAAAATTTATAATTAAACCCTAGCTGATCTAAAACAAGTTCCTATTGTCCTCAAACACAATTTTGGACTATTTTGATCATAGATCTAATAACCCCAATATCAAATTTGAAACTATAATTTCAAAAGAAACCTCATGTACCCTGAATACAGATCTAGCATACAAACATAAAAGAAAAACCACATAATCATATCAAAAATTCTATTCTAATATTTAATAGACACAAATCAGACAAGGAATTACACATAAGGGGATTTCAGTATTTCAAATGCATAGAAGACGAGGATCTGAGTACTGGAATATCAAAGGATTTAAACCCTACCTTAATCCACGAATTGACAGAATCCACGAAGAACAATCCAAAACCTTGAAAATCCTAAGCTTTCACATTTTCCTTCAATCCAAAGCAAAGCCAAAAACTTGTAAAAACTTGTGTGTGCCAAAAATGGCCAAAAGAATCCTAATATTGAAAAACCTATCCAACCTAGGGTTTCCAAAGATAATGCAACTCTAAAAGAGAACTCAACTGATAACTCAAATCATAGAAATTAGAACTCAACTTAAAATTGAGTAAAAAGAATTAATTTAATTAATAATTAATAATTACATGTACTTTTCAGTAAACCACTTTAACTCAACTTTAATTTAAATTTAAATTTTATTTTTATTAAAAGAATGTGCAACTTTAATTGCATATTAATATTTTAGCATATTAATAACATGCAAATTGGTGATTAAATATCAATTCAATAATTATGCCTTTAAATCTCAATTTTGGATTTAATAGTTAGTTAAATCCTCTATATCCAAAATTGGACTTTTTAGTCAAGTCTTTTAATTAACACATGTATTTAATTAATTTTCATTAATTAAATACTCTACTATTTAATATTTCCAAATTTAATAAGATTTAATAATTTACTCACATAATTAATCTCATAAAACTCTTAATCATTAACACCAAAATCACATCAAACCACATGACCAGACAACATGACGAAAGAATCGACTAAAACCCAAAATACCACAAGCAAGCACAAAGGAAGGGTTCACAAATGACGTCTCCTTGACGAATTCAGAGGGTAGCAAATAAGATACTTTTCCCCTATTTCAACAAATAAATGATGTAAGTTGAGATTTGGAGCTGTCTGCTATCTCCCATCTCTTAACATTGAGATATTGTGATAGGGCACGCTTATCCTGGCAATTCAGGGGAGTTAATGCTCGGTACTTGCAAACTTGCATCACAAAGTCGAGCATGTACATCTAATGCCCCAAGCAATTTTATGAGTCTAATGAATAAAGTGTTGAAATACTTTATAGGTAAATGGGTTGTGGTGTATCTAGATGATATCTTAGTGTTCATTAAGACAAAGGAAGATCACATTAAGCATTTGCAGATGGTAATGCAAAGGTTACATGAAGAGAAGTTGATAATCAACTTGGAAAAGAGTGAGTTCATGAAATAAGAGTTGGTGTACCTAGGTCTTGTTACCTCAGAAGGGAATTTTAAGATGGACACAAGAAAGGTGGAAGCAATCTTGAATTTTCATACACCTAAATCAGCTACAGAGGTAAGGAGATTCCATGGATTAGCACAATTCTATAGGAAGTTCATCAGACAATTTGGTGAAATATGTGCACCTATTTTAGATACCATCAAGGGAGGCATGAAGAAAAAATTCCAGTGGAATGTGCATGCTGATAGAGGTTTTGAGACTTTGAAGAAGAGGATAGCCACCCAACCTATACTAATAATTCTTAGTTTTGAGAAATTGTTTACTATTGAATGTGATGCCAGTAACATTGGTATAGGTGCATTTTTAAGTCAAGAAGGAAAGCCAATGGCTTTTTATAGTGAAAAAATTAGTGATGCAAAGAATAAGTACTCCTCATATGAATTGGAGTTATATGAAGTAGTACAAGCATTGAGGAAGTAGAGGGATTACCTCCTTTTTAAAGAATTTTGGTCTACACTGAAAATCAGGCTTTGAGGTTCCTTAATTCACAGGATAAGTTAAGTCACAGTTCTATGGCCTAGTGATAGAGGATCCTGATACATTCCTTTTTGAATTTAATATCCTTTGTAGAAGCTATTATTACACTACTGATGCTCATAGGATTAAAATATTTCCTTCTACTGTGAAGGAATAAACATCAAGATGGTTTATGGTTCTAGGGAGAGATATTGTGAATAATTGGGAAGAGATGAAAATAATATTCTTGGAAAAGTATGAAGAATATTGTAGAGGAAATGATATGAGAGGAGATGACATCTTTAGAATGTAGCAAAAAGAAGATGAAAGTTTGGAGGACTATATCTCAAGGTTCCTATTTAGCTTGCAAAAGTCTACAGACCATCAACTCATTAAAGAATCTCAGAAATTGTTCTTCCTAAGGGGAATCAATGAAAGTTTTATTGAAGCTTTGGACTTGATGGGAGGAGGAGATATCACCCAATAAAAATAGGACATTAAAAATATATGTATGAAAATACTCTAGAGTAGTTGGAAAGAAGGGAAGAGGATACCAATCCACCAAGAGTAAATCAATTGGGAATGGAGTCTCAAGGATAAAAATTGCACACCTACTGTCAAAATTCAAGAAAGACATCATCAAAAATATGGTTACTCAGTTGGATACAATGAAAGCTAAGAATAAGCATGAGGAGGCAGAGGCAATGCTAGCCTCACCACAAACAGAAGAAGAGGGACTACATATGTAAAATGGTGGCTAACATAGAGAGAAAGAAAATTCCTATTGACTTCAAGCTAGTAGAGGTAGATGATGACTATATTTTGTTCATTGCTCAAATAAGGCCATGGGATCCAAGATAATGTATGCCACAAGAACCTTTAAATTTTAGCAGTCCTTGTTCAAATACTTATAATAATAAATGACAACCCCCATATAATGAAAATTTGGGAGGTTATCTACCTCAGCCTTAGAATAATCCTCAAAATTCTTGGATAAATTATTAAAACCTTGCACCCCAATGGTATCCTCCTCAAGGGAACTAGCCACAACCTCAAGGAAGTTGGCCAATACCTCAAGGTTAATGGAAACCACCTCAGGGTAATTGGCAGAAAACCTTGCAATGGAGAGGAGGTCAACAATAGCCAAATCAACCAACTGACTATCTTTAGAAGCCTCAACAAGTAGCCTTAATTCCACATCCTGCAACCAATACTAGTTCCCTTAAGCCTACTCAGTTACCTTCTTAACATGTTCCTAATCCTAACAACAAGCCACAACAACACCTTGTCTATTATGTAGTTCCTAACCAGTACCCTACATATATTGTAAATATCAATGATATTCACCTCAGGTCTAGAACAACCTCTCTAGCACCAACTTCACCATTCATAACTAAGATTATTATGGAATAATTGGATTGAGAGGGTACACCTGATGCATGTGCCCAACCAAATCTAATAAAATAAACTGAGGTTCCAAAACAATCTGATGCAATGCCTCCATTTTCTCAAAGATTAGAAGAAGAAGCACCCAAACCAAAAGATTTAATTATTATTATTTGTTGATTTAATTATTATTATTTGTTAAGATTAAGTAAATTTGAACCCAAGACCTCTCAGATTAGAGCCTCACAATTTTTCCATTGTGTTGTAGGTTGTTGCCTTACATTATAATTGATTTTTATTAATTAATTATATTGTTATATTCCTCTATTAATTTAATTTAATTAATTCATTTCTCCTTTTGTATTTAAATTGTATTTAAATAATATAATATATTAAATTTAATTTAATATATTATCCCTCTATTTCTTATTATAAAATTTTATTTATTTGTTTTATTCCTCCACAAGCATATAGGTTTCCATTTAGATTTCATTTAATCTCATCCATAATTCATCTAGGAATCATTTAGGGACCTCATTGTTGTGTTTTGGAGAGCATGTCCACATTTTAAAACCAAATGAGCACATAAATGAAGTGATGTGCCTCCATTATAGCTCAATCAGAGGTATGAGTAGATTTGGTTATTTTAGAGTTTTGTTTGTGTTTATTTTCATTAAAGCTAACATAGAAATTTACCCGTATACAGGTCCAAGGGACTGAATAAGTTTGGGTGATGTTATGGCTTCTTGTTTGGGGTTTCATGAAGGAGATCATACTTGACACAATTGGCATTTAGAGATGTATGTAGAAGGACATGCCATAGGTTTTGATTTGTATTCTCTCTTCAATATTGATTATTTGTTATCTTCCTAGATGTTCATTTTCACCTACATTGGATTTGGGATTGGTTGGAACTATGTGTTCACTACTTTTTGTTCATGTGTTTTCATGTGGAAGATATCATAGAGGTTCCTTATCTCTTTCCTTTGGCAGTTGTATAGAACAAGGGAGAACATTGGAGACTTGTTGTGATAGTTTTTCTTGCTAGTCATTAGTTTACAAGTTTTATCTCTTCATTATATGATTTTTTCCATGATTTTCATGTTCATATGATTGGGAGGATGGTGAAATATTATGGAAGACTATGCAACTTTGTGGGGTTTATGTGTGGATCATTGTGGACGTTCCTTGATACTACAAATTTATGGTTATAATTTCAATGTGATGTCATTAGTTGATTCATTTTAAATTTAACATAACATATGCAGTGGGAGCTCCTAGGTGTGTATGCGGTAGGTATTGCACTTGGAGCTTGTTGTTGCATGTTACAAGTTGTATATGTTGATGTTATGGGATTCACTTGTTATGTTTTGTATATCTTGGAGGTGTGAATAGTTGGGTGTGTTAGCACTTGTTGTGGGTGTTTTGATTAAGTAAAAACATGTTTTTAAAGGTACCCAAAACATTTTACAATGCATTCATAGGATAAGTGTTACATATCAAGACCAAAATGTGCCACAACACCTGAAGAAACAATGGCCGAAGGACCCAAATGCAGAAAAATATAGCAGACAAAAAAAAAACATCGACAAAAAAAGATAACAAAATGAAAGCAAGGCAACAACTAGCAAGTTTTCATAAGTTCTTTAGCCTGGATGACTAGGAGGTCCATGCTGCTTGCAAACACCTTAAAATCCTCCATATCAACATCCTTCTTTCTGGTGCTGGCGCAGGTTCTTTTACCAGGCCCCATTTTTTCTGTAATCTCCTTGGTTTCCTCTCCCTTTCTTTGCTCCATTTTGGTCACTACAATCTTATTGTGGTCCACAGAAGCCTTCAGGATTTGGAAGCTTTGCTCACTGATTTTCTTCATAGTGCATTCCATATTTTCCACTTTGCTCTCCAAGTTGGTGATCCTAGCTTCATAGTTGTTGTCCTTGACCTCCTTTCTCAAATCATTAAGCTTCTTTTCCGTTTGGAGAACAGTTCCACCGAGATCCCCAAATGACTCACCTTTATGCATTGCTTCCATCCAATCTTCCAAGCTGGTAACTAGGGGTTTGTCACAAAATTTTGCCTTTCTTATCATGTTGACAATTTTTTCCTGCTCCTTTAGGTCCACCTTGATTTTCTCAGTATCCTGTGCAAAGTTAACCATGAAATGACCAAAAGCTAGAATGCCCTCTTTTTGTTCCTGCCCAATATGTAGTACATCAAATTTTTCTTTGTTGCCAACATCATCATAACCCTGATTGGTGTCCACATTGTCTTTTTGGTTACCAAGAGGGGTAGTATCTTTTCCAGCATTGTCATTTCTAATTTGATTGGTCTCCTCCATATTATGCTAAACATTCTGGGTGTCATCTTTAGTATCATCACCTCTGCTTTCAATATCTTTTTGATTTTTAGTACCCTTCTTTTTCTTATTCTTTCTCAGGATTTCATACATTTCCTCCTCCTCATTTGAGGATATAAAAATACTTTTTTTAGTTTTACCTCCTTTCAACTTCTTGGCATCTGTGTTCTTCTCCTTTTTGGGAGGGATTTTCCTCTTTTCCCCTTGAGGTTTCTCCTCCTCATCCTCCATATTATCATCATCTAATTCAAATTATGAATCAGACTATTCCATATTTTCCTTGTTTTGCTATTTTTCTTAGAGGTACTACCCTTCTAATTGCCTTTCCCTTTGGCATTGTTTCCCAAAGTACCCATCGAATCATCTTCAGTGTCCTCCTCAAATTGATCACCCAAATCCTTATCCTATGTTTCCTCATCACTAGAGGCATTTCCCTTAAGGAAGGGTTTGTTAAATTCCTTAACTTTCAATAGATTGTAAATCAAATTCATGAGACCTTGATGGGAAGCATGATCCCCATTAGGGTCTTTCTACAAACTCCTCATAGAATTTCTCATAGAGCTAAAGAGATAGTATGGAATACTAATTTTTTCTTCATATCTAAAGTGATTTAAAATGAAAAAATGATGCCCATAGGCTCAAGAGAACCTACCATCTAGAGTGATGTAGATGATAGCTGCATACTGAATGAAATTCTAAGAATGACTAATTTTTTTGGGGTTATGGTACCCACCAACCCTTTTGACAAGTCTGGTCGCTTCAGTGTTATCCTCAAGAAATCTATCTAGAGCTTTACTTGAGATACTTTTGTCTCAGTATAATTTCATACACTCCTTTGACATACCAGTGGCCTTAGCGATCAACTCTTCTATGACTTTGATCCACTGATTTTCAAAGAAAATCTTCCCATTCTTCCATTTTTTTATGAAATACTTCATAATGGTTGGATTACGACCATGAAGCCTTTCCATATAAACAATAAGACCACCTTTCTACAAAATTTTCTAGACCTGATCATTCTATCTCCATTCTTTGTAGCTCATCGGCTCGTATCTCTTCTTGTTACCACCCATTTTACTTGTCTCAGGATGATTGTCACTCTTCATTATACACTTGTTGTGGGTGTTATTTTAGCTATGGTTATAACTTATTAGTAACTACTGATGCATATTGATACCTTTGGATTGAGTTTTTGTGTTTGGGATATAAATTGAGATAGTTTTTATGATTCATTTATGATAAATAGTGTGGATTTCTCTTTGAATGGCCTCTTATGTATGTCCAATGATTGTGGCATGATGGAGGTTGAGAGCATTCATGTATGAGTTGATCACTTTATTTCTTGTTACAGGTAGTCTAATGGAGCATATGTAGCACTTTGATTTATGACTATATATTTATCTAGAGGGATGGCTCCCTAGTTCATATTTATGGCTACTTATTGGCCCTTATGCAATGTATACAATAAGTGGAACAATGTTGAGAAATGGGTGTTGTACACCTTGCATAACAATGCTTATATTTGTAAAGAAAAAATATCAAATAAACAAATTATAAGCTCTACTCTTAAGTATGTGTATATATGCACCCGATAATCCAAATAATTAAAAATTACCTTCAGGAGGTGCGATGCCCACCTGTGAAATCCTCTGATGGAGATTGGAAAGTTGTTCTAGGAAAGAAATCTAGACGCCTAGCAAAAAAGGTAGATAACATAGGCTATGGTTGATCTAAGGCAACATGATCCAATCGATTTCCCCCAATAACTATAAGGGTTGCTCCTACAAAAATATACCCACAGTGGAGGGCATCAAATCACCTCAACACATATTCTTCCAAGAACCCTTGAAAGGAAAAGAACAATTATGTAAAAGGAGAAAGTTCAAAGCATAACTTTCTCCCCATATTTGTGATTATTTCAAATAGAATACCCTTATGCCCAAGGCACGATCTCACCAGGAAATCTTTACCAGTAGTTTTAGATAAATCCATAAGGCCATGATCTGAAAAGTAGGCCCCAAGCACAAAAATGCCTTACAAAAACCCTTATCCCTCTTTATGAAAGATATTAAACACACAAAATCATTCTCTAAGGGGTAAGGTTAGGGCATCCAATGAGCTACGCAACCAAAAAAATGGAGAAGTAAATCCTTTTTCATTCCATCAACCATTATGGAAGCTAGGTTGGAGCATTGCAAGAAACTAGGGTTGTATACAAAATGGACTAGCACTGGAAAACCTATCAACAATATTATAAATTGGTGGAAACGGAGCTTTCCTGGCCATGTAAGAAACTCTATCATAGCTGAAAGTTTCTTGTTTATTGAATGTAAATATTAAAAATAATTTGTTAAATGGAGACTACTTAATTTATAAAGGATTTGGGTTTCATTGTATAGATTGGATTCCTAATTTTGAAACAAAATCTTATAAACCAAAGCAATACCCAATATCTATCAACATAGATCATCTTCCACCTCAATATATACATATAAAAACCTTGGAACCTATAGGTAATTCCATGGGTGCTTTCATAGGTGCAAAAGAAATTTTTGTAAAGAATAAAATTGGAGAAGCCAAAATTATGGTGGAATTAGAAACTAAGACAAAATTGGAACCACTATAAATAATAATAGAAATAGGGAGATACTATTTAAACCCCAAATATTTCAATGGTTCCATAAGAAGAAATTTATCACAAAAATGAGCTTAAGCACAAGAAAGTCACTGGAGAGCATCCCAGACATGCCTCAAGTGATCAAAATGGAGTTTAACAATGAAAGTGGGGGATTTATAGTGAATTTTAAAAATCAGGAATCTATCGTAGAGGAGGTTAGAAGTGATCCATCTCCAACTCATGAGAATCTGAGAAAATCATTGTCCCAAAATAAGGAAATGTTAAGGTAGTTATTATCATAATCAAAAGCATTCAATGAGGAAGATAAAGAAAAACTAGAGATCATTATCCACATATGTGAGAGAAAAATCAAAGAATCAATAACGCTAGGTATAATAGATAAAGTCGACAAAGAAGCAATTTGGAGGAGATTCAAGAAAAGCCCAAGGAGAAAAATATTCCAATAGACTTGGAAGTAATATACAATCTTATGACTTTTGACAAACCTCTAATATTAGCAAATTCAGGGGAAGTAGATGAAGAAGGAGATCTCAATGAAGAGGAAAAACATATGCTTATCAAATAAATACTTTCACTCAAAGCATTAAATGAAGAAATAAATGCTTTTTTTTTGAAAGACAGTCTAAGAGGAATTATGTGAGCCTAAAAATATGAAGTCATGTCTAGATTTTCTATGCCCTGATAAAGAATCCCCTGAGTATGGAAATACTACAAAAAGGAGAGTAAGAAAATCATTAATGAAACTAAGGAACCTAGCAGGGGTGGCAGAAGGTCAAGCGAAAATTACATCAATGTTACAAACAAGGAAAGGGAAGGTCCTTCCCAAGGAGAAATGAGACTAATCACATGGAATGTTAGGGGCATGAATGTCTCTAACAAAAAATGCCTAATAAAGAATAGTATCTCTGATAAAGAATAGTAATGCTACAATTAAACTACATTAAATATGGAAGAAATGAAGTCCTTTAACATAATAAATGAGCTCTAAAAGGTAGAATGTGTTGTAGCTGATGGAAATTCAAGTGGGCTAGGCATAATTTGGAACCCAAGAAAGGAATTCTATGTAAAAATTACCTCGAGCAAAATCTAGAAAGACGAACGGGTTGTTAGTATGAATGGTACCCCAATGTTCATTCTCATCTATGTTTATGGGCCCTCATAGACTAATGAAAAAAGAGAGGTATAGCAGGATATCCAAGCATTCATAAGGCAAAACTCAGAAATGAATATGTTTGTAGGTGGTGACTGTAATGCCATAATAAAGAACTTTGACAAAAGAGGTGGAATTAGGATAGAGTCTCAGTCCCAAAAAAAATTTAATGAATGAATTGTTAGAATAACTGAGAGGGGGGGTGAATCAGTGACCTTAAAAATAATTCCAAAAGATCTAACCAAAAAATTATATCTCAAATATAATACCCTTAGTTATATTTTAGCCCATCAAGATGTATGCCATAAATAAACTTAACAAATATACACTGATCGGTAAGATATATTGTTTATCTTTTCTAGACTTTACTAAGTAGCAACAAATAAACTTAGTGTTAACTGACCAATCCAGTTTCAATAATGTGTAAAGCAAAATATCAATGCAATGAAACATATACACATTTGACACATATATTTTAACGTGGAAACCCAATATGGGAAAAACCACCAAGGACCGGTAACCCAAAATATTTTCACTCTTCTGAAGTGAGCTCGGTGAAGAGCCAACCCTGTTAAAGGTTACAATACACACTGTTAAGTGTGACCTTGTTAGAGGATTTAAAATTAACAGTTTGTATTTTGACCTAGCACTCACTATGCTATCAATAAGAAAACCTTTTGATACTCTTGAGTATCTCAATACAACATGGAGTGTTAAATCCCACTCGGTTAAAAGATTTTATGAATCAATGGTTAAACTGATACAGTAAATGATCTATTCAAAATACAAATTTAACTTGAAAATATTCACGTATATTATTAGTCCAATAATACCTCTATTATCAATAGACACTTCAGTTCCTTTGCTTCCTTTCTTTTTTCTGCTCGGTGAATGCTTTGTCCTCTATTGCTCAGTGTCTCTTGAATTCCTTGGCTCTGTTCTTCAGCCTATATGATCAGATCTACATGAAGAATTTTATCTTCACACAAAATATGTTCAACATTCCTCTTCTTAATAATGAATTCCTTGTCTCTTTATATAGACATGATTAACCTCTTAATCTCCTTTTTTTTTCGTAGATCACTTCTTGATCCGTAAAACTTGCCATGCTTTACTTTATCCCATAAATCTCTGCTTTAGTTTTATTCTGCAAATATATCCATGATAACTGTGAATAAAATGTGCTTTAAATATATTTCCTTCCTTTAGTTTAACTAATCATTTCAAATAAATCAATGAATCAGTCAATCCCTAAATATAGCTCTGCCAACTAAGTAATTTTTTCATTCTTTAACTTCAGTTTAGATTAGTCATCAACTCTAGTTATGCTCAGTACCAACTTTAGTTATGCTCGGTAATTAGCTCTTGCTCGGTAACACTTGCTTAGTTACTACGGTGCTCGGTATACACTATGAACTGCTCGGTGTTCACTGTCACTCAGTGTATACAGACCTCTTAAGTTTTACCGACCACATAAACTTTGTCTTTTCAGATCTTCAAGTTTGTGAAAATATGTGTATGAACAATAAAACCATATCAAGTTAACATCAATGACAATACAATACATTAACTGATTTAATGTCTTGCATTCACTTTTGCATCTCGGTGATCATCAAATTATCATCTTCAAGCATTCAATCAGTTATAGTTCATCAATCTCTCCCTTTGGCATTGATGGCAACATACTATGAAATATGCTATAACATACCACACTTATTGTTCTATAACCAATTCAAATATCAGAGTCTCGATAAGCTCTTCTAGCTCAGATTTGATTCTGGTGTGTGTTCTCCCTTTCTTCATTCCCTTCAATGAATAGGTGTAGCAATTTTATCTTCTGATTATGTCTCTCCCTTTCTTGTAGAATCTCTTCTCCCTTTTTTTGGATAGATATGTAGTGTTAACTTTCTCCAATTCTCTCCCTTTGATGGATATTTTATTGAATATCTCTCTCCATTTGACAACAATGCCAAAAAAAATATTTATAGCTCTGTAGTAGCCAGCAATATCTCTGGTGTGTGTCTCAGATAAGTACCTTTAGTGTACTAATTTCTCATTGTAGTCCATGTCTCATCTTGCATCAACATGATTAATTATTTGATAATGCATAGGCTGATGTAGACTCCAAGTTAGCTTAGTGACCAGTAGACAAGGGATGAAACCCTAGTCTATTTCTTAGGTACTCAAATGTATCTTTTGGCAATGGTTTTGTGAATATGTCTGCTAGTTGTTCTTTGGATTGTACATATTCCAATATTATATGTTTCTCTTGTACTTGTTCCCTCAAGTAATGATACTTAATAGCTATGTGCTTTGTCTTAGCATGCATCACTGGAGTACCATCATGATGTAGACCCATTATTTAAGTTGTCAACTCAGACATACTATGAAGAGACTATTGAGTTATCGCTATGAGATTTAATCAGTCAGTATTTGTTATGAAGAAAGGATGATTAAACATTATATTATTGTAATCGTTTGAAATGTTTATAGAACTTGTATTATCACAATAGATAATTACCGGGTCAAGAATTTCTTCATTCATACCTTTCAACAATTGCTTGATCCATGTAATGTTAGAGCGATTTGCAGCAACATCTACATATTCTACTTCTGCAGTTGATTGAGATATGCATCTTTTCTTTTTACTTATCCATGTGACAAGTCTGTCACCCATAAAAAATTCTCCTCCTGTAGTAATCTTTCTATCATCTATGTTTCCAGCCCAATCAACATCAATGTAAACTTGTAGCTCATAATTTCCTTCTTTATTGTACCACAAAGCATAGTCTTCAGTATTTTTCAGATATCTCAAAATTCTTTTAATAACAGTCATGTGTGATTCCTTAGGATTAGTAGAGAATCTTGTAACTATACCAACTGCATGTGCTATATCAGGTCTAGTGTATAAAACATACATTAGTTTTCCAATCATAGATCTTTATAAGGTATGATTTACCTCGACTGTCTTGTCTTCCTTTGTCAATTTGCATCCGGTTTCCATAGGTGTTCCAACTGGTTTGGAGTCCTCCATCTTGAATATCTTCATAACTTCTTTGATGTATTTGGATTGTGTGATTTAGATGCCTTTAGCCTGTTTTAGAATCTGTAGGACAAGAAAAAATTTGATCTCTCCAAACATTGACATTTCAAATTCTTTTCTCATTTCATCAACAAATGACTTGCATAGCATATCATTACCTCAAAATATGATATCATTAACAAATATCTCAACAATCAAAGTTTTATCATCAGTATCTCCTTTCAAATACAGATTACTATTATCACTTGTTCTAACAAATCCAATACTAATGAGATAAGAGTAAATTCTTTCATACCATGCTCTCAGTGCTTGTTTCAATCTATACAAGGCTTTATGTAGTTTACAAACCATGTTTCTCTTTTTAGGATCAACAAACCCTTCAGGTTGTTCAATGTATACCTCCTCTTCTAGTATTCCATTCAGAAATGCATATTTAACATCCATTTGGTATACTTTGAATCCTTTAAAAGTACCAAAAGCAAGTAGAATTATTACTCCTAGTCTAGCAAAAGGTGCAAAGGTTTCTCCATAGTCAATACCTTCTTCTTGTGCATACCCTTTGCATACCAGTCTTGCTTTGTTCCTTGTGACTTCTCCATTCTCATTAAGTTTATTTTTGAAAATCCATTTGGTGCCAATGCAATTTTTGTCACTTGGTCCAGGTACTAATGTCCATGTTTTATTCTTCTCAATCTATTCAATCTCTTCATTCATTGCACTAACCCATTCTTGATTCTCAAGTGCAACATTAACAGATTTAGGCTCAAAATCACAAATTAAACATCTATTGTTAAGTGACTTACTTCTTGTTCTCAGTCCTTCTCTTTTCCCCCCAATGATATGGGCCCGTGGATGATGTCTTCTTACATATTTAGTAAGTACAGGTTCAGATCTCTATTCTTCATTTTGATCTTCATCGCTCAGTTCAACATTGTGAGCAATTTCCTGATTCTCGATGTGTGTAACCTGTTTCTCGGTTGCATTGTTCTATCACTCAATGAAGGTGTCAGGCTCTTCAATGTAGACAATTTTTTTGTAATATCCAGGTTCCTTTCTAATTTCCTCATCATTTTTCTCAACAAATTCATCCACTTTAACATTTGCACTTTCAATGATTTTGTTAGAAGATTTATTCAGACATATATAAACTTTGCTCTTAGTAGAATTTCCTAGAAATATTCCTTCATCACTTTTAGAGTCAAGTTTCCCATTTCTATCATCTTTTAGTATATAACATTTAATTCCAAAAATTCTAAAGTAACTCACATTTGGTGTGTATCCATACCATAGCTCATAAGGTGTCTTATTTGTGTCTTTCTTCAATTGAACTCGGTTCAGTGCATAGACAACAATACTTACAGCTTCTGTCCAAAATTTTTGTGTGATGCCTTTTTCAATCATTAGTGTTTTGGCACAATCAACAATTGATCTATTCCTCCTTTTAGCAATCTCATTTTGTTGTGGTGTTCTCGGTGCAGAAACCTGTCTTGTAATCCCATGCTCATTACAAAAGTTAGTAAATTCATCATAAATAAATTCTCCTCCTCTATATGATCTTAAACATTTCAGTTATTTTCCACTTTGTTTTTCAAATTTATCTTTATACCATTTGAGCATCTTAAATGCTTCAGATTTCTCTTTTAAGAACATGACAGTCATCATCCTAGAATAGTCATCAACAAATAGAATAAAGTATCTATCACAATAATAACTCTTTTTTCTCATTGGTCCACATAAGTAAGTATGGACTAACTCCAGAATAGCATTAGATGTGTAGGGTTTGATCTTGAAACTAGACTTTGTCATTTTTCCTATTTGACAATTCTTGCACATAACATGGTCGGGCTTTGAAATACTCAGTAAGCCTCTCACTTTTCTTTTCTTACTTATCTTAACCATGTTGTCAAAATTCACATGACATAACCTTTTATGCCACAACCAAACATCTTAATTTATATCCAATAAACAAGTGGTCTCAATATCATCAAGATAGAATATATTACCTTTTGTTTGTTCACCAGTATCGATCAACTTTCCTGTTCCATTATAGATCATTGTCTTTTTGTTCTCAAATGCAACTCGGTGTCCTATATTGTTCAGCTATGAAGAAATCAACAAATTATAGTTAAGTCCTTTCACCCAATATTGATTTTCACATCTGATCATATTATTCAACATGATGGTACCTTTTCCTTCAACTGGGCAAGGTGAGTCATTACCCATCCTAACTGATCCACCATTATAATATTCAAAATTTTCAAACTTTTCTTTATCTCCAGTCATCTGATGAGTACATCCACTATCAATAATCCAGACATCAATTTTTCTAACTTTAGATATGAGTGTTGTTTCAATATACCTTTCTTCTTTGTCTGAATCATCCTTCATAGAAACAAATACTACCTCAATATCTTCATCAGAATCCGTACCAAAATTTTCAGCTTTGTTCTCAACCAGGTAACAAGCCTTCTTGCCTTTGTCCTTGTAATATCGGTTATCTCTTTTGTCAGAGTGTCGATTGTGTTAGTTCCTTTTTTTTCTTACACATAAAATAATTGTAGTAAGCTTTCTCTATTGTCCCATACACTGATCAAGCAAGAAAATAGAAGAACAAAAATAAGGTTATCACACCCTCTGCACTTTGAGTTCTACAAACTCAGGTGGGTTTACCCTTTTACTTAGAATAATCAAATCACAACATTATTCCAGCAAATGCATAGTGGAATTACATATCTTAACCTCTGTAACATTTATTTGATAGACTAAAACATATCAAAAAAGATCAATTTTGTAGTGATAGTCACCCAATCCAAATGAATAATAGACAAATGTTTTATCCTAGGGCATGGAGTCACTCTAAATATTCATAACCATTTGTCATAAACACAAACTCATAAACACCTATAGATCTAAGAAAGGAAGACAAATACACCTTGCATATCAACCCTCACACATATGCTGAACAAATCATCAAATTCATAACCAACCCCAAGTTTTACTGAAATGATCCTAAGGTAATTTAATCTTTCCTTGAAAGAACCCTAAGATAAATTCATAATCTGCTTGACAAACATATAAATTGAATAATTCTTAATTACCCAATTTAAGAAAAACTCAAAATACAGAAATAAAGACAACTACTCATCATAAGTACAAAAACTGTTGATGGATTTGTATTTGTATTTATATCAAAACAGAGTCATTACATTCAAAAATATCCTTTAAAACCCTTATCAAAATATTAGTCTCAAACCAAAGTTTATACAATACAATTTTACTTCAAACAAGATATGGTTATCCTTTTCCCAGCAGTCTTGGAATCCTTTTATAACTAAGGATGCAACAAGCTTCAGACTCCATGGGAAGATTACAAAAATCTTGGAACAACTTAATTTCAAAAAAATAACCACTTAGAAATAGAACACGAATGGCAAAAGATCTGCAAAGTCGAACAGAAGTTGTAGTTGCTTTGAAAATATCTTCTCATCCTTTCATTTTGGCTTCCCACCTGTTCATCTGCTTGGCGGTGGGCCAATTGAAATTTTTATCTTGCTCTAGCTTGGCTAAGGCTTCTTTCCACCTAGAATATAGGATCATCTTTGCCTCAACAAGAAATTTTTTCATATCCACCTCAACTTTGAATAAGCTATCAATTAATTCATTGTAGTAACCTGCATCTATATCCTTCTCTAAGTGTTTATTTAGATCCTCAGCCTTCCAAATTTCATCAAATTATATATATCCCATTCTGGCTGTGGCTTCAAAACACTAGCATCATCCTAAATTTTGGGGATGAGTGCAGGGCACTGATCACCAAATAACTGTAACTTATTGCTTATCAAATCATCTTTTCCATTAAATAAAGCATAAGAAGTATTCATTTCATTGATCATTTCAATGGTCTTTGTAACCTTGTTAGGGAAATCATCACTGTATAGCATTGTAGTCTTTAACTTGTCCATCAATCTGTTCCTTCCTGACCAGGTTATAAAAGTAGGCTCAAGAAATGCCATGGCCTCTGCAGCAGTTTTGGATGCATCTTGTAATGATCCATACAATGTATGCACCAGTGAAGTCTTCTATTTCAACACATCCACCCTATGTTGTAGTATTGCAAGAATCATAGAAGCAACATTATTACTTTTCTCTTTTAAGGGTTCTTTTGTCTGGCCTTCTTATAGTGCTAAATCACCCTCTATCTTTGTTGATGCATCCAATTTATCTATTACAATCACCTAGGGAACTTCATTTGTTTCCTTTTCCTGTAGTTCTTTCTTCGTCTTCTCTACTTGTTCTTCCAAGGAATTATTATGTACCATGACTTCTTCATGTTTCTTAGCCAGTGAAATCATCTGGCTGAAAGTATGCTCATATATTTTAGATAGATCCTCTATCTTAGCCAGGTTCATGAATGAAACCTAGGTAATCAAGTGAGCAATTTTAGTGTCACTAGTATTTTACAAATTCCAGATCATTATGTCTACCCTCCTTTTTTCTCTTATGTTCAAAACTAGAGGCTTTTGTGTGGCAGGGGCAAGGGACCAAATGGCCAAGGTCTTAGACTTAGGATCAAAACCTGATCCTCTCAACACATCATCAATCTCAATTTCTATTTTAAACATGGGGTTCTCTTGCCTTCTGATCTGGTTAATGATAAAAGTGGATTGTAAGTTCCAGTCAGGCGTCAACAATACTCCACTATTTTGCACCAAGAACCTAGCCTATTCCATAGTGATAAATTCACTCTCAGGATCATATTCCTAGAGTGTCTTTACAATTTCCTCATTTTTCTCTTCCCATCCTTCTTCTTCTATCAAATTTTGCCTTAAATCCCTCTGTTTCATCTTGATCAGGAAACTTTTGAACTCTTCTGATTTTATAAATTCATCATCCTTCATGTGTTCATTAGCCATCATCACCCTTTCATCCATTTATGTATTCAAGGTCATCTCATTTTCTCCCTGGCCTTCATCTTGTGGCATAGTTTGCAATTGTTTTCTAATCTTTCTAAAATACTTTTCATGTTCTGTCACCATAGCCTTGGCCATACTCTTCCTAGCTTGAACTATTTTATCCTCTATTTTTTGCTTCTTTCTAGGTGGTTCTCTAGCAAAAGTGGCTTCCTCTCCAGCTTCTTCACATTGTTCAGACTGTTCTAAATTCTCTTTACCATGCAAGGCCAATGTATAAGGGGATCCTTGAGACTGTACATCTTCAACAGTGAATTTGGGCACTTGTGCCATCAAGTTTTCATAGGAGTCCAACATTTTCTCAATTCTCTGAAAGTATGGGGTATCAGGAAAGAAATCAAAAAATGTGTTATCTGATTCCTTCCATTCAACTTCTACTCTCATCAGATATTTCCACTTTCTCCTCCTCTCCTGGACCTCAATTTTGTCCATTTTGTTTCTAACAACGTCCTCATCAGCCAAGGCCTCATGATCTCTTATAGTTTGCCAAGGGGTCATACTTTTCAAAGATATTTTGATGAACTGTTCTGGGTCACAAAACCTTAACACCGTGGTTGACATTATATACTACTTTAGGAAGCCATTAATCTTCTCAAAAGTCTTTTTTCCTATAGAGAAGTCAAACCCCACCCATAACTTAGGGACAAAAGTACCCTTCTTATGCCCTTCCGAAAATTCTTTGTCTACCCAAGTAATTTTCCAGATAAATTCTAAGAAAAAAATTCTAAGTGGGACAAATTTAGGGAGAACATGGGGTGGCTATGAACAATGTCCATAGACCCTAATGATAGTGAAATTATCAAAGTAAAATAAATCACCCCAATTATGGCTAATAGACTGAGCCTGAATGAAATTCCATGGTCTTAACAATCTTCTAACATCAAAAGATAACCTTTCCCTTTTTACTCCTAACATATTAATAATTGGAGCAACAATCCAATTTTGAAAACAAAAAAAAGAAGAATGTACTGAGGCACTATCCCATACCTGGGTCCATCTCTGAATTGGCATCTCAACCCCATATTCTAAATCAAACAATTCTAATTCCTTGTCCATGGATGCCTTGTTGCAACACAAAATAAGGAACATTAAGTGTGAATAATGCTTGAAAGTAGGAACATGAAAATGTTAGGAACCTATTTGTTCCTTCTGTTTATTTTTTTAGTGTAGTGTTGTCGGACGCATATGCTTTGCAAGTCGTCCTGTGAGTATATTTTATTATCCCACATGCATAGGTAGTATTACTTTTCTAGATCATACTTAGTATATAAGAGTAGGTTGAGGCCTTTGATGGACACCGATGAATTTATTGTATTGAGCT
>MU225516.1:232855-246998 GCA_018584345.1 Thuja plicata | reverse complement strand
GAAACAATAACCATTAAAAGGTCTTACCTCTTTGCAATCTCTTTCCAAATGCCCATGTTTATTGCATGCATAACAAGTTCTGTTAACTTGTCTGATTTCCCTTTTAGGTGGTTCAGATATAACCTCTGTAGTATCTTCAACTTTCTTAGCTTCTGAAGATGCTTCAAGTGTTTTTTATTTCTCTTGTGATAATTTGATTTCATCTTGTGCTGTAGTGAATCCAAGACCAGTAGTGTTCCCTTTTTTTCTTTGCACATTGAGCTGGGATTGAATCAAATCAGAACTTGTGTGGAGTTTATCAATCTTATCCTTTTCTTCTGTTAATTTAGTTTCCAACTTCTTCTTCATGTTTTCCAATTCCAAGACTTTTGTGTTTGCCTGCAAAAGTTCATCTTCCAATTCTTTTCTTTCTTTGATCTTGTCTTCAATGGTGTTCTAGCTATCTGTAAGATGTTCCTCCAGATCTTCAAGTTTATCCTTTAGAGATTTATTCTCATCATTAATCTTTTTGACCATTTGTCCTAGATCACTTGTAGAAAAATCTTTCAGATCTTTTCTTAGCTTTTTAATAAGTATTTGAGAGCCATCATTTTCAATCTTAGTTCTTCATTTTCCTTCTCAGATCTATCAAGATCTTCAAGAGTTGCTTCAAGATTCTTTTTCAAATATTTTGCTTCAGCTGAGTCCATGATCTCCTCAAGTGGTTAAACTTTCTTTCAGAGGACCAGAGCTCTGATACCAATTGTTAGAAACACTGAGAGGGGGGGGGGGGTGAATCAGTGTTTATCAATTAATTATAAATTAAACATATATCAAATGTGCATCCAAAGAATCATAACACAAGAACACATAACACATGATATGATTATGGAGAACCTTGATCAGAGGAAAACTCTGGTGGGGATAAGTACCCACAAAATATTGTACTAGGTATAATGAACCTGTTAAAGTTCCTTTGCCCTGTTAGAAGCAGTCTTTACAAATTAAGTACAATGACCTGGTTAAAGGTCTGACCCTATTAGGATTATTTTATAATAACCCTGTTAGGGGTGGATGGCTCACTGCCCAAATAATATGAAGGCTACAACCCTCTGAATGTTGATATGCACTATATCAAAAATGAACTGATGTAGTGACACTATTGTCTGATTAGTTCCATGTATGCGTGGATGCTCCTACTCCTTCAAAGAGCTATATCATCTTCTGACTTCATTATACTGTCCCTCTATAACTTCTTCTTACACAATAATCGACACTTGTAACATTACATTACATACTTATATCTTCAAATCTGAATAGGCGTGACCCAAAACAAATCATTAGTCGGCCCTAAAACAAAAATACATGATGCTTCTGAACAAGTCATCCAAAGTGTGTTTACTATAACATTAATTACATTATTACAAGCTTATAACTAAAGGTTCTTAGCCATTACATTATAAAATCATACACGCTGATCAAAAGTGTAGTCGGCTTCCATGCTCTATTTCCTGGACTGCAGGTCTACTAATCTGTCTGTAAATTTTCCATACTGATGTTCCATACTCTATGCATTTGGATCTAGCATGTATATACACCATAGAGTATATACCTAAGAACGCATGTTCTGGTGTGATCTCTAACACGTGCGCTGATGTGCTGATCTTTGTATCTCTCTGTTTGTCTTGTTTTCTATACTTAGTCATTTTATCTTCTAAGTTATCTTTGACAGAAACTTAGTATGACTTTGTTGCCATGATTGACAATACAAAATAATTCATGCTTCCTTAGGAAGTCAACTTTACAATAGTCTTTAACCAATTAACCTTAGTACAAACTTGCCATAAATGCAAGGGAAAAGAACCCATATTTGATCAATCACCTAGGAACAACTCACAATTTTGGTTTGATTCCAAGAGTCACCTTAGTGAGTTGGGTACCCCCTTAGCATATTCTTGCTTGAATATGGATATGAGTTACACAATGACTCGATGAGAGAGGGAAGACATGGATAAACATCTTGATGACATATTCACAAAGCATAAAGATGCTATTTCATTTGGTGGTTCCTCTCATGATAGTCGACCAGTCTCAACCCTTATCTCAACTAGATATCTAGATGTGCACCAAAGGGATGAGAGAGGTAAGAGGCAAGCTTATCAAGATGAGAAATCACAACATCAAAACCAAGATGATGAACCCTATGACACTTGTGTGAATGCAAAATACACCAATAATATGTTTTGACATTCAAGACCAAGTTCACCACTCAAAACATCTTCAAGATACATGAGTGAAAGACTTAAAAGGATTGAGCATGAAAGGAAAGTATTCCTAGATGACCAAGCTATAAAAGAAGAACAATTTAGACTCCTAGAGTTGGAGAGAAAAACATTGTTGGAAATAGAAAGGAAATCTTTCCAAGAGGAACAAGATAGACTCTTGGCTCAACAACTTAATGACCAATTTAACAACATTGATGTTAGTGGTGGAAACAATTCTCCTCCATCCACCCCTCCTAAGACTCCAAGAAGTGGAAGACGTTCAAGAACACTGTCACGATCTCCTATCCCTAGAGGAAGAAGGGCCTCAAGACATGATCATTATAGGAGATAGACACCTCCTAGGAACTCAAAACAACCTTCACAACATGCTCATCATGGTTCAAAATATGGGGGTAGTAGCTCAAGTTTTGATCTCACCTCCCAGGACTTCATGAAAATGCAACAAGAGCCACTTTTCCAATAGTATGTAGAGAAATATTTATAGAAAAACAAAGACAAGTTCCTAGAGATTTTAATCAACAAGAGTGCTAGAGTCCCTTACAACTTTGATGTGGAGAAAAAAGATTAAGAAGCAAGGTCCATCTCAAGAAGAGGAGGTCAAACAACTTAAGAGCATGATGGAAAAGATGTTAGCACCCAAGAATTCATTCTCACTATATTCAATTTGTCATAATCCTTTTGAAAAAAGTGTTAACATGAAAGACTTCCCTAGAAAGATTGAGATCCCTCAATATGAAAAATATGATGGGAATGGAGATCCACATGATCACGTGCGCCAATTTTATACCACAAGTTTTGAGTTCCATCAAGATGACTCATACCTCATGAGATTGTTCCCAAGGAGTCTTAAGGGTCAAGCGATGGAATGGTTCACCAACATAATGCCCCCCATTAAGAATTTCAAAGAGCTCATCCATAGATTTGTTCAACACTTTGCATACAATCTTTCAAGATCTATCACTATATTGGGCTTATGAAACTTAAAGCAAAATCAAGGGGAATCCTTTGTTACTTTCTTGCAAAGGTGGAGATGACAATTCTCTTGCTACCCTAGGACCATTCTTGAAAACAAAAAGATTGACATCCTTGTTAGCAAATTAGTTCCCAAAATGCGGTATGAAGTTAGGAAGATGGTTTTTTATTCCTTTGACACCATGGTTGAAACTGCATGTAGGATTGAGGATGTTTTGAAAGAACAAGGAATTTTGACCAAACATGGAAACAACAACAACATGGTCAAAATAACAACCCTAACAAGGATAAAGGGAAGAACTCACATTGGAATAGGAACAAACAAGTCATTAATGATGGAGTTGTGGACTCCTCCCAACCCAAAGATCAAACTGTGCTCCACTTGTCTAGTGTTGTTCAAGCCATGAAACTCAATACATCTAATCAACAAGAGAATAGGCCAAGATGCCAAGATAGGCCTAAGAAAGAAAGACGTCAGTTTTCAAAACTTGGTGACTCATATGAGGATGTCTTGAAAAAAATTATCGCCAACAACCTTGCACATCCTCAAGATCCCATGAAGCATCCACATTTGTGGGATGAGAAAGCCTTTTGCAAGTTTCATAATGGTATTGGACATGACATTGAAAACTGTTGGAAGCTCAAGTATATTATTCAATATCTCATTGAGAATGGAAAACTTAAAGTAGATGGATTGAACACCAACACCGATCATAAGGCATTCAAAGAACCATTTCCCAAGTATGAAAAGGGGGAAGCCTCTAAAGCTAAGAATGACAAGGCTGAGATCAATTACACTTACACAGATGCGGAGAATGTTATCAACATGCTTGAAGTTGTAGAAGAAAATTTCAACATGATGAGGGGTAAAGATCCCTATGGTTATGATCTAGACATGGACTTTCCTCCTCTCTTTGATGAAGAACACATCATGGTGCTAAGGGGTCCTAACTCTAGAGTTTCATCGCAAGCCCTCAATGCTGTCACACAAAGTCAAGGTCCCGTTGTCATTAGAGGACCCAATTTAATTCAACTAAGTAAAACTAAGCAAGTGGCATCCAAGAATGTCATCTCAAAACCAACAGTCAATCCTAAGTTGAGTTATAACCTTGTAGATTAATTACAAAGAACCACAACTTAGATTATGATCTTTGAGCTCTTATAATTGTCCCCAAGACACAAGCAAGTCCTTGAGGATGCTTTGCGCATGATGAACATCCCCAACAACTTAGATGTTGATCAATTCTAGAACATGGTTAAACATATTGCTAGCCCTCATTACCTTACATTTTCATAGGATGATGATAAATCTTTGAGCCACCCACACAATCTTGCCCTTCATATTGAGGTCATGATCCACAAAACCCGTGTTAGGTGCGTGTTGATAGATGGGGGTGCTGGGCTTAATATTTGTTCCTTTAGTTTTTGAAAGAGTTGGGTTATTCTAAAAAAATATAGATACTAGGAAAAGGGTCACCATCAAGGCCTATGATGAGGCAGAAAGAAGTTCCAAGGGGTTGGCCATCCTTCCTGTTAGGATTGGGCCTGTGGAAAAAGATATTTTATTTCAAATAGTTGATGCTGGTCCCCTTGCGTACAATATCTTGCTCGGTAGACCGTGGATTCATGATATGCAAGTAGTGTCATATATCTATCATTAGTGTGTTAAGTTCCCTTACAATGGAATAGAGATTTTTATACCTAGGGATAACACTTTATCTGTCAATTCTATTTTAGCAGGAACTCATGTTCCCCTCAATAGAGAAGTAGAAGATTTTGATGCAACCTTAGCTGAATGCAAAGACAAGCTCAAGTCAGTAGATCTTGGCATGAGGGGGTATCAACTCAATTCCCTCACAACACTACCAGTTTCACCTAGGTCTTATTGAAAGCCTTCACATGAAAATAAACCTTCGTCTTCAGCAATGACTTTATTTGACACGTTTGTAGAGTACTCATTGCCTATCCAAGATGAGAAAGAAGAGATGTTTGTTAGAGATTAGATTTATAGAGAAGAGAAATACATGCATAATGAGGCCTTCTCTCTCTCTCCTAAGGCTTATGGAAGAGGGTATACTTTTTTCAAATAGATAGGCTATCCTAGAAATGACCCTCTTAATCACAGATTGGATGCTAGAGCCAAACCTCTTGATCATGCTCTTTTTGGATGCAATTCTAAGAAGCCGGTTGGCCTAGGATTTGCAAATCGCAACAAGCACACTAATCCTATCTTTGATAGGTTGTATAGTGAATATGAACTAGAATACATACCTAATTTGACAAATTAGCAAGACATGTGTGAAGATTGGGTCCCTTCCACTAATCGCCTTTGGGGAGATTCAGATGTTTCGGTTACCCATGTGTCAGTTGCAACTTTAGAACAAGATGAATCAAATGTAGAAGATCCTTTCAGAGAACATCAATGCAAGAATCTTGTTTGTTTAATGGGTAGAGAAAGTATTACCCTTGATGACACTAGACCTTCCACATCAAGAGGTCCCAAACCTTCATGGTGTAAACATCCTAGTCGTAGTTCAGACACAAGTTCATATGAGTATGAATGAGACTCCTTAGAACCTTCTACAGTTGACATGGATGTTGTTGTTATCCACACTTATAGTTCTCAACCCGAGGTAGCCAACGAGTCACATGTAGGATTAGAGGATTTGAACCTATGTGTTGCCTTAGTGGATGATTCTTCACTTGTTAGGATGAATCCTGATTTGGGTAGCTTAGAAGGATACTTGATAGACTCTGACTCTTTGGTCACCAATGATAATATCATTCACATTTATAACCTTGAACTAGTTGTTGACTTGCGTCTTGTTCATCCTGACCTCATTGATTGGTCCCAACGCTATCAAGAACCTGAGCTCTTAATATTTCAAAATGATTATGAGATAGCTTGTTACCTAAATGCCATTGAACCTATAGTCTCTTCCACCAGTGAATTGGCTACCAACATGACAGAGCCAAACATCAAGTACCTTAGTCAAAAAATAAAAAGAAAATAAAATCAAAATAATAGGAGTTCTGATGGAAAAAACCACTGTGTGGCGGTGTCAAAACTGAAAAAGTAAAAAGAAATGACATCTCTAAGGGTGAAAACCTCTCTAAGGCACCTAAGGATGAGGTACTTGATCATCTCCCTAGCTACTTTCAAGATATATATTCAGTGCTTATTGAACCAACACAAGCAGTCAATTTGGGTACAGATGAGGCTTCATAGATAGTACACTTGGCTGAGGCCTTGTCACCTCAAGAAAAAGAAGCTTACACTAAGTTCTTACATAAAAAGAAGATCAATTCACATGGAATTATTCAAATATGCCAGGGTTGGACATTAATCTTATCATGCATCACTTTTCCATAGCTCTGGGTGTCAAACCAGTTAAACAAAAATTGAGAAAGATGCATCCTCACATAGCTCTCCTAGTCAAAGAAGAATTGGAGAAAATCCTTGGTGTAAGATTCATAAGAGCTATCACCTATGTTGAATGGATATCAAACATTGTACCAGTTTCCAAATATGACAAATCTATTTGAGTTTGCATAGATTTTAGAGATGTCAATAGAGCATGCCCAAAGGATGACTTTCCACTTCCCAATATAGACATGATAGTGGATATGACTACGGGTTATGAGATTTATTCCATGATGGATGATTTTTCCAAGTACAATCAGATTAAGATAGCTCCTGAAGATCAAGAAAAGATTGCATTCACTTGTGCATGGGGTACCTATTGTTGGAAATTTTTTCCTTTTGGATTAAAAAATGTAGGAGCCACCTATCAACGAGCTATGACAACTAGTTTTCATGACATGATGCATAAAAACATGGAAGATTATGTGGATGAAACCTTGGCCAAGTCTCAGAAGAGAGATACACACTTAGACAATTTAGAAGTCATTCTAGATCACATGGAACAATTTCAACTAAGGTTAAATCCTAAAAAGTGTGCATTTGGAGTCACCTCTGGAAAACTACTTGGATTCATCATTTTAGAAAAATTAATAGAGGTAGACCATGAAAAAGTCCAAGCAATCATAGATATGCCACCTCCTAGAAGCATTAGTCAAATGAGGAGTCTTCAAGGACGTCTTCAATGTATAAGGAGATTCATTTCACAATTGGAAAATAGAGCTCAACCTTTTAACAAGAACTTACACAAGGGAGTCAAATGTGTTTGGAATGAGGATTGTCAAAAGAGCATAGATCAAATCAGGAAGTACTTGGCAAATCCTCCCATTTTAATGCCTCCTATCCTAGGGAAACCACTTATTCTATACATTTTAGTGACAAAATCTTCCTTGGGGGCATTACTAGCTCAACTTTATGAACATGGGAAAGAAAGAGAAATATACTACATTAGCCATACTCTTGTTTCATATGAGGTTAACTACACCAGCATTGAGAAAGCTTGCCTTGTAGTTGTGTTTGCTTCCCAAAAGTTACGACATTACATGGTTGCACACACTATACACCTCATAGAAAAAATATATCCACTCAAGTATTTGCTAGGTAAGGTTTCCCTCATAGGCAGACTTGCTAAATGGATGATGATACTTTTAGAATTTGACATAGAGTACATTGAGCGTAAAGTAATCAAAGGACAAGCCATAGAAGATCAATTGGCTAATTTCCAAATACAAGATAATGCACCTATTCAAATTGACTTCCAAGGTGAGCACCTCATGTATCTGACTGAAAGAAAATGGAAGATGTTCTTTGATGGATCCTTTATGAAAAATAGTTCAGGAGCTGGTGTGTTGTTTGTTTCTCCTCATGGGTACACAATCCCTAAGTCTTATAAATTATTGTTCCCATGTACAAACAAAATTGCTGAGTATGAAGCTTTAACAAATGGACTTAAGATGGCCATAGAATGGAGAATCATAGAGTTACACATCTATGGGGATTCACAGCTGATAATCAACCAAGTTAATGATGAATATCAAACAAAACATGAGAAAATGGTACCTTACAAGCAAATGGTTTATTCCTTGAAATGATACTTCACATTTATCATGTTTCAGCAAATCTTGAAACCTTTAACCGATCTGAACACAGAAACCTTACCCAAAATGCCTCTCGCCATTCCCTTATCTTTGGTGATTTTTATAGGAGGATTCTCGATGGAACACTTCTTAGATGCTTAGAAAAGGAAGAATTCGACCAAATGTTAGTTGAAATCCATGAGAGCATCTGTGGGGGACATTACAATGGTCTTGCCATGGCTTGAAGGTTTCTTAGGGCGGGGTATTATTGGCCTAAGATGTAGATTGATGCAGTAGCTTTTTCAAACTCATGTGAAAAGTGTCAAAAACATGGTAACCTGATACATGATCCAGGCAGGGAGCTCATTCCTTCTATATCTCATTGGGCATTTTAGCGCCAGGCCTTTGATCTTGTTGGGCAGATTCATCCCAAATCATTAGGTGGACACACATTTATTATCACTACTACTGATTACTTCACTAAATGGGTAGAAGTTGTCCCACTTTCTGTTGCCTCAGGCAAGATAGTCTCTCTATTCATTCTGAACCATATCATCTGTCAATATGGAGTACCTTCAAATATTATCACTGACAATGGAGGCCAGTTCAAAAATAAGAACATTAAAAAAATCTGCAAGAAATTCAATATTAAACAACATTGGTCCTCCATTTACTTCCTGCAAGGAAATGGTCAAGCAGAGACATTAAACAGAACCATTCTTAAAATCCTACATAGAACAGTCTATAAGAATGGTAGAGATTGGCACTTACAGATAAATCTGGCTTTGTGGGCCTATAGAACAAGTATTTGTAATCCTACTAGGGCTACTCCTTTTTCCCTTTCATATGGCACTGAAGCAATGTTACCTTTGGAGGTTGAGATTCCTTCACTTAGAGTTTCCCTCAAAGGTCTAGTTATAGATGAAGACTACTGCGCCATGAGACTTCAAGAGTTAGAATTTATAGATGAGAAACATCAAGCGTCATTTGACCATATGAGGGTTTATCAAAAGTGCATGTCCAAAGCCTTCAACAAAAAGGTTTTCCCTAGAGAATTCCAAGTGGGAGATCTTGTCCTACATGAAAATCCTAAGAATCAACAACATAGAGATCAAAAAGGCAAATTTGAACCTAATTGGCTTGGACCTTACATCATTACATCAAATTTTGGGTCAGGTGCTTATTTACTGTCTACATCAGAAGGAGTAGCTCCCTAATCCTATCAATGTCTTGCACCTAAATAAGTTCTATCCATGATGCTCATTCTGTCTGGGGGCATCCTTTGTACATACTTATTGATCCTGAAAAAATCCCAAAAAATGATATATTGTCAAAAATGCTAAAAATAAGAAAATGTCCTAAAAAAATGATCATCTTAGTGAAAACCTAGAAATAGGCTCTTTGATGTATCTCCAAAACAATTATATATTCCAAAAATACAAAAAAAATTCAAAAAAAGAAAGAAAAAGTGCCTTGGTGAAAACCTGGAATCAGGCGCCTTGGTAGCAAAAAATTGTAATAAAATCCAAGTGGTGAAAACTTGGAAACAGGTGCTACTTGAGGCCTTTGCACCCCTATTTCTTAGTGCATGTCTGTAACACTTAGCCTTTCTCTACCATGCCTTGTCCTTGTTGCCTCGGTCTGGAATTTGTTAGAAACACTGAGAGGGGGGGGGTGAATCAGTGTTTGTCTATATCATACTTTTTTGCAACTTAAACATAAATCAAACATTCATTTAATGAAGCTTAACATAAGAACTCATAACACATGATATGATTATGGGGAAACCTTGATCAGAGGAAAACCTCAGTTCTAATTAGTACCCACAAATATTGCACTAGTATAATGAACCTGTTAAAGTTCCTTTTCCCTGTTAGGAGCAGTCTTTACAATGCAAGTACAATGATCTGGTTAAAGGTCTAACCCTATTAGGAGTCTTTTACAAAACCTTGTTAAAGGTATATGGCTCACTGCCCAATAAGATGAAGGCTACAACCTTTTGATAGTTGATATACACTCTATCAAAAGTGAACTACTATGATGACACTGTTGTCTAATCAGTTCTGTGTATGTGCGAATGCTCTTACTCTCTTAAAGAGCTTTATCATATACTGACTTCATCATACTACTCTTCTATATCTTCCTCTTACATAATAAATCAACACTTGTAACATAACTTTACATTACATACTTATATGTTCATATCCAAATAGGCGCAACCCAAAACAAGACTCTAGTCAGCCCTAAAACATAATACACAACGCTTCCAAACAATTCAGCTTAAGTGTGTTTACAAAAATACTAATTACATCATTACAAACATATAATCAAAGGTGCTTAGCCATTACATAACAAAATAACTCACGCTGATCAAAACACTAGTCGGCTTTCATGCTCTGTCTTCTGGACTGCTGGTGTACTGATCTATTTGTAACTTCTCTGTACTATCATGCTATACCATGCTTGTCTGGACTTAGTATGTAGACATCCCATAGAACATATATCTAAACATGCATACTCTGATTCGATATCTCACACATGCGCTGATGTGCTGATCGCTGAATATCTCTGTCTGCCCTGTTATCATACTTAGTCATTTTTCCATCTAAGTTATCTTTGATAGAAACTTAGTATGAATTTGTTTCCATGATGACAACACAAAAATAGTCATATGTCCTCTAGGAGTCAACTTTCCAAAAATCTCCCCCTTTTTCATTTATGGCAACAAAGGAATGTGGCCAAGTTTCCCAAAATGACTTAACACAAAAAATAACTGTATATCATAACATCTTTTATATATATACATATACTGCTCTCCATATATACACATTCTCTATTACTCCCCCTTTGGAATTAATGAAAAAGGTGTAAAAAAACTTGTGAGTCAAGATACTTATTCCATGTAGACTTCAGGGTACACAATCTGAAGAGATTGGATCTCTTTCTACCAATATACTTTCATTGCATCAACTTTCTGTAGATGCACGCATAATGCATATGTCAGCTTCTCCATTTTTATTAGGTCCATGCAAGGACCTTGATCATATGTCACAATGGTAGCATCAATCTGTTTGATGTTCTCATTTAAGATTGCTAGAGAGGGCACAAGTGCATTTCTCAACTGAGTTTGTCTGACTCTTATATTGCTGATTTCCAACTTAGCCTTTTCAATTTTGTCTAGCTGACCTTGATAGACATTGTTACATATGTTCATGTCCTAGGTAGATGTCTCAACTGATTTTCTGATAGTGTCCACCATGATCTCGGCCTCTTCTATCTTCTTGATGTGTTCAGAGGTGAACTTCACTCTGTCCATGCAGTTTGCGATGACTTTCTTTCCCTTAGCTGCCAATTCTTTCAATATGGATTGCCCAATATTTAAAGAGTTTAAGTCTAAGGTAAAGTTCTTTACCAATTCATTTAGTCTCTCCTTTTTTTATTCATCTTCTACAATTTTAGTAGCTAAGTCTACTAGGCTTGTAAAATGTGATTTGAAGTTTTTTAGAATGTTGTCCACGTCTTCAACTGATTGAACTTTGGCTACTTTCTTGTCTGCAGGCACTAAGTCATTCAACATGTTCATTGATTCAAAAAAGTGAGGGTTCCTCATCACTTGTTTCTCTTTTGATTTTTCCATAGCAAGAACACTGATCTTGATTAGGTCTTCTTCTCCCCATGCATCCAGACTTGCTGAATCAGGAGTTAACCTTGACAACAATGAAGTAGATGGTTGAGTGGATGGTGAGAATATAATATTCTGACTGGTATCAATGAATTCAATCTTTACTGGTATCTCTTTGATTTGTGTCTCATTATCTTGAGTATTCAAGTCAATTGGATCATTGGAGGGAACTTCATCTTGTTGTATAGATGTATCATTAGTGCACATCTCTTCAGTTCTTACAAATGCCTTATTAACTTTGTCCATGTCTTTGTTAGATACTGTCATGGATATCTTGATATTATCAACCACTATAGTATCTTCTGAGTCTTTTTCTGTATCAGAAGTTATTGTCACTATGGGCGGTGAAACCTATGGACCTATCATAGGTGCTATCTAAATTACTGGTTCTGTAACTTGTTTGGGAGGATTTGGAGTTTCCTTTGTAGTAGGCACCATTGATGGATACATGTGTCCATCCATAAACACTTGTGCAAATGCCTTTTTAGTTTCTTTTCCTATCTATTCATACTCTATGTTCATAATTTGTAGAGTCCTTATCTTGGTTCTGAGATGAGGCTTCACCAGATCTAATAGAATTACCTTCTCATCATGCGAGCATATAGGGAGAAGATTATCCAATGATTCTTCTCTTATCCTCATGTCTTCCTCAATTGCATGTCTTTTCATGATCTCCAGTATGTTCCATAACTTGTCAGGTATCACTGTCTTGAGTTCAAGAACTGACTTCTTAAACTTAATCATATGAGATATGATCATAGAATGTATCTCAATTTTATCAATCTCTTGATACTTTCCATACACTTTAGCAATTGTATCTAGTCTGACTTCATTCACAATTTTGTTCCTTAAGAAATTAAGACTAGGTCTGAATCCTACCTCAAGAGGAGCTTGAGTATTCCTTGCTTTTCTCCGTGTGTTCCTTGAGGATGGGTTATTTGTGGGTGCTTTCTTCCTTCCTCTAGACTTCTTGCTTGGTATAGAAGGTGGAGATGAGTCTAGGTCAATGGTGGTAGAGGGCGCAAAGGTGCTCTCTACTTTCTTCTTCTTCTGGATCTCTTTAGCCTTCTCAAGTTCTTTGGCTATCTTGGCATCTCTAACTTTGTCAAGATCTTCTTGAGTGACTCCATGTACTCTTAGAATGCTAGATGTAATCTTAGATGCCTTTCTTTTATTATCAACACTGTATAATATAGAATCAACTGCATTAGTCTTCTCTTTGTAAGTGCCCCATCTGGGCTCATTAGGATCTTTGGGCGCAAACAATAGAACTTGTACATATCCTTCTAACACATGTTCTTCCACTTCATAACCAAGAGGATGAATCCATTTGGTTCTAGGTTCAACTGCCTCCACGCAAGTGCAATCTGTTTCTACCATGATGTTGGAGATTTGATTCTAAGCAGTTGATTGATTGTATGTTTGTCATTGATGACAACATATAATAAACAATAGTAATTCTGTATGAACTTATCAGAATGACAATATGAAGACTTGTGTGGATAGATATATGTTGTTGACATGTTTATTATATTATGTTCATACACATAGACCTAGATATGATGTTTCAGTAAAGTTATGTAATTCTGTTATTGGCAGTTACAGTTTTGGAAGTGTAACGGTTTAGGGCCGACGTATATCACGTGTTTATTGAGTTGCACCTATCTTCTGTATATGCATGTGTATATTCATGATTAGTTATGAGTTGATGATATTAATCCAAAGGTGCCAAATGTGTTTCAAGAAGATTGCAAAGTTAGAGTTAAATTGGTGAGGCCGACTTAGTGAAGCGTCGCGTCTATTTGGTTTATATTTGTGCGGTTGTAATAATGCTTGCATGCTTAGTAGAGCCAAAAAGGATGTTATGAATAGTTTTCTTACATGTCCCATGATCTCATACTTTCAGGAAGATACTTATAGCAATTTAAAGGTGACACGCTAAGTGTGAATGATACGAAAAGATAAGAAAGATGTACAGAGCAGATTTTCAAAGTTAGTTCATTCATCAAGAGTCTACGTGAAGAAGAAGTGAAAGATTAAAATACACTGGAACTAATCAAGACAACAAGTCTACACTATAGTTCATCATTAGATATAATTCATATCTGTTATATAGAAGGTTGTAGCCTTCACCATCAAGCAGTGAGCTTTTGGACAGTGAGTCCACCACCCCTAACAGGGTTATTTGTAAAAGACTCCTAACAGGGTCCGACCCTTAACCAGGTCA
>MU225516.1:177580-205565 GCA_018584345.1 Thuja plicata | reverse complement strand
TATATCTTATAGAAAGAAATACAACGTAAACTGTAAGACTAAGAGTGCTTTTGTTAATTGTAAGAATACTTTGAAAATATGTGTAAATTGAATGAATGCTAGATAGAATATCTCAAAAATTTAACAATGAATCCAATGACTATATCCAATAATTGATAAGATGAGTGTCTATTTCAACTTGGGCAATATAGTCGATTCACTTTCAATCCTATGTACAACCTTGCAAGACAATATATATTCCAACACCATCAACTATTAAAATTTTATAGATGTAGAGATTTTAAGCCTCTTTATATCCTTGCTAGTTGAAAAAAATTTAACTCCTTTGGTTGGAAGACCAGTTGAACAAGAAGCTGAAAACACTAACTTTTCACGAACTCCTTGATAATCAAGTAGGGATATGAGATGTAAAATCTCTACACAAGCATTTCAAGAATAGAAATTGAATCTTCCTTCAATAATTGCAAGGGACTAATTGAAGTGAATTCAAATTTCTTACCACAAGTGAGACAGAAAATACTTATCTTTTATAAATTTTTAAATAATAGTACATTCGAGTCAATGTTGCAGTTGTGATAAAATTCTAAAAATAATAATAATGATAATAATCTTCTTCACATGGTCCCGGAATCCCTATTTATATAAAATCCAAGGGATGTTTACAAGCTTCAGACCAATGTGTCTCTTCATAACTAAAACCTAACCCTAAGAACAACAACTAAACACCATAGTTACAATTAAGGAATGATTTATATCCTTGTTTGAAAGCGTTTGTCAACCGTTGGGATTCATAGTAACAGTTGTTAGTGAATCACTTGTGATTTGTCTAAGATAATTAAAATAATGACTCAATGTTATGATCATCATGGTACTTCAATCATACGTTCATCCATATACTCTAGTTGATAATGGATACTATCATTGGTATTTTGAACAACTTCAGCATTAAGAACAAAATCATCAATGTTGTCGACCATCCTCAGGCTCCATCCTTGTGAATATTCTTTTAAGAACATCTGCATGTCCTCATCATCCTCAGTCCCTAAAGATCGCATTGTCTCATCATCAGACAGATCCATGGTATTTGTCATCCTTGAAACCCTGCATGGAAAATGATAACGACATATCAAATAATATACAAAAACCTAACTGACACAAAATATAATTAAAATGACATAAAGAAATCAATGTCAACACTTCCACCCAATCATCTTAT
This sequence comes from Thuja plicata, assembly GCA_018584345.1. Taxonomy (NCBI): domain Eukaryota; kingdom Viridiplantae; phylum Streptophyta; class Pinopsida; order Cupressales; family Cupressaceae; genus Thuja; species Thuja plicata. Next base: position 204,349 of record MU225516.1, on the reverse strand, counting down.
CATTTTCATTGTCAAGGAGATGTGTCATCATCATGTGATGAATAAAAGATGTTCAGTTTCTGATCGTGGGATCATGCCAACTATTGATCATTTCCTTGCTTTAGCAGCTGATCCTTGCTATTTAGAACTTGTGGGTCTGGAAAATGTGTCATTCAAGCATGATCCCATGAATGATAAACCATGTACATCTTTTAATCGTAGGATCATGCCCACCATTCGATCTTTGCTGAGGTTTAACTGTAGAACTTCCTTCATTACTCAAATCACTTGCGGGCCCAGAACACGTGGTGATAATGCGTGATTCTTCAATGGATAAATCTCATTCACTTTTTTATTATGGAATCACACCAAGCGTCGATCTCCATTGAGGATTAAATTTCCAAATAGATTTACACAAGGATATAAAATAACAAAAACATGTGAAAACACATGTAACGGTTATATTTATGATTTTGAATATGAATATGCAGGCTGAAAGACATAAGAATTCAACAATAGAATAATTCATGAAATAGAAAGCTACAAAATACATAGATCAAAATAATATGGGTATAGAGTATACTTCATTGAGTTATTTGGATATGCAAATTTGTCTATAAATTTTCTAGGGATATGTGTTCATATCTAGACACAACAAGATCTCAGTAATCTCTAGAGAAGAAAACCATATAGTGTTACTTTGTGAGAATTTCATTGGGTGGCCCCATGCCCCCCAAAAGAATTACAATTATTTTTTCTATCAAATACTCGATTCTAATCATGTAGTAATATGAATATCCTAAGAATATTATCATTTCTTATCTCACTATACATCATCTCCTGATTAGCCGACTTCCCTTTTAACTTCTGAATCAAAGAAGAATTTTTATGTTTGCATTCCTCTTCACACCTGGTTGTAAGACCTTTATGTTGGAAATAATGGAATGGTGTACTAAGAGGGGAGGGGTGAATCAGTGTCCTTAAAAACTTTTATCACTTAACCTTTATCCTTTTAGTAATCAATTATATTACCAACCATTTATGCTGTCTTATCTTTGTGTATGTTATATCAATTTATTAACTCAATAAGCATGTAAGACATTCATGAAATGTATAGACACATGACACAAGATTTGGTAACATAGAAAACCCCTGTTAGAAGGTAAAAATTGTGATGGGGATGAAACCCACAAAGCTTTACTATCTGTAGAATGGAAGGGGATGGTTAAGGCTTACAATTTTGATCACTTATGATGATCTACCCTATTAGGAGTATTATGTAGAGACTGGTAAAGGTCTACACTGTTAAGAGCTTTAGCAACACTGTTTAGTGTGCACTTGGTTAAGAGATTTACAAAGGATTGTTAAATCCACCTTTCTTGAAAGGATTTCTTCTATTTGCTACACTTGTTAGAATGTAGTCAAAAATATTCAATGACTTGAGTATATGCAATCTATAATTGCTGATTACAGATCCATTAAATTCACATGTACAATATATCACCTAATGTGAATGATTAATACCTCTATTGTTCGGTAGCCTTAATTATTGGTTCTTGATAACCTATTTCATCTTTTGTTGTTCTTCTTCTTAAAACTCTTAGTGTGATCCATAGATGTGCTCCTTAGATACTGTCATCCTCACATCCATAAAAAATGAATGATTACACATCTATTTATGCAATAAATTGACCTAATTAAGTTGCACATATTACAAAGAGAACTATATGATCAAAGATATACAACTTGACCTTGATCTCCTAGTTTACATATTTTTAATCAGTTAGACTGATTAAAATAATTATAATTACATTGCTTGTCCCTCAAGAAATGGTTTTAAATCAAATCAAAATGCTAAATATAAAACATGAGTTTTTTATTTGACGTGGAAGTCAGATCCACATTTCTTGGGATATAACTGACTTTTGGTGACTGATGCTCGGGTTGCTATGTTGTCTGTCTATTGGTGTTCCTTCTGCGAACTGTCCATCGGGTTCCCTTGCTCTATCGGGTTCCTCTATTTTTTTCTCTTTTGGTTTACACTTCAACATTTTTGGGTTGAACTATGTAAACTGTGTCAAGTTTCTCTTGTGATCTGTCTTGTTAGGTTTCTCTTGAACTTAACACTTTATTTATTTTTTGATCGGAAATAAGGTTTTTTATTAATATTTAGAAAGTTTACATCAGCACCACTCATGGCTATGGTATAATTTCATGCAAAATGCCTCCCAAATTCACTACATACGCCTCCCAGGGCTATGATATTACATTATACAAAAAAATACCCCAATTCACTACATTCATCTGATATGTCCCTAACTTTAGCTATATGTAAACACACTAGGTATGTTTAAATGTTGACAAAATTAAACATCAAAATATCAAAAAGAAGCTGCTACCCCACATATCATTTAAACTAATTCACTGCCTCCTCTTTGGAGAAATTTTTGAAGGCACCCCTATCCTCCACCAGGTGACCGGCTCAATTTTGAACCACAACACTTCCGCTCGTGCCACCTTTCTCCACCACCCGAGCACCACTCTCTACCGTGGCCTTTGTTCCCCATTTTGTCACAACAAGTTTCCTTTGGATCATCTGTCATCCATCCATGCCTACCCAATGAATTAATGGGTGTCTATTTCCTCTTCCTCCCATTCTTCACGCTGCCACTCTGCGCCCCCACCATCCTCTTTTACAATACTGCCTTTAGGTAATTCCATCCAGAATGGGCTCGGGCTAAATGCACATCCTCTGGGCTGGCAGAAGACCATATCATTAGCGGTTGCAACTCCCTTCTGCCATGGCCAACCATTTAAATAGGTGTGTTACCCATATGCAGTCCCACAGCCACCTCTACACACTAGATTACATCTTCAATTCCCTCAAGCCACTAAATGGCCATACACTGTTTCACCACCTTTCACACTTCATCTTTCAAAGCCGCTACCAAGAGTCCCAATGCAAAAAACAAAGATGAAATGTCTAGGTTCATGCGCAGATTCCGCCATTATTGTAAATAATGGTCCCCCAAAATGCTGCAAATGGTTTCCCATAAATCCTCTTCGTCCTCCTTGAGGAAATGGATCAATCTATTCACCGTAATGGGGCTAACAAATGTAGGGATTTGTCCTATCATTCTGAGAAAGAAGTTAGCCTCCATTGGTCTCTACTACGTTTTGCTCAGGGTTTCAAAAAGTGCTAGGCTTTCCTTCATCTCTCATAATTTAATAGGCATGCGAAGCCTCTAGAGACTCTGCCTTTGATGTCATCATTCTCCCATCACTTCCTTTACTCTTCATTACTCCTCTCGGTACCTCCTCTTCATTCACATGAGATGAAAGCCTCAGATTTTGAGATCGTGCATTAGATTACCACTATGTCCACATGTAGGTGACCCCACATCATACCACTTCCCTTCTGCAAGGCCACTTGCACCATGTGCTTCCCTTCCAAACTTCCACATTTCAATTTTAATTAACTAGCCTCGACCTTGCTAAATCAAAATTGCCAATCTATGTTTTGTTTCTTATTGTCTATGTCCTCCTCTAAAGTCCAGTTCTCATATCTTCTAATAATTCAAATTAGTTTTTGAGTGATCCATCAGCCCCAACATTTGAGAGTTTGTCTGCCATGTCATTTGCCACTCTTGACACATGTAATACTTTGAAGTCCTCAAAGTTGCCTACCAGATCTTGGATCCGTCTGATGTGCTTGTTCAAGTACCATGTGTCCATTTGGCCTTTTGCTATCCCATTTATGACTAGAAGTGAGTCCCCTTCCAAATATACTCTTCTAATCTGTAGTCTTCACACCATTATAATTGCCTCAACTACTGCTAAGCATTCAGCCTCATTATTTGATCCATCTTTCAGTCTTTTGGCACCTAATGCAATGATTTCACCCTTCTCATTTCATGCAATGTAGCCTATCCCAGAAACTCCCAGATTTCCTTAAGAGGCACCATCAAATTTAATTTTGACCCAACCGGGGATGGGGTTTTCCATTTACTTGCACTTGGTTATTGTACCTTGTCAAGAGGATGAGCCCTCCTAGACCCATTAATGAGTCTTCAACTTAACACTTTCAATGACCTTTGTTATCTGTACTTTCAGTTTGTACTGAAAGCCTGTCTTTTGGTGTAGGTGTTACCGATGGTTCAAAAACTATTTTTCCTTTGTCTACTAATGGAAAAATGTGTCATCAATCTCCCCCTTTGACATTACTATCAAAAACTGATATGTGCAAAATACTAAAATGTGTAGTATGTACACCATGTGTTTACCTTGTCATTATGACTCCCCCTATGTATACACTGGTATAGCATATGTATATACACGTACACTTTCCTTTATACTATATTCCCTTTTCACCTTATCTTCATATCATTTTCCCCTTTGTATCATATCATTCTCCCCTTTTTACTATTGTACATATCATTTTTCCCCTTTTTTGATATTAAGGGCAAAGGTGTAAACTTACAACTTATCAAAAATATGGGAATGGGAATTCTTCATGTCTTCCAATAGTTTCTCCCATTTCTCCTTTTTTTTTTTAAGAGCCATTTTCTCCAGTGTGATTCGGGCATGCATATCATAGATGTTGTTTGTTATAGACATCTATAGGGTGGCAATTAACTATCTTGCCGAAGTCATGTGGTGTTGCTGAAGTGTAAGATTTGGTAGCAGTAGAGCCTATAGCTCAGTAACCTCATCTCTAAACTTGTTTTTTGCCTCTAGAATTTCCTGTCTCAACCTTCTAGATTTCATAATATTTTCCAAATGCATCTTGATTGCATTGTAATTTGTGGTTAGACTGTGTGCACTTGTATTTAGATCAGAATCTATTTGTGCAATTTTATCACTATTTTCCTTAGTGAATTTCTCTAAAGTGTACAACTTTTTTATTAAGGCAATAGCTTCAGAAATTATTGGATCTAATTCATTTGCAAGTTCTAAGAGCTTTACCTTGTTCTCTATCACTTCTTGGCTATTATTTTCTATCAATTTGTATTGATGTTTTTGTTTTTCTCATTCTTCAATTGCTTTTTCTGCATCCACATTTTGAGATGTGATGGCCTCGGTTAGAATGACAAGTTGATCAAGGATGGGGGCATCTTGACCAACATCTATGTTAGGCACTATTTGTGTTAATATATCCCTTGTAGTTTCTAACACTAGGGATTATTTTTTCTCCTTCCTTAGCTTTTCTTGCATAGCTTTCCTTTGACATATTTCCCCATACTCTTGGAGAGATTCAAAATCCAATGTAGAAGGGTCACACTTTGGTATCTCAATGATTTCATTCAATGTTATTTATAGCTTGGTCTTCTTTTTATTATTGGATGATGAGTGGGAAGCACTTGAATGTAGCACCAAAGTGAGATCCTTTGCTTGGTCAGATGTTCTTGGTGAAGGCTTTTGTAGTGTTGTGTCTTTTTCCTGTTGCTCAGTATCTGCCTGTCGCTTGGGAGTAGACGTCTCCACATCAACCTTCAGTTTATTTGTAGCATCTCCTTCAGTATCCTTTAGAGTAACATAATATTTTCTTCTCTTTTTCACCTTTGTCTTTGTTCTCTCCACCTATTTCTTTTGGTTCTCCATCTACTACATTTTGTTCATTAGTTGTATCTTTATGCTCATCATTACCCTTATCCTCGGGTATGCTTGCATCAGGCTCAGGTGATTTTTCCTTTTGTGAGATTATGTTAATAACTTGTATTAATAGTGGCATTTGGCTTGATATATTCACCTGTACAACATCTATAGTTGTGTCCTTTTCATCAGTTTGGGCTGGGACAACAGTGACATCTTCATCTTTCTGTACCTCATATGCAGGATCTCCTCTAGTAATATCAATGACAGTATTATTGGGCCATGTTTCATCTGTAGTGTCCATATCCTTGTTATCTTTTGTGTTCAATGCTTCTTTATTAACATCCTCATCACTTATAAGAATATGTTTGAGGCTCAGTTTAGCCTGATCTTCTCCATTGTGTGGCTTGTCGGTGAATGTTATTTGTGTCTTGAGACTTGTCTCCTTTTTAGGTACATCAAGTATCTTTCTCCATTCATCCTCAATTTTTCTGTCTAGCTCAATTAGATGTCCCTGTAGCATTTTGTAGGCTCTTAACTTTGGTGAGAACCTATTGGAATGTTTCTTCATCATTTCTTCAATCTCTTCCATCTTAGATTCAGGTGACATAACTGAAACTATGGCTCTTTCCCTTATTTTTTTTTCTTCCTTTAGAGCATATGTCCACCTAGCTGACAAACTATACATAAGTTATTTTGGCATCTTATCTTCAAATTGTATCGGTACATATTTGAATATGCACATTGTTGTAATGATTACCTCTTATTACTTATCATGATCCTTGGGATCAAGTGTTAGCCATTTTCTAATTTTGGGGTTAGTCATTGAACCTGAATTGATGGTAGATGCACATACCTCATAAATTGTGGTAGGTAACTTGTTCTTAATAGGTTGTTCATCCTATTTAGTTTCCTCTATGTCTTCTTTAGTTTTGATCAACTTCCTTCTTTTTGTTGGTGCCTTTTCCCTGTTTGAGGCTTCCTTTTATATGTCCATACTTGACCTTTCTTGACAGGTGGTGAGTTTGCGTTAGTAGTTTGACTCCTTGTCCTCTGTGCAATAGTTGTTCTAGGCTTCTTCAGGGGTGGTGCATCAAAATCTATGGATTATGAGTCACTCACCTTCCAAGCTTCACCGATGGGTGATTGACCCTTAATTTCTTTTGTCTGTTTTGTTTCCTCTTCATTTACCGACAACTTTTTCTTCAAAGTCTTAACCATTTTTTCTTTCTTTCTATCAATTTTCTTCACAACTAAGCTAGTTTTTATCCTTTCCTTGGCTTCCTCATAAGTTCCAAACTTAGGTTGTGACTTGTCTAATGGTTCATTCAACAATACCTCAATAGCATTTGTTGCTTTATCTATGTTGATTTCATAGTCAAGTGGAGCTAACCATGCTATCCTCAGTATAGCTGGTTTGATAAAGGTGTTATCAGTGTCTACCATAAAGAAAATGTAAGTCTTGTACTTTTCTACTAGTTGTTCTGGTATCCTCATCCTCTTCTACATTCTATCTTTGAATCCAGTGAAGTATTCATCCATGACTGATTCAAAATTATCTCCTAGTGATTTGATGAACTCACTAATATGTGTGGTCGCTGGTCGGGTAGTGTCCCATTTGACATTATCGATAGATGGGAAGGATTCTTGAAAATAGAAAAATATGCACATAATGAGTGAACCAAACTTACATGAATTAGACTTTGTAGTCCTGATTGTCCTCATGTTCTCATCTAATTGCCTTAGTAGAAGTTCTGATAGATCTAACTGCAGTCCCTTCTTAACAATTTTGTTCATTGTATCCACTGCTTCAGATGCAATAATATTCATCCTTCTAGCCTGAAAGATTTTGTATCCTAAGACACATGCTTCAAATTTTATTTCATCATTAGTGATGGTGGATACCTTTAATCCTCTTCCATCCCATATTGATCTTGTGGTGTTTTCAGTGTTAGCGTGAGGAGGGTTCTTTAGTGCCTTTGCTTTATCAGTTATAGGATAACCGGTAACAACATTTATAACATCCCTGGTTATCAGTTTTGTCTCATCCAACCACATATTTCGGTCATGCACTCTGCTTAGCACAAACTAAATCCATTCAGTCTTGAATTCCTTTAGAAATAATAGGGAATTTGTGAGCCCTTTCACTTCAATGTGCTTGTGTTATTCTTTTATTGTTCTATCATCTTTGCAAAGCTTCTTGTAAGCTTTCTCAACCTCAATATCTCATATTTCTACAATCTTGTAGTAAATATATGCTTGGACATCCTCAACGAGAAAAACCCTAGTTGGTATACTGGAGAATGCACCAGCGTTGTTGGGTTGTGAAGAAACCTTGGGAAAAATCTTGTAATGAGGTTCTTTACAAGTGGTATTCTTGATTAGATTAACCTTTTTCTCCTTTTCATTCTTGATCTTGGAGGTTCGTGAAGTAGTTGCCATTGTTTCAAAAATTAGGGTTTTTTCCTGTAAAAGAAAACATAGTTCTTGGTGAATGTTGTTACTTACTTCAACCTTTTGTGACTACTGGGAATATTTATGAGTGTTGTGAATAGGGTTGAAGTTGCTCTTCAATCTGGTCACTTTGTGCTCTGGTTTTTCTTGGCTTCTTCACTCAAATCACTTTGTTAATAATGAGTTCTTCCATCGACTATTTATAGACTTTTTTCCCTAAGTCATGTCATAAATGCTTTCCCACTTCTTGGTGTTTGAATATGGAGTCATCGAGTAGCATACACACTCTTTTCTTGGTGATAATGTGATGCTTGGGATAGGTGTCAACTCATTTGAATATTTACCAACGGATCTCGATATATGGTGAAGACAACATTGTCTTTTTACAAGATTACCGACAGAGCTCAGTTTACATTAGTGACTTAGCTTTTTATGTGTTAACCGATGATGCTTGGTAAGTATAGACAACTTATCTGTGTATGTACAGCGATGATTTTTGGTAATCATTGACCGACGAGATTGAATTCATATAATCATAACAAGTAATACCATAGTGCATATTTAATCATGCTAGTTTGGCATTTCATCAATGTATAACAAAACTGATGCAAAATATAACTTGGTATAATATAGTTCCATACTTACTTGTTCTTCTTAGGTGGGGGTGGTGATGTCTCCAGATCCATTGGATAAGGTTTCACCATTTTCATTGCTTGGTCCAACATCTTCAGTGTTTGTAGCTTTCCTCCACATTTTGTTTCTCATCTGCCTGATATCTTCAATGATGTTTCCATTGGCAAAGGTGGCTATCTCTATCACTTGGTCTCTACAATCCTTTCTTAGATGACCAGATTTATGATAGTGTAAACATGCCATTCCAGATTTAGTCCATCTCCTAGAATTTCTCATCCATTATCTCATGCAGTTTGCAACTATGTGTCCAAATCTTCCACATGCTATGCAATTTGCCCATGTGTTGTAATCCCAAAGGTATGAGTTACCAACTCTTTTCGGTTGATAAGAAGTTTGATTTTCTTTAGGTTTCCATGCTTTCCTTTTCTTCTTCCTTCATTCAAGAGATGTGTGCCCATGCATTTTGCAATTAGGACAGTATTTGTCCATTTAGGTTTCCTTCTTTGTTTGTTTCACCTCAGATTTACATTCATATGCTTTATGTCCTTTCTTGTTACATTTATAATGAATTCCTATGAATGAAGGTGTGGATTTGGGAATACCTTTTATTTTTCTCCTGCAGACATTTGATGTGTGGCCTGGTTTTCCACAGTGATTGCATGATTGCCTTCTTGGTCTTGGATTTGTGTAGACATTCTTTGAATCATCTTGGTATGGTGATTCTTCATTCTCAATATACCCTACTCCGGTATTGTTGTTAACTCTCCTTTGTCCATCCAGAAAATCATTCATCCTTTTGTTGCTTTCTTCAGCTCTGTTGATCATGTCATTATGTTGTTTCTGAATTCTCACTTCATGCTTCAGTTTTTCATTTTCTTCTCTTAGCTTACCAATAGCTTCTATCCTTTCAATGAGTTCTATGTTCATTCTGGTTGCCTCATGACTCATAAGAATAATCTCATTGGTGATCTCATGATGATGTGCTGTAAGTCTTTGTATTTATGACTCTTTCTCTTGTAGCTTTTCAGTAATCTTCCTCCTGTCATCAATAACTAGTGTTCTTTCTTGCCCGACTTGTCTAGCATTGTTCATGACATCAATTATTCTTACCATCTGTGTCTCTTGACTGATTTGCAAAGATTTCACTTGTCCAGCTAGATGTTGATTGATTTCATTCAGACTTGTGATGCTTTTTTCAGATGTGTCTGATGCTTTGCTAGATGCAGATTGTGATGACTCAAATAAATTAGGTATCTCTTTCCTTATGATAGTCTGTTTCATTACAACGAGATGCAATAATCTTTCTTTCATCCAGCAACTATATCATCTTGATTCTAGCTTCTTTATATTTCTCACAGAAGATCTGTATCTCTAACTTCTAGTTCTCAATACTCTTGTCTAGCTTGTACCTTTCCATTGTATGATCTTTTCTCTCAAGTCTTTTAAACTTTTTAAATAAGAGATCTAGCTCTGATACCAATTGTTGAAAATAATGGAATGGTGTACTGAGAGGGGAAGGGTGAATCAGTACCCTCAAAAACTTTTATCACTTAACCTTTATCCTTTTAGTAATCAATTGTATTACCAATAATTTATGCTATCTTATCTTTGTGTATGTTATATCAATTCATTAACTCAATAAGCATGTAAAACATTCATAGAAAAATTCATGAAATGTATAGACACATGACACAAGATCTGGTAACGCAAAAAACCCATGTTAGAAAGTAAAAACCACGGTGGGGATGAAACCCACAAAGCTTCACTATCTGCAGAATGGAAGGGGCCGGTTAAAGCTTACAATTTTGATCACTTTTGATGATCTACCCTGTTAGGAGTATTATGTAGAGATTGGTTAAGGTCTGCTCTATTAAGATCTTTAGCAACATTGTTTAGTGTGCACTCAGTTAAGAGATTTACAAAGGATTGTTAAATCCACCTTTCTTAAAAGGATTTCTTCTATTTGCTACACTTGTTAGAATGTAGTAAAAAATATTCAATGACTTGAGTATATGCAATCTATAATTGTTGATTAGAGATCCATTAAATTCACATGTACAATGTATCACCTAATGTGATTGATTTATACCTCTATTGCTCAGTAGCCTTGATTCTTGGTTCTTGATAACCTATTTCATCTTTTGTTGTTCTTCTTCTTGAAACTCTTAGTCTGATCCATAGATGTGCTCCTTGGCTACTATCATCCTCATATATGCATGAAATGAATTATTACACATCTATTTCTATAATAGATTGACCTTATTAAGTTTCATGTATTACAAAGATAAATCTATGATCAAAGGTTTACAACTTGACCTTGATCTCCTAGTTTGCATGTTTTTAATCAGTTAGACTGATTAAAACAATTAAAATTACATTGCTTGTCCCTCAAGAAATGGTTTTAAATCAAATCAAAATTCTAAATATAAAACATAAGTGTTTTATCTGACGTGGAAGTCAGATCCACATTTCTTGAGATATAACTGACTTTCAGTGACTGATACTCAGGTTTCTCTATTGTCTATCTATTGGTATTCCTTCTGTGAACTGTCTGTCAGGTTCCCTTGCTCTGTTGAGTTCCTCTGTTTTCTGCTTTGTTAGTTTACACTTCAACATTTTTGGGTTGGACTATGCAAACTATGTCGGGTTTCTCTTGTGATCTGTCTTGTTGGGTTTCTCTTGAACTTAACACTTTTGGTGACCTTTGTTATCTGTACTTTTGGTTTGTACTAAAAGCCTGTCTTTCGGTGTAGGTGTTACTGATGGTTCAAAATTTTTTTTCCCTTTGCATACTAGTGACAAAACGTGTCATCGCTTTATTCACCTTCTGCGATGAATTATGGATTTTGCATTTGTTCCTTAAGTATTCTTCATGCCTTCTTGGACATTTATTGAGAAACCCTATCATTTTATTATGCCCTTCCTCCTCAAAAAAACTTTTTAAATCAACTTTATGGACATGTTTAAATTTCTCATGTTTTTTATTTCCTTTTTTAATTTGTGATTCAGTTTCTGACCGTGCACTTATCTTGGAAGAGATATTTTCCCCAAGATCATCTTCTTCCTTACACATGTCTAAAACTTTTATATTAATATTTCTGTCTAAATTTTCCACGGTTTCAATATTTGAAACATCACATATTCCTTTGGCCTGTTCTTCTGTTGATGATATCATACTCTCAACATTATAGCGTTCATCTTCAAAAATTAGTATACTAACCATATTATCTGAACATACTTCACCCTTCTCATATAATGGATTTAAATATGCACACAAATGATCTCTAAAAAAATTATCACAATAGTTTGCTTGATATTTTTCTATTATTTCACTATATAATTGATTTGAAATAATTTTGAGGTCATTCTTACATGTATCCTCTCTTGTATGCTGATCATAATGCACACTTTCACTAGATGGATCATTTTTTTGAGTGTCTTCATTTATTTCATCAACCAGGTCAATATCTTCATTATCTGCATAAATTTCCTCCTCTTGCGTGTGTACTGATTCACTAGTCTATTCATTCTGGTGGATTGAGAATTTTTTTTTACCATTTCTCTGAACATGTTTATGATATTCCATGTCTAATAAATCTGATATTTCTTCTATACTGAGAAGGTCTCTTTCCTCTTCATTATATTCACTGAGATTTATTTCCATACAAATGTCACCATGTACAGATTATTCTTCAACCTGATCCGAATTCTCTTCCTCCATGTCATCATTCTTTTCATTTTAATCTATTTCAACACAAATGTCAACACCCTTTTCGTGTACAGGTTCCTTTTTAGTCTGATCATAGCCTTAAGTTGCATTCAAATTTGGAGCACTTGTAAAATTTTCCCTATATTCATCTCTTTCTACCCTCAACTCATCACATATTTGATAAGAAAAGCTAACAGTTGAGAATCATGGTAGATTCCCAACTCATGGATTTTATCTACTAATTTCCTTCTCAAAGGCCTGATATCTAAAGTTATTTATCGATAAATTTTTATCATTCTCATGAACAAATGTACTGCAAGTTCACTTTCATATCTTTCCAAATTGAAAAATACATCCCATGGAGATATGTAAGGTTTTTCTTCCATAATGTAAGTCTAATTTTCATCCTATTTATAGCACACCTTATCTTCTTCCTCACCTATGTCATGAAACACATCAAGAAACCATTGCTCAAATTGCCTCCACAATGAGATACTCTGTGTAGGTAGTAATTCATATTATTCTTGTGCATTATTTTTTAATGACCATGCAAACAACTTCATGGAGTCATCTTCTATATGAACCTCATAATCATCAAGTAATATACGAAAAGCATCCAAATGATCAAGAGTTGACTCATCATAATCTCCATAAAATTCAGGAACCCTCTGTGAAAGCTTTGAAAACAATTCATTAGAACTGTATTGAAACTTTCTAAGATCCAAAGGCTTGGTATTAATAGGAATAAAAAAAAATTGAACATAATTTTAAACATCATGTGATAGATATTCACTTACTAATTAAAGTACAAATACTCATCCCTTCCAAGCTCTCTTCCTCAGTGGAGAAATCAAATATTTTTGACATATGAAGTCGCCATCTTCTTATCTCCTTCTGGGTCTTCTCCCTCAGTAGAGTCACAAACTGAAATTCTTTGTTAAATAGAGTCGTCACCTTCTTTCCAGAAGGAAAATAATTACTTTCTTTTGAGTCCTTTCTCCCAGTAGAGTTTGTCTTTACCAAAAATTCTAAAACTATTCTGATAGAAACTCCCTAGTAGAGTCACCAATCTGTTGGTGCTCAAATCAACAGATTGGATTTCCTATGGAATTTCCAATCCAATGTTGGGAAACCCAAGTGATTTGGCCAACTAACAATTCTCAACCAAAGGCAAGGTTGAAAATTTTGCAATTCTAGCTCTACAGGACCAAGGTTAGTAGGCCTATACCTCCACCTTAATCTATTGGTTAGAGGTTTTTAATAGCAGATATAATACACTTCAAACCCTCTCGCTCAAGTATGGCAAGAGCACTTGAAAGAAATACAACGTAAACTAAAATACTAAGAGTGCTTTTGTTAATTGTAAGAATACTTTAAAAATATGTGTAAATTGAATGAATTCTAGATAGAATATCTCAAAACTTTAACAATGAATCAAATGACTATATCCAATAATTGATAAGATAAGTGCCTATTTCAACTTGGGCAATAGAGTCAATTAACTTTCAATCCTATGTACAACCTTGCAAGACAGTAAAATATTCCAACACCAATAACTATTCAAATTCTATAGATGTAGACAAACTAATCCTATTTATATCCTTGCTAGTTCAAATGAATTTAACTTGTTTGGTTGGGAGACCAGTTGAACAAGAAGCTAGGAACACTAACTTTTCATGAACTCCTTGATAATCAAACAAGGATATAAGACATGTAAAATCTCTACACAAGCATTTCAAGAATAGAAATTAAATCTTCCTTCAATAATTTCAAGGGACTAATTTAAATGAATTTAACTTTCTTACCACAAGTGAGCCAAAAAACACTTATCTTTTATTGATTTTGAAATATTAGAACATTCGAGTCCATGTTGCAGTTGTGATCAAATTATAAAAATAATAATAATGAATAATGATAATAATATTCTTGAGATGGTCCTAGAATCCCTATTTATATAAAATCCAAGGGATGCGTACAAGCTTTAGACCAATGTGTCTCTTCATAACTAAAACCTAACCTAAGATCAACAACTGAACACCATAGTTACAATTAAGGAATGATTTACATCCTTGTTTGAAAATGGTTTTCAATTGTTGGGATTCATAGTAACAGTTGCTAGAAAGTCACTTGTGATTTGTCTAAGATAATTTAAATAATGATTCAGTGTTATGCTCATCATGGTACTTCAATAATACGTCCATCCATATACTTTGTTTGATAATGGATATTATCACTGGTATTTTGAACAAATTCAACATTAAGAATGGCATCATCGACATTGTTGACCATCATCAGGCATTCTGTATCCTTGTGAATATTGTTTTAACAATGTCTTCATGTCCTCATCCTCCTCAGTTCCTAAAGATCGCATTATCTTATCATCATACAGATCCATGGTATTCATCATCTTTGAAACCCTACATGGAAAATGATAACGATGTATCAAATAATAGAAAAAACCCTAACTAACATAAAATATAATTAAAAAGATAGAGAAATCCATGTCAACACTGCCACCCAAGAATCCTATCCTTTTCATTGTCAAGGACAGGTGTCATCATCATGTGATCCCACAATGGATAAAAGATGTTTATTTTTTGATTTTGGGATCACGCCAAATGTTGATCCTTTCCTTGCTTTAGCAGCTAATCCTTACTATTTAGAACTTGTGGGTCTGAGACATGTATCATTTAGGTATGATCCCATGAATGATAAATAAAATTCATCTTCTGATCATGGGATCATGCCCACCATCGATATTTTCTGAGGTTTAACTGTAGATCTTCCTTTGTTACTCAGAGCACTTGCAAGCTCAGCAAACATTGTGACAATGCATGATTCTATGATGGATAAATATTGTTCACTTTTTGAATGCGGAATCATGCCAACCATTGATCTCTGTTGAGAATTAAATCGCCAAATAGATATGCGCAAGGATATAAAATAACAAAATCCCACAAAAACACATTTAATAGTTATATTTATGAATTTGAATATGAATATATAGGCTGAGAGACATAAGAATTCAACAATAGCATAATTCATGAAATACAAAGCTACAAAATACATAAATCACAATGATATGGGTATAGAGTATACTTCCCTGAGTTATCTGGATATGCAAATTTGTCTGTAAATTTGGGTTCCACTAGGTGGGACAACCTCTGTGTCATCAAGAGAGGTCTATGAGGATTGTGCCTTGTATATGAGGCTTGAGCCTTGACTGCATGTTTAGCTGTAAACTTTTCTGCTGCAGGGGTTTTCTCAAATTGGACCTATGAGGGTGAAGAATCTTCCCTAATTTTAAAATTCCCCTTGTGTGTGCTAACCCTATGGAGTAATGGATCCCCCCTAGGCCCTACAACTTCTTGTTTAAACTTTTTAATAGGCACAAACTCATCCCAAGACACGGTCTAATTTTCCCTCAATGCCCTTTCAACCAGAAGCTTGATTAAGCAATGGTGCGACACATAATTAAGCGTACCTTTTTGGACCTCAACAACACTGCAAAGAAGAAAATTGTAGAGGACATTTGAAATGTTCATTTTTTGGTTGTTGTGTCAAATATGACTGAGTAACTTGAAATGGATAGAATGTAGATATGATAGCCATTTCTCATAGGTGAGGTATCTCATCACATATGAAGCTATTTGAATGTAGTAAGGTGCCAATGATAATCTCTTTGTGCCCTACTTTTCCATCGAAAGAGAGAGGTCACCCTGTAGAGTAAATTGGGCACAAGCCAATCTGGCATCAGGAAAAATTTCACCTTCAGTAGGTAAACTATTCACCTCATCTATTCTTTCCTTTGAAACCTTTACTCTCAAACATTTAACAATTTCTACATTATTCCTGAGAGATCTTGCAAATTTTAAAGCAATATCATTATCAAAACCTGTGAGCTTCAAGAAGTAATCCAACCACCCACAATTATGAAATTCTCACTGACACCTCTGATCTTGAAGAAGGTTATCATGAACTGTTGGCTCATGGCGGATGGGAAGACCTCACATGGAAAAATGTATTGCAATTCTCCTCATAGATTTCAGAAAGCCAGAATAAGGAATGACCCAAGAATATTTCAAAATCTATTATGTCTCCACTATCATCTGAACTATTTTTTGCATATTGCGACTTAATCAATACTTTTTCTAAATTTGAAATAGTCGTAGGAAGAATTACGAAGGGTTGCCAAGGAATGAGTACTTTGAAAAGATCTTGTTTTCTTAAATTGTCTCATCAATCAACACAAACATCAATGACATACGTTGTTTTTTTCAAATAATCATGACACCCTCAAATGTTGACGTAACATAATTGATGACTACATATGATATGCAAGCATGACCCCCCTAGCTTAAAATAAACAATAGGTCCTCCTATTGTGGGTGGTGCTATGTAGGACTAGGGCCATGTGACATAAAGATATATAGAAAACTAAAATTAAATAAATAAATTGAAGTGTAATAAATGACCATATACCTCAGGTGTACCTGCCACTCACATTATCACTAATTAAATTACATGATCTTTGATAGCATTAATTGGAAGTGATTACAAAAATGTGGCAATGTGATGATGTGGTAGAAAAAGAGAATGGTACTAAGGAATGAATTTTATTATGGATAAAAGGTATTTCCACGTAGTGTGAAAATATTTATTATGAATGCTTGAAAAAATATTTTAAGAATATGGAAGATGGACACAGGGTCCTATTCCTTTGGCTACAGGAACCTCAGTTGACTACTCTGCTAAGAATTGTTGTACAAATTCTGATTTTCTTGTTGATTTATGATACAACTTCAACTGATGACCATTAACGAGCAGCTTAAACCTGACTGGATCAATTTTTTTTAGATGGATGACTCCATTTTCATACACCTTGTTGATTTCATATGGTCCCAACCAATGAGTTTGGAACTTACCTAGATTATCCTGATATCTTGAGTCATAGAGAAGACCCCAATCTCCAGGTTGAAATTTACTGTCCTTGTTATATTTATCATGCCAATGCTTTCATTGATTTTGAATGATTTATATGTGCTACAAAGTAGATTTTCTGAACTTATCCAAAACATTAAGTTGTAGGATCCTCTCTCTTTGTGCAGTGGTAAGATCAATTTTTAGATTAAGAGTTGTCCACAAAGTTTTATGCTCAAATTCAATAGGCATAACGACTGTTTTACTATACACTAATTCAAATGGTGTGAATCATGTTGTGGTTTTCCATGTTTTCCTATATGCCCATATTTCTTCCTATAGCCTATTAGACTAGTCCTTCTTATGGATTGCAACTGTATTTGTTAGAATAGACTCAATTTCTCTATTTGTGATTTCTGCCTAACCATTAGCTTGAGGATGATGAGGTGAGGATTTCCTATGCATGATATTGTACTAAGTGACCAAGGCTATAATTAATGTAGAAGTGATCTGTGCTCCTTGGCCATTAACTATTTCCCTAGGGGCCCCATATATGGTAAATATGTCTTCATATAGGAATTCAACAACCTTATTATCTCTTGCATGTTTTATAGGTCTATCTTCAACCCATTTTTTAACATAATTTGTGCATACTAGAATATAGGAATTTCTATTTGAGGATGGCTCAATGGGTCTGACAAATTCGAGCCCCCATTTGTCAAATGAAGTCACTACCACCTGGGGAAATAGAGGCATCTCATCTAATCATGTTGGTCTTCCCATCCTCTGGCACTTATCACACTTCTTTGTATACTTTTCTATATCTTTATGTAATGTTGACCAATAATAACCTGTATTTAGTATCTTCATGGATGTCCTTTTAGCTGAAAAATGGCCACCACATAGTTCATCATGACAAACATGCAATATATCATAGGTCTCATCTTCATGGACATACCTTCTCATTGTCTAATCTGGCCACATGTAAAACATGCAATCTTCTATCCATGTGAAATTAAAACTCTTTTCCACAGCCATTCTTCATTCTTTTGGTGAAAAGTGAGATGAATTCTTACCAACAACTAAATAGTTGGCTATGTCTGCATACCAAGGGCTATGAGCAAATATGGAAAACAAGTTCTCATCTGGAAAGGTATCTTCAATGGCTATAGGATCATCTGTCATTTGAAAATGGGATAGGAAATTAGCCACCACATTAGCTCTCCCACATTTATCAATAATAGTGATTTCAAATTCTTACATTAATAGAAACCACCTTGCTAGCCTCCCTATAATAGAAAGTTTGTTTGTGATATATTTGATGGTTGCATGATCTGTGTGGTTGAAAATTTCATACCCTATGTGTGTGTGAATAAAATACACCTTCATGAAATTAGTTTATTGAACTACAATTCTATGGAAAAATAATAGAAATTTAATCTAAGAATTGCAATTAAATCAATAAGCATCTCATGGCTCTCTATCTAAGCATGTTGAAAAATCTCTAAACCTTAATCTCTTTAAATGACTGTCCTAGAATGAGAATTTGATGAAGATAAATGTCTAAATATAGCTCAATTATCTCAAATCATGATAAAATTGTATTCAAATGCACTCAAAATGACTTCCATGATGCAAAATTGCTATGATGATCTCTCAAAATTCTCAAATTACTATGAAAATGACAAAAGGTTTGATGCTTTACATTCAAATTTCTAGGATCCTTAATGCTCTCAAAATGACTTCTATTTATAGGATTTTCCCAAGTGTAGGGGGTAGAGTTAATTGATCATAGTTAAGCCATGGTTGAGTGAGAGGCTTTCAAATGGGGGGACAACTTAAATGATTGTCTCAAAGGTTTGGACAAAGGGACAAATTTGAGTGATTGAGATTCAAAGTTTCAAATGAGTGATTGAGATTCAAATTTAGGAGTGATCCATGTGCTTTGTGTTCTTAATTCCCATTGGTTGCTCGAATTCATGTTAAAAGATATTAGGATTATTTAATTCAACCAATTAATTAAATTAGCCATGTAGGGATGAATAGGTTCAATTTGATTTTTGATTTAAAACTATACAATTAATTGATTAAAATCAATTATATAATTTTGATTGATCCTTTTAGGTTTATATTTGATTATTTGATGTCATGGTTAATTAAACCTTTGATTTAATTTTATTTTGTCCAATTTGATTGATAAATGTCCATTTGAATTTGATTTTGATCTATTTTGATGCAATTTGACGAGATTAGGAGAAATTTGATGAAAAATATAGATTTGGTTGATTAGGGAACACCTGGTCAATTTTAGGTGTCTACAAATGCCCCTCTTTGAATTGATGTGTGAAGTGCATTGATTCAAAGAAAACTTGATGTCCTGATCATTGATTCGTTGTTGATTGATTGATGCAAAACCTGATGTGAAAATTGATAACCTGATGTAGAATTGATATAGAATGCCCCACTGATAAAAGTTTGAATTTTTAATGCCCCAGATTTGATGTAAGATATGATGTAGAACCCTAATTTGATGATATGATGATGCCCCCTTAGAAATGAAAGCATTTTAATGTCCAGATGCAAAACATGATAAGACTGATGTAAAATAAGATCCAAGATGATTTCATTTCTAAAAACATTGATGATGATGATGTCACAACATGCCCCGGTGTGCAAAAAATATAGATTTAGGTCTCACTGGGTCAAAAATCTCTCCAAAAGTAGGTCAAATAGCTTAAATAGGTTGAAAAACACAAATTTACTATTCATTTTCACTTTTTACTATAGAGATTTTGCTCTGGTCCTGGTGAGATTGACAACTATGGTGGTCCCCATTTGTGAGCATCAGTTTGAGAGGGCAACAGTATCAAAGACCCTTAGTATACAGACCTCCGGTAAGTGGTTTTGACCTTCCTAGTGCATTTATCGCATTGTTTGATAGCATATATTGCAATTTTTGATGATTTTTAGATTAGTTTCTACAAAATGCTACCTAGGATAGATTAAATGATGCCTAGGGTAGTTAAATGCCACTCCACATGATGAAATGATGCGTAGGAGTAGTAAAAAAAACCTAGTAATTAGGTAAAAAATGACATCCAATGTGTAAAATGCCACGTAGCAAACCCTTCGGCAAAAGTATGTTTTAAATGCTGCCTAGGAAGTTTTAAATGATGCCTAGGTTTGTGAAATGTCATGTATACTATGAAGTAACACCTCCAATGATTTAAATCATGTGTATGATCTCTAAAATCATGCGTGCACTTAGCCAAGTGACGCCTGCTAGAAAATTGATGAACAACCTGATTTTAGGATGAAAAAATTGCTTTTGATTGATCCTCTGGATTACCAGATTGATTTCAAAGATAGATAGATGTGTTTCCATGATGCTACTAAGTGTTTAGGATGTTAGGATAATCATATAAATGGATGTTTGATGTGTCAATCAAATTGGGTAGAAAAATTGATGTACCACTCCCTTCTCAAGATCTAGAGGTTAGGAATAATAGGTTGATGCGCTCAAAATAGAGCAAGGATAGATTTCATTTAGTTTGATTGACATGAAATAATCCACCGATATAAAGATGCTAATATAATTCACTTTGTTTGCAAAATGTAGGCACATTTCTATAAGTCGTATGTATGAAATATCGCACATTGGATTTTTGACTTAGTTGATGAGTTGACAGATTCAGAGAGACGGATTATAAAGCAGTGTGGGTTAGGGTTCCTTCTTGATATCCCTCAGTTTTAGCTGAACTAAGATTTACTTACAGCTATGGCAGAGTGGTGGCACTCTAACCATAATACCTTCCATCTACCCCTCGGCGAGATGATGATCACGCTTGAGGATGCATACAAATTACTTAGGATTCTGACCCATGGAGAGAGAGTGTACTATGATCAGATATACGATGGGAGCGCATGTAGATGAGTGTTCTGAGATGACACTATTGGAGATGATACCATCATGTGAGCTTAGTTTGCTTCATTTCCCACTTTTACAATGATCTTGGGTGCAATCATTGGTGGGTTACTTCTGCCAGATCATTGAGGTCATGGATTTTCAATCAGATGGGGTCACATTTTGGAGGATTTGATCCCTCATCCTTAGAGATTTGATTGGGGATACTGTGTATTGGCACAATTATATCATGATTTGCACAATATTGTGTATAGGGCTAGTGCATCTATTTCAACAGGTGCAGTTTTATTGCAGTTATGGACCTGAGAGCACATCCCAATTATGAGACCTATTGCTGCTTGAGTTTGAGGCCAAGGATGGCCTTATGCATTTTTATATGATGGGATTGTTGTCCAACATTGTCTGGGCAAGCTTGAGTATTGGTGTTGTACCATTGATGATATTGACCAAGTTGTATGGAGACTTTACCTGGGTTGCGAGGGATGGTGGGAGGATGATGATGAGCTCCCCTACATGTTTTCACTACGGTGGATGATTGGTCGATCACCACTTGTTATTGAGAGATTTTTTTTTAGGTGAGTTTCATGACAGTACAACAAAGTGCTGAAACTACCTTAGGGTATCATTTTATACGCCCGAGTGTAGGCAGAGACATCGATGTGGGGTGCACAGGTAGATTACCAGTTTTCATGTATAGAGATTGATCGATTGATATATATCTGGTGGGACATGTTAGACCATGTTGCTGATGCGGGGATGTCTTCTGAGTATCGAGAGTGGTTTTATCATCATAGATTTATGAGGTTCACAGATATGACAGAGCCTATCTTAGATGCAGATGAGACCTCTGATGATGATAGTGGAGATGGTGGTGATGGAGCTGGTGGTGGAAGGAGGAGAGTATAGAGATAGAGAGCTCCTTGGGTACAGAGACCTGCTAGACCTCAGATGTGGGGTGGTCATATTAGAGCTTGACGTGGTGGTTTTGGTCATCCTAGGCAGAGACAAGAACATGTACCTCTACGGAGATAGGCACAACATAGACCAACTTTAGAGTGGGGTAGGAAGAGACATAGAAGGATACAGGTGGCTAGATAGGTTCCCGTACAGGTTCCTCTACAGGGTCAGGGTCCTCCTCAAAGACTAGCATCTCCATAGAGATAGGGGCCTCCTCAGGTAGATCCAAAGGTTGTTACATCATCGATGCATGTTTCCCCATAGGCACCTCTTGCTCCTGAGGCACCTAAGGCTCCTCAAATTACTCTGGTTGTAGACATTCTAGTACAAGATGTGAGGACTTTGCAGGTAAGGATGACTGTTATGACTGGACAGATGGATCAGGTTACTACCATGCTACAATAATTTATGAATATGATGGCACAGTTGCCAAATGTTTCTAGTACTAGTCAGGCACCACCGACTACTCAGGATAGATCAGGTGACAGGGATCCAGATGGAACATGGGGTACAGGTATAGGTGATGGGTCAAGTGCTACTACTGGTGATGGATTAGGTGCCCCTGCTGGGTCTTGATACATATTTGAGATTGTGATCATCTGATATTGCATTGATGTATCATTTGTATTTATTGATCAAGACTTTGATTATGGATCATTTTGTCGATGTATCTTGATATATAGATTTGTTATACTCTTTGATGATGGAAATTTATTTATGATGACTCTTTGATTCCCCATTGATGTTGTTATGATGTTGATGTGAGATTTCTTTATATGCAGATCTACATGATTTCTATGATGTATTTACTTTCCTTTTTTATGCTATGGATGCATTGTCTTATATTATGACAGATAAATAGATGCCAATTATATGCAACTAATTATATATATTTATGATCTTATCATGATGTTATGATTTATGCAATGCAATGGTAAAAATGAATGCAACTACCTATTTGGATTTTGATGTATGCAACTTTATTCATGAAATGCAATCTTAAGGATGAAAAATGAATGAATGCTGCTTTTCTTTGCTTTTCTTGTGATGTATAAAGATAATGAATAATGATTAATGAATGAATGGATGCAAAATATAATCTCACATTATTGATTTGAAACTATTGAATTTATTGAACTCCAAAAATGAATAACCCCTTTGTAACTTGGAAAAATCCTTTAAATAATGCAATGAATCTAACATGAAAATGCAATGCAATGCAACTAACTGTCATTGATTTTTGTGAAAGAAATGCAAAAGAGATATATTTTCATCATTGAGGGTTGTGGAACTAGGATTCGATACAATCCTTACTGGTGCCACTATGAACATAAGAATATGAATATGACTTTCATCTCATTTGGTAACCTCTTTAGGAACCAGTACAACCCTCACTAGTTGAATGACCAACTATGGGAGTATGAATACCGGTTTCATCGAATTCAATGTTGCAAGTGGATTTTGGTATTAAGATATGGAAGATCTAAATATCCAAGGTATTCTTTTGCGTAAACAAACAAAGGTTAACCCTCCTTCCTATATGAATTTCCTCGATGGTTCTTTGATGACCATGTCTTTAGGCAAATTCACACAAGTTAGGGGATCTTCCTCAAAATAATCACACAAAATTCAAGAAAAATATCATGTATTCATCATCGCCAATCTAGTCGAAACATCAATGATTAGCTAAAATAACACGACTTGAAAAGGTAAATGAAAATCATCAAAAATTTCAAGTTTTTTGGAATGTATCAAGATTTTCAATAAGAATTCCAAACATTCTGATCATTAAGGGTGTTGTCAATTTTTAATACTGATAAAATAGGTCAATGAAGGTCAAGGATCAAGTTATGCGATCAAACTATTTAGGTTGAACAATGATATCTATTAAAGGTTCCAAAATATCTCTCCTCTGTAGTTCTAAAAATTTGCTTCTGTCATGTGACCAAGATGTAGCACTGCTGAATCCGTTTGTACCAAAAAACAATGATTTGCCCCCAAGTGATAAGTGAAACCATGTGTAAAGCTTGGGCAAATAAAACCTAGTATGTGACAATGCAGCTGAGAGACTTTATTATGAATTATGCACAAATGAAGGATGTAATGAGGATGTGTACAAATGAGATGGTGAAAAGGCAATATGTACAAATGCAACTAGAAAAGACCTAAGGGAAAAAAAAAGTGCCTATTTCCAGGTTTTCACCTTTTGGGTTTATTGCTCTTTTTCTCTTTTTGCTTTTTTTGCTACCAAGGCGCCTATTGCTAGGTTTTCACCAAGGCACTTTTCTCTTTTTTTTTGATATCATCAAGGCGCCTATTTGCTAGGTTTTCACGAAGACAACAGTTTTCTAATTTTTGAATTTTTTGCTTTCTTCATGCTCAATTTTCTCCTTTTTCTAATGTACTGCTTTTCCATTGTTTTTGATTTTTTGATCTTTCTTATTTTTTTGGATTTTGATATTTTTCTCATCATTTTTTTGGATTTTTGACCTTTTTCATGTATAAAGAAGATGCTAACTCATCTAATACCCTCGTTTGATGCTCTTTCATTTGATTATGTATGAAACCTCTTTAAATGGATGCTATTAATGGGTTCTTACAACTCATCACCTTCATAATCAGCTAGTTTGTAGGTTCCTGCTCCAAAGGAAGAAGTGATGAAAAATGGTCCAAGCCAATTCACTTCCCATTTTCCCTTCTTTTCTCTATCAGCTTGATTTTTAGGGTTTTCTCTTAACACTAAGTTTCCCACTTGAAAGGTTCTTGGTTTAATGTGCTTATTGTAGTTTCTTAAAATTTTGTTCTGATATACCTTCAAATGATCATATGCTTGTGTTTGATGTTCCTCCAACAATTCCAATTATTGAAGTCAGGCAACCCTATAATCCTCATCAATGATTAATCCATGTAGTGAAACTCTTAGGGATAGAATCTCAACTTCTAAGGGTAAAACAACTTCGACCCCATAAACCAAGGAGAATGGTGTAGCTCCTATTAATGTTTGAATACTAGTTCTGTAGGCCCACAACGTTGGGTTTATCTAAATATGCCAATCTCTTCCTGACTTATCAACCGTTCTTTTCAATATTTTGAGGATATTCTTGTTCGTTGCCTTGGCTTGTCCATTACCTTGAGGATAGTAAATGGAGGAAGAATGGTGAGTGATATGAAATGTTTCAAAAAGTTCATCCACATCTTTGTTCTTGAATTTTTTTTCATTGTTCGTGATGATGGCATGAGGAATACCATATCTACAAATGATGTGATTAAGGATAAACATGGTAATATATTTTCCCGTTGTAGTTGTCAAAGGAACGACCTCTACCCATTTAGTGAAATATTCTATCGTTGTGAGGATGTATTTATGTCCATTAGAAGATGGTGGGTAAATCATGCCAATTAGATCAAAACCCCATTGATAAAATGGCAATGGTGTGATAAATGGATGTAATTCTTGTGTAGGTGCATGAATCATGTCTCCATGATATTGGCATTTAGAACAAACTTTCACAAATTGGTAAGCATCTTTCTCTAAGGTTTTCCAGAAATACCCCATGCGAAGGATTTTCTTAGCTAAATTTAATCCACTTGAATGTGACCCACAAATCCCCTCATGGACATCTCTTAAAGCTAATCTTGATTCCTGTTCCTCTAGACACCTAAGGAGCATTCCGTCAAGGCCCTTGCGATACAATGTGTCTAATAGGATGGTATAATGAGCCGATTGTCTTATGAAATGTCATTTTTGAGCATGGGTTTGGTCCAAAGGTAAGGTTTGGTCTTTAAGATAAGTATATATTGGTCCATACCAGGGTGAGTCATGTTCATTAGTAAGGGAAATTATTTGGGTATCAGGTAAGTCAAATTCTGGTTTTGCCAACTCTTCGACCAAGAATTCGTACATCGCTTTTTGATCATGCATTTGGAGTAATGAATCCAAAGTAGCCATTGCATCAGCTGCTCTATTTTTGTCTCACAGAATTTTCTCAAAAGTTATCAAGGAAAAATACTTTTTCCAGTCATCCACCATCCTTTTATATGGCATTAATTTTTCGTCTTTGGTGTTGTATTCATCATCAATTTGATTGATGACTAATTGAGAATCTTACAATAGTTTGTAAGATTTGGGAATTGTGTATCCTTGAGGTGTTATCAAAAGAATTCCAGCCCCTGAACCATTTTGAGTATAGGATCCATCAAAATATAAGGTCCATGTCTTTGCTTCCACATTAACAATTTATGAATCATGAAACTCTACTTGAATTGGATGTGTATGTATGCACTCTAAAATGGTCGCCTAGACTTTGGGCCCCATTTATCATTTTATCAAATTTCCTGAATCAATGCTTTGGAACATTTTCAATTCAAATCAATTTCCTTGATCAAATTGTAATTAATTCAATTATTTCAATATTTCCTAAGGTTTGACCTTTTTATTTAATTAAAAGATTTAACCTCCCTTTTAATTAAATAAATTTCCTCTTATTTAATTAAATTCAATTTCCCCCATTTAATTAAATAAAATTCTTCTAATTTATTTAGTTGAAAGAAAACCCCTCTTTTAATTAAATAAATAAAAATCCCCACTTAAAGCACTTTA
>MU225516.1:134182-175412 GCA_018584345.1 Thuja plicata | reverse complement strand
ACTTGAAGAGTTAAATGTTCCACTTTTGGACTCACTTCACATTTACTTGAAGAGTTAAGTGTTCCACCTTTAGTGCTTTAAATACTTTTGATAATGAATTACTTACTTTTTATTTCTAGAAGGCCTGTTTGGGGACACACCACCTTTGAGAATTTGAGCTTGGATATTGCAACTTCTCTCTTGTTGTCTCATTCATTCTTGCATTCATGGCTATTCATATAGATTAGAATCATGTTTATTTCCATTGATTAATCTTGCATTTGCATTTCCTTTCATAGATTAATATGCATTGTTATCATTTAGATTAATTTCCTTTTATGCATTGCAATCATATAGATTAGATCTCATTTTCATGCATTCGAATCTCTTGTTTCATGGTGTATTTGCAATAGACACAAATAGGTCTATCTGAGGGCCTTCATTTTACATTTTTACAAATCCATGACTAGAGAGCTATGGATCGATATTTGAGGCCTCATTCTTGAGAAACCTTGAATGGAATGATTCATAGAAGTGTGTCAACATTTATGCACACGCAGTGTAGACTCTAAAGGATGTTCAGCCAACTGATCAGCAATCACTTGTCCCTTTATTGATTTCCTATCCATGTACTCAATGTCAAATTCACTAAGCACCATTACCCATTTTGCAATCCTTCCCGTTAGAGTTGTTTTACTAAGTAGATACTTTAATGGATCAATTTTGGAAATTAACTTCACTTTATGCATCAACATGTAATGTATTAGCTTTTGAGAGGCAAACACCACTGCTAGGAAAGCTATTTCCATGAAGCTATAGTTCAATTCATATTTTATCTTGATGTTCTACTCAAGTAGTAAATGACTCTTTCTTTTCCTTCATTGTCTTCTTGTACCAATAGAACCCCTAAAAATTTCTCTGTGGCTGATATGTAAAGTAATAAGGGTTTTCCTTTGATAGGTGGCATCAAGATGGGTGGGTCCACCAAGTATGTTTTCAACAATGTGAAAGATTTGTCACACTCATCATCCCATGTAAAAATGGTGTCTTTATGTAGCAATCTTGTGAATGAGTGACATTTTTCTGCCAATTGGGAAATGAATCTCCTTATAGATTGAAGTTTTCCTTGAAGAGACCTCATTTGAATAATTTTCTTGGGAATTTCCATGTCCATAATTTCTTTCACTTTCTTGGGATCTACCTCAATTCCCTTTGGAGATACAATGTAACCTAAAAGATTTCTGGATTGCACCCCAAAAGCACATTTCTTTGGATATAGTCTCACTTTGAATTTCTCTAACCTTGTGAAGATCTTTTCTAATATTGGTAAGTGATCCTTTCTTTCATGTGATTTTTCTAGAATATCATCCACATAGTCTTCTAGGAAGGTATGCATCATATCGTGGAAGATAGTGGCCATTTCTCTTTGGTAAGTTGCTTCGACATTTTTGAGACCAAAGGGCATCACATTCCAACAAAAGGTTCCCCATGGGAATGTAAAAGCTATCTTTTCTCAGTCTTCAAGTGTAATTCAAATTTGATTTATCCACTAAATCCATCCATTAAGGAAAACATAGAATGACCCGCTATTAAGTCCACTATAGCATCAATGCTAGGTAGTGAAAAATCATCTTTTGGGAAAGCAAGATTAAGGTCTCTAAAATATATGCAAACTCTAATGGATTTGTCATTTTTTGTGACTGGTACAATGTTTGATATCCATTCTGCATATGCGATCACTCTTATGAATCCAACTTTGAGTAGCTTTTCCAATTCTGCTTTTACTAAAAGTGCCACATGATGGTGCATCTTTCTCAATTTTTGCTTTATGAGTTTCACATCAAGTATCACATTTAAATGATGCATGATAAAGCTTGGATCTAACCCTAGCATGTTGGAATAAGACCACACAAAGTTAATTTGCTTTTCTTGAAAGAATTCGATGAACTCCTTCCTTTCTGATGGACTCAAGGACGCTGCCAAATGAATGAACTTGGGATCCACTTTAGTGCCAATGTTAACTTTCTCCATTGGTTCAATAAGCATGGGTGACCTTTCATCTTCATGCTCTGGTAGGGTGTCCAACCTCTCCTTTAGGTGCCACAATTGGGTTTTCACCTTTGGAAAGATATGATATTTTTACTTTTTTAGGTTCTAGCACTACCACATGGTGATTTTCACCACTAGACATTTTCATTTTTTGTATTTATTTATTTTATTTTGTGGATTGAGAGGTTGAACCCCTACCTCTATCATTATGTCCAGATTGTATTCCTTGGTGGAAGAAGATGGCTCAACCACATTTAGGTATTGGGCCATTGCAAGGTCATTGGGAAAGTATAATAGGTCATTTGGTTTGGATAAATCCCAATCAATGAGTTCAGGATGCATTAGGGCTAAGGACGCATTTGGAAAATTGTCATTCGAAGGGTTTAGAGACATGACCTCATTTGAAGGTTCATACATTTTATCACTTAGGTTTATGACATGGGCTTCCTCAAGGTGTTCCAAGGAAGTAGGATCAAAATCCCCTTCACTAGACTCCTCGTTGATTTCCATGGGAAAGAATGCATGTGGATTAAATACAATGTTTGAATCAACCCCCACAAAGGTACCCAAGGTTCACCTATCCATTGATTATTCCTAGATGCTTGAACTACATTGGATTCTTGAGGTTCACTTGACACTTGTGTAGAATTTGAACCTTGATGCTCATTGTATTGACTTGTGACATTAGGAATGGTAGCATATGTGTGAATAAAATCAACCTCTTTATCATGAAAAGCCTCTTCACATAGGGAATCCCACTCATAATCCCCAGAATCATCCTCACTCTTGGATCCTACCATGTGTACATGTTCATGAAAATCATGCATTAGACTTGAACTTTCTCCTTTGTTTTGATAACCTATTACAGATTTCTCTTCTTTTGATCTCCAAGCTGGTTTAATGGGTTCTAGCAATCCTCTATTCCTGACTCCTAAGGGTCCTCATCCCTTGTATCCCATTTTTTGCATAATATGATGTTAGTAATAACTGAGAGGGGGGGGGGGGGGGGGGGANGGTGAATCAGTGGCCTCAAAAATTAATCCTTAAATCAACCCTTAAAACTTAGAACCACAAATTATGCCTCTATTTATCTTTAGTCTTGTAAGATGAATGCCTCCAAATACTTATATCAATTTAGTACTTGTCATAATTATTTGTAAAACCTTCTACTATATGTTTACCAATAAGTAGTCTTCTATTTATCGAAACACAATCAATAAATAGAGTATATCGATCAATCCAGAGTTAACTATGTGAAATGCCAAATAATAAAGCAATGAATCGTAAACACATAACACATAACACATTTATTTTTAATGTGGAAACCCTATTAGGGGAAAACCCACTGGGATCGGTACCCCAAATTTTCACTCTTCTGAAGTGAGATCGGTTAAGAGCCAACCCTGTTAAAGGTTACAAACACACTGTTAGGTGTGACCTTGTTAGAGGATTTAAATAAATAGTTTATCACTTAGTATATAGCATCTAATGCTACCATCCTTGATCAAACACTCACTTGACCTGTCAATAGGTATTAGGCATATCCAATGCTACTTTGAATGATCAAAATTTTTGATACTCCTTGGGATGTATCTCAAATAAAAAAGACTTTTAAGTCCTGCTCGGTTAAGAGACTTGATGCTTCAATGGTTAAACTGAAATAGTAAAGTGATTTTTTCACACATACAACTTGAATTGGAGATTTTTAGATCTATTGTAATTGCATTACCTCTTTGATCAATATAATCAATTCACTACCTTTTCTCCACACTGTTTTTCTCTGTGATGCTGTTTCACTGTTCGTTGGTGTCTGTAGAATTTAGCTCTTTCCTCAGCTTGTTGATCAGGTCTGAATGAAGAATTTCTTCTCCTTCAGAATATCTTCAACATCTATTCTCTTGTCACTCCCCTTCACCACCTTTGTAATGAATTAGGTTGTCTCTTTATAGACATGATTTTACCATTATCACCAATTAGATTTAAAGCAAAACTCTAGTTTTATCTTAGGATTCTTTTCACAGCACTCATATGTGATTCCCTGGGATTAGCAAAAAATCTTGCAACTATTCCTATTGCATGTGCAATATATGGTCTAGTATGCACAACATACATGAGTTTTCCAATCATTGATCTATACAAAGTCTGATTTACCTCTGTTGACTTGTCCTCCTTTGTCAGTTTGTATCTAGTTTCCATTGGTGTTCAGACTGGCTTGAAATCTTCCATCTTGAATATTTTCAACACTTCCTTGATGTACTTGGATTATATGATGAAAATGCCTTCATCTTGTTGCATGATCTGTAGACCAAGAAAGAACTTGATCTCTCCAAACATAGACATCTCAAATTCTTTTCTCATTTCATTTGCAAATGATTTTCATAGCATATCATTGCCTCCAAATATGATTTCATCAAAAAATATTTCAGCAATCAAAATGTTAGCACCAGTATCTTCCTTCAAATAAAGATTACTATTTTCACTAGTCCTTACAAATCCAATACTTATGAGGTAGGAATGAAGTCTTTCATACCAGGCTCTTAGTGCTTGTTTTAATCCATACAAGGCTTTGTGTAGTCTACATACCATATTCCTCTTGTATGGATTGACAAACCCTTCTGGTTGCTCAATGTACACCTCTTCCTCAAGTATTCCATTTAGGAATGCAAACTTGACATCCATCTGGTATACCTTGAATCCTTTATATGCAACATAAGAAAGTAATATTATCACTCCTTCTAGCCTAAAAATTGGTGCAAAGGTCTCTCCATAGTCAATCCCTTCTTCTTGTGCATACCCCTTGCATACTAGTCTTTCTTTATTTCTAGCAACTTCTCCATTCTCCTCCAGTTTATTCCTGAATATCCATTTTGTACCAATGAAATTCTTGTCATCTAGTCTCAGTACAAGTGTCCATGTCTTATTTTTCTCAGTCTTCTCAATTTCTTCATTCATAACACTAATCCATTCATCATTATCAAGTGCAACATTGACAGATTTTGGCTCAAAATCACAAATTAGACATCTTGTGTTTAGAGACTTGCTTTTGGTTCTCATACCAGCCTTCTTGTCTCCTGTGATCTAGTTCTGTGAATGGTTCCTTCTGAAATATCTGGCAAGTATAGGTTCAATTCTTTGTCTATCATCTTGATCATCACTCTGTCCTTCATTTTGTTCTTCATCACTTGGTACATCATCTTGAGCAATTTCCTGATTGCCAGTATTTGCAGCCTAATGCTTGGGTGCAATAATCTGTTGCTCAGGAGCTATACATTGTTTCTTGGGTAGAGTGTCAGGTTCTTCAATATAAACAAACCAATTGTAGTCCTCTGGTTCCTTTGTGCTTTCCTTTTCATTCTTCTTTGCAAATTTATCTATCTTTACATTTGCACTTTCAAAAATTTTGTTAGAGGCTTTATTGAGACATTTATAAGCCTTTCTCTTGGTGGAATACCCTAGAAAGATACCTTCATCACTTTTGTAGTCAATTTTTCCATATCTATCATCTTTTAAGATATAACATTGACTACCAAAGATCTTGAAGTAACTTACATTGGGTGTATGTCCATACCATAGCTCATAGGGTGTCTTCTTGGTGTCTTTCTTCAATTTTACTCTGTTCAATGTGTAAAAAATAGTACTAACAACTTCCCTCCAGAAGATTTGGGTGATACCTTTCTCTATCATCAGTGTCCTTGCACAATCAACAATGGATTTGTTCCTTCTTTCAGCAATTCCATTTTTCTATGGTGTTCTCAGTGCAGAGACCTGTCTTTTGATACCATTCTCATTTCAAAAGTTAGTGAATTCATCTGAAATAAATTCCCCTCCTCTATCTGATCTCAAGCATTTTAATTCCTTACCACTTTTTTTTTCTACCATTGTTTTTTACCATTTAAACATCTTGAATGCTTCTGATTTATCTTTTAGAAACATAACTGTCATCATTCTAGAAAAAGCATCAACAAAGAGAATAAAATATCTATCACCTTAGTAACTCTTTGTATTCATTGGTCCACATAGATCAGTATGGACTAATTCTACAATTGCATCAGATGTATGGGTTTTGCTTTTGAAACTAGACTTTGTCATTTTACCTTTTTGACAATTTTTGCATATGATGTTGTTGGGCTTAGTCATCGTCGGTAAGCCTCTGACATTTCTCTTTTTTCTTATCTTTATCATATTGTCAAAGTTCACATGACACAATATTTTGTGCCACAACCATATGTCTTTGTTTATATACATCAAACAAGTGGTGTCAGTATCATTCAGATAGAATAAGTTACCTTTTGTCTGCTCACGGGTACCAATCAAATTTCTTGATTCATTGAAGATCTTTGCCTTATTATTTTCAAATGCTACACTGTGACCTGAATTGTTGAACTGAGAAACACTTAATAGATTATAATTTAGTCCTCTAACCTAGTAAGCATTTTCACATTTAATCAGGTTATTCAACATTATGGTTCCTTTACCTTCAATTGGACAAGGTGCATCATTACCCATTCTTACTAAACCACCATTGTAGTATTCAAAGGTATTGAAATTTTCTTTGTCACCGGTCATGTGGTGAGTGCAACCACTATCTATGAAATATCATTCTTGCTAACTTTATATATGAGTGCAGTTTCTACATACATTTCTTCATCTTCATCTGAATCATCTTTTACTGGCACAAACACCATCTCGATGTCTTCATCAGATTCAGTGTCAGTATCTTTATCTTTGAATTTAGCTAGGTAACTGGCCTTCTTTCCTTTGTCCTTGTAGTCTCGGGTATCTCTTCTTTTTGATTGTTGGTTTCTTCTGTAATCACCTCTGTCAAACTTCTTTTCAAATGACCTGTCATTACTTCTATAATGTTTTCTTCTGTTAGGACATCTTGTAGGGAAGTGTCCAATTTCTTTACAATTATAACACACAAGTGGTAATTTACCTTTGTATTTACCTTTGCCTCTCTGCATTCTTCTAGCCACAAGTGCTTCAATTTCATCAAGATCTTCTTCTTCACTTTCACTATCACTATCTTTTCTCATAGTGTGTTTATGACTTGATTTACTTATTCTCATAGAATATTTGAATGCAAACTCTATGTTTGGTAAGACACTATTATCAAAGTTATTCATCTCAAATAAAACCAGTCTTCCAATCAAACTATCTGGAGTAACATTGTTATTTTCTAGTGCTCTCATTTCTTGTATGGCAGATACTCTAATAGCATAAGTAGGCAGTAAGGTTCTTAGAATTTTACTTACCACTGTATCTTCTTCTAGTATACCTCCAACTCCTTGGATATCATTGACTACCTCTTTGATTCTTGTGTTGTACTGTGTGATGTTTTCACCTTATTTCATTCTGAGATCATCAAAATTTCCTCTAAGGCTTTCTGCCTTGGCTCTCAGAACATTCTTATCACTTCCATGTACAAGCATCAATTTATCCCACATCTACTTTGCAGAGGTATAGGTTTTAACATCTTCAAATTTAGTATCAAAGAGTGAGGAAGAAAGCTCTATCATCATGTAGTTGTGCTCATGCTTCTCTCTCATTTGTTCAACTGTGGGTGCTCCTGTGGGAAACACATATTTAGTATCTAAGTATTG
Source organism: Thuja plicata (assembly GCA_018584345.1). Classification (NCBI taxonomy): domain Eukaryota; kingdom Viridiplantae; phylum Streptophyta; class Pinopsida; order Cupressales; family Cupressaceae; genus Thuja; species Thuja plicata. The sequence continues at coordinate 167,781 of MU225516.1, read as the reverse complement.
AGTAACATTATTTCCAATACTTGATAAGTGTAGTCTTATTCTGCTTTTCCATGAAGCAAAATTGTCCTTGTTTAGCTTGGGCACATCTCGTCTGTTCATCTTGTGATCTTTAGCTTAGGTCTTGAAACCTTCCTTCTAAGAACGCAAGCTCTGATACCAATTGTTAGTAATAACTAAGAGGGGGTGGGGGGGTGCATCAGTGGCCTCAAAAATTAATCCTTAAATCAACCCTTAAAAATTAGAACCACAAATTATGCCTCTAGTTATCTTTAGTCCTGTAAGATGAATGCCTCCAAATACTTATATCAAATTACTACTTGTCGGAATGCTTTGTAAAACCTTCTACTGTATGTTTACTGATAAGCAGTCTTCTATTTATTGAAACACAATAAATAAACATAGTATACCAATCAATCCAAATTTAACTATGTGAAATGCAAAAAAATAAAGAAATGACTCATAAACACATAACACATGGATTTTTAACGTGGAAACCTTGTTAGGGGAAAAACCACTGGGACCGGTACCCCAAATTTTCACTCTTCTGAAGTGAGCTTAGTTAAGAGCCAACCCTGTTAAAGGTTACAAACACACTGTTAGGTGTGACCTTGTTAGAGGATTTAAATAAATATTTTGCCACTTAGTATTTAGCATCTAATGCTACCATCCTTGATCAAACACTCACTTGGCCTGTCAATGGGTATTGGGCATATCCAATGCTACCTTTTATGATTAAACTTTTTGATACTCCTTGGGATGTATCTCAATTAGAAAATACTTTTAAGTCCTGCTTAGTTAAGAGACTTGATGCTTCAATGGTTAAACTAAAACAATAAAGTGATCTGTTCACACATACAACTTGAATTGTAGATTTTCAAATCTATTGTAAGTGCATTACCTCTCTGATCAATATAATAAATTCAATACCTTTGTTCCACATTATTATGCTCTGTGATGTTGTTTCACTATTCGTCAGTGTCTGAAAAATTTAGCTCTTTCCTCATCTTGTTGATCAGGTCTGAATGAATGCTTTCTTCTTCTTCAGAATCTCTTCAGCATCTATTCTCTTGTCACTCCCTTTCACCACCTTCGTAATGAATTAGGTTATCTATTTATAGACATGATTTTACCATTTCATAGCTTTCTTGATCTTGGCATGATCCACAATTCTCACCAATTAGATTTAAAGAAAAACTCTAGTTTTATCTTGTAGATATCTTCTTTCCAATTGGACAAAGCAGATTTAAATGCTTTACTTATCTATGGCTTTATCTTGTTGATTAAAATAATGATAAGTATCAGTTAAGTCTATATTTAGCTCTTGACAACTAAGTATTTTGTCATCTCTAAACTCTATGTTCTGTTGTTCAATACTTTAGTTAGTTGTCAGTGACAACTGACTATTCCTTCGGTGTGACTTCAATTGTCTTCAGGATCTCCATCCTTTACTTATCCATCGGGAAACACTATAATTCTATCCGTTGGGTTACACTATTCTTTGCTCGTCAGGAAACTCTGTGACTTTTCTCATTGGTAATGTTGTGCTTTTGCTCTTCAGGTAACACTGTGACTATGCTCTTTTACTTTGTCCATCGGTGTATACAATCACTTTGTGAATACTTGAATTTTATGCATTACTGATAGCATAGTCTTCAATTCATTGGTTCTTTGAAGTATTTAGTAGTATGTACATGACCATACAAATTATACCAAGTTGACATCAATGACAATACAATACATTAAATTATTTAATGCCTTGCATGATCATAAACTTAACATCTTCAAATATTCAATTAGTTATAGTTCAACATTTGATACCCTTTTCCATATTGCTCAGTTTGAATGTTGATGTGTTGTACTCTTTCCATGGGATTGTTTGAAGTATCTTCCTCTTTGTAGAGCCATTGTAAAACTTCATTGTCCTCCTTTTCTAGGGCTTATTTTTCACTCTCTCTTACAAAATGAGAGTTATATTTATGAGGTGGATGATCACTTGATTGTTTTCCATGTGTCTTAGGAGAAATTGGCAAATCAAATAAGGAAACAAAATATTCCCCCACTCCTTTGGAATTTATTCTACATTGTTTTTCAAAGTTATGCATCATTTCATTCATCTTTTGGTATTGGTCCTTCTTGGCTTGTTCTCTCTCCTCTTTGGAAGGTTTCAAAATTTCCATCTTCAATGTAGAAGTCTTAACTGAATTGTCATGTTAACTTTGACCCTCATAACTCAATTTCTCCTTTCCCTTAGTTGATGTAGTTGAGTTAGTTTGATTAGGGTTTGAGGTAGATGTAGCATTTTATGTTAACATTGAAATTTCCTCTTTAGCTTCTTCAATGATGACATTAGGGATGACTCCCTCCCTATTGTGAGGAATAAATAACTCAAGACTTGGTTTCAATGTGTTGCAATATTGAAAGGGATTAGAATCTCCTCCAATTGTGATCTCTTCACCCATGTGTGGAAATTTTATGCATTAATGATAGGTGGAAGGCATTGTTTGCATCTCATGAATCCATGGTCTTCCCAATAAGATATTATAAGTAGAACAATCATGCCTTTCAAAGATCTTTCTTCCTCATCATAAGCCTTAATGGAAATCTGCTTTTTAGGATCAATGGATGATTTGGCTAACCCTAAATACTTGACAAGGTTCAATGTGAAAATATTAAGATCAGCTCCCCCATCAATGAGAACTCTCTTGACCCTATGCCTTTGGATTAAAACTTATATATGCAAGGGAAAATTTTGAGGGTGGGTAATAGACATATCATCTTGTTTAGAGAATGAAAGACAATGAGGGGCTATGAGATGTCCTACCATATTTTAAAACTTATTTTCCTCCAAAGTTATAGGAACATTAGTCTCCTCTAAGGATTTTTCCAACATCTCTTTGTGGTTAGGATAAAGTTTCAACAACTCCAATATAGAAATCTGTGCTGGAGTTTTGTGCAATTGATCAACCAAACTATAAGGCTTTATTGAAGAAGATGTTGGCTTAGCCAAACTAGTTGTTGGAGTAAGACCAAACATTTTAGGGATACTTACTTGTATGGTAACCCTTGCTTCTTACCTCCTAGTTAAAATATTAGAGGTATCTTTGTTAGGTTTTTCTTTGATTACCACCACATTGATAGTACTATAATGTCCAGATAGGGCATTAATAGTATTGTCATAGCTATGGGAAAAGTTTACATTGTTGTTTCCTCTCAAATTGTTTCCATTGTTCCCTCCATTATTAGTATTGGAAGATTCACCTTTCTCATGCTTGTAGAAAGGAGTTTTAAAAGCCGTGTGATCTTCGTTATTTCAAGGTCCTTCTACCTTAATCAAACCATTGTCAATTAGATTTTGCACCACATGTTTTAGGTGCATGCAGTCATTCATCTTATTTCCTCAATTCCTATGGTATTCACAATGGTTAGACTCACTCCACCATGTAGGCTTGATTTGTGGTTCATAGGTTGAGCCCTTGGTAAATAAATAATCTTATTTGCAATAAGATTCCTTAATGAATTTTCAAGTGGTTCACCCAAGCAAGTAAAAGTCCTCTTAGGTGTTGGTGCAAAGAAAAGCTTAGGCTTGTTAGCCCCTTGATAATTCCCAAAGTTATTATTGTTGGTATTGTTGTTGAAAGGGAATTTGGGTGCTTAAGTCACATTTTTAGCTTGAGAGGATCCTCTTGTAAGATTAAAAGGGGTGGCCTTCAAATTATTTGCCTCTACAACTCCATCATTGACCACACCTTTAGTTTTGTTCCTCATCCAAAACCGGTTATTGTTAGGAGGATTCCTATTTTGATTATTATTGGAGGTATTATTTTTGTTGTTCTTATAAAGCTTAAGTTCTCCGCTTTTAAAAAAATACCTCTTCTGTGGTAACACCATTCTCAATTAAGTCTTGGAAAAACCTAGGATATTACAACATTAACCAATAGTTAATCTCATTAGTCAAGCTATTAATAAAGATGTCCATCTTATCCTTTTTAGGTACACTTCAAGGGTTTCTATCAAATACCGCTCTCCATCGTTTCAAGAAAAGTAGGAATCCATCTCCTTCTAGTTGCTTGGTATTACATAAATTTATCATCGTAACCTCATGTTTGATATTGTAGGAATAATGAGTTACAAATTTGGAGGCCAATTCTTCAAAAGTTCGGAAGGCGGAGGGTAACTTGGAAAACCACTCAATTGCCACACCTCCTAAACTTCTAGGAAACAACCTCATTAAATATGTTGTATCATGTATGAACTCTAGGCTCAATGCATAAAATTACCTTAAATGATCTTGGGGATCGGATGCTCCTTCATACTTGTCATATTTAGGAAAAACAACATTATTTGGGAATGGGACCATAATTAGGGTTTTTCCAAATAGAAAAGGACACAAAGCTTCGATGGAAAAGGGTTTAGGAGCCCTGCTTTGTTTCATTGTGTCCAATTGCATTTGGAATAATTTAAATTGTTTACTCATGACATAAATAGGATTTTCTTTAGCTTCTTTTTGTTTGAGTTGATTGACATCATAATCATGAGGGAGTTTGAGACCCTCTTGTGCTAGGTCTAAAAAGTAATTTTCCCTATCTCTATCCAACTCTTTCTCCATAAGTCTCATGAAGAATGGGCTTTGCATGGCTTCATTAACCTTCTCATCAGTTTCTTCTTCATCATTAGGGTCAACATTGCCCCCATTATTGTTGTTATTTAACCCTTGGTTGTTAGGGTCAACTCCTCCTCCATTATTATTATTATTGTTTAACCCTTGGTTATTAGGGTCAACTCCTTCTCCATTATTATTGCTATTAACCCCGCCACCTCCATTATTATTGATATCCTTGTTAACATGGTTAATTTGATCGGGGTCCATGTTTCCAAATCAGAAAGACATAGTTGGTTCCACTTCTCTGGTAGGTTCTCGTGTTAGTCTTGAAGAAGTGAAGGTATCACTCGAAAAAGAAGCTCCTGCCTTAGATATGAATCGTCAGATTGCAGGGTGTTTTTAATAAAGTGAGATTGAGTAAAATCTAGCATGGACATGAATTAGGTAAAATCTTGGCTTTCTCACTTAAATTGGTCAATCCCTTATAATTTTGCAAAATGTCCAATAATGGGGATTCTGACCAGGTCAAACTTATGATCAGCTGGAAAATCCAAAAGGGTACTCAAAAATGAAATCCAATTTTCTCCAAGTCCTCAAGAAATGTCCATTGTTTTCCATTATTTGTTTTTGGGCATCACTTCCTTGTGTGTAGGCATGACTTAACTATTCAAATGCATTAACTGGAATTTGTGTATGTGACACTTTGCAGTTAGTAGGCGACATTTACCTATTGAGAGGCATTGGTTTAAAGTTTCCACACATCACTTTCCAGTGACTTACGTAGTGTTTGAATGATGCCAGGTGTTGTTTCATAGTTTCAGGCATCACCGAACATGCTAGAGGTGTCACGTAAATGTTCATACGCGACATTTAGCAGATCAAAGTTATTTTTCTCATTTTTTTGGATTTTAAAAGTTTTAAAGTTATGATCAAGTTTTCTAGATAATATTCTTGCTTGAAAAGTAAATACAAATGCAACACACACACACATCAAATTTGTATCATGTCCCTAAAACAACACTACGTGTATGTTCTCAGTCATTTTAACAAGTATAGCACAAGAATAGCTTCCAAGCAATCTAGCTAGAGTCAGATTTGGATTTTAACATTTTGCCTCTAAAAGGTAGCTTGCTACTTATTTGGGATTTAATTAACACCTCTATTCTAAACTATGTCAAGTTCTTTTACCCCCTTGTGGGCTTCCCACACGCACACAAGTATGATTTTGCACAATCTCGAAGGACTACTTGAGGAAGTGAAGATAACTTGCACACAATTTAGTCACTACAACCCATTAAGGAAGAGTGTGTTTATTTATAGTGGGTCAGATAGTATCACGGCTTAAGCGATTATCTCCCACTTTGGGTTGTTCCCTCTCACCATCCTCATCAGGATGTACTCAGGAGGTAGGCCCTCTAAAGCTCTAATTTAACTAGCGTATATAGGAAAGTGAAAAAGTGAACTTAGTTCAACAAGTTTGGGAATTTGATTCACTTAAAAAGTGAAGAGCATATCCTATTGTCGTTCTTCATTCCAAACACTTCAAAAACACTTGTTCTTTTTCAACCTCATTACAAAGAGGTTCTTAGAAATTGAAATGTGGTTAATTTGCCTCCCTTTCTTTCTACCACCTCAAACTCGACATGTTTGGCTTTTTGATCAACTTTGAAAAGTTGAGAGCATATGCCTAATGTTTTGTTCAAGATGGACAATAATAGGGTTTTTCCTATTTAAACTAGGTATAAATGAATTTCCACAACTTAAGGGAAAGAAAGCTTGTTTCAAAAAATACCTCTTTCATAGCTAGCAAAGACTAGGCACTTTTTTGAGGTTTTTATGCTTGTTTTTCTTACTCACCTAGTGGCGATAGTTCCCACTCTAGCTCCACCAACAAGTTACTCAACACAAAGGAACAAGGTGAAGAAAAACTTGAAATCAAATTGAAAATGAAACTAAGTTCTTTTGATCAAATTTATCAAAATAAAGCTTAAGAACCTAAAGCATAAAATCAACTTAGATTAGGAAACTTCTTTTTGTATGTACTACTAACTTTTATGTAATGATCATAAAAATGTTCTTCTAACTCTAAAATTTCCAAGATATTTGCACTATGAAGTTGTTTAGATTATTTTTTTAGAATCCTTACCTCTTTATTTGGCCTTGTAACTCTCAATTCTAGCTTTTGTACTTTCAAGTGCTGTTTCATCTGCAGGAAATAGAAAAACAGAGAGTCAAAATAGAGAAAATATCAATTTAAACTCAATAACATGCAGCAAATTGTAGGTGTCATATAATAGCTAACATGCGTTATTTAACTGTTACTACGCGGAATTTAAAACTTTGAAAGAGAAATTTAAATCTTAACACGCGACATTTAAAAATGAACAGGCATTAAAATAAAATTGACAGGCACTATAGAATGTTTAAATTGCACTAAAATATTGATCACAGGCATCAAAAAAAAGGTATTAGGGCATGTTTCTCAAGTCAGAGGCGACGCTTTACACTCATAGGAGCCACACTTTATCTCACAAGCGACAGAAGAATTTAAGACAAAATTAGAAAGAATTTTGTAGGTGTTACTTCTCTGCTGGTAGGCATCATTAGATTGCTCGTAGGCGTCATTTCTCCTGCAAACTACAAAATTATCACAAAAGTGAAGGAAAACACATAGAAAACTTCAAATAAATGATGAATTAAGGCTCAAAGCCCCATGGTGGGCGCCATTTGTGTGTGAATAAAATACACCTTCATGAAATTAGTTTATTCAACTACAATTCTATGTAAAAATAATAAATTTTTTATCTAAGAATTGCAATTAAATCAATAAGCATCTCATGGCTCTCTATCTAAGCATGTTGAAAAAGCTCTCAACCTTAAATATTTTTCAATGATAGTCCTAGAATGAGAATTTGATGAAGAAAAATGCCTAAATCTAGCTCAATTCTCTCAAATCATGATAAAATTGTATTCAAATGCACTCAAAATGACTTCCATGATGCGAAATTGCTATGATGATCTCTCAAAATGCTATGAAAATGACAAGAGGTTTGATGCTTTTCATTCAAATTTCTAGGATCCTTAATGCTCTCAAAATGGCTTCTATTTATAGGATTTTCCCAAGTGTAGGGGGTAGAGTTGATCATAGTTAAGCCATGGTTGAGTGAGAGGCTTTAAAATGGTTTCAAATGGGGGGAAAATTTAAATGATTTTTTCAAAGCTTTGGACAAAGGGACAAATTTGAGTGATTGAGATTCAAAGTTCCAAATGAGTGATTGAGATTCAAATTTAGGAGTGATCCATTTCCTTTGTGTTCTCAATTCCCATTGGTTGTTCAAATTCATGTTAAAAGATATTAAGATTATTTAATTCAATCAATTAATTAAATTATCCATGTAGGGATGAATAGGTTCAATTTGATTTTTGATTTAAAACTATACAATTAATTTATTAAAATCAATTATATAATTTTGATTGATCCTTTTAGGCTTATATTTGATTATTTGATGTCATGGTTAATTAATCCTTTGATTTAATTTGATTTTGTCAAATTTGATTGGTAAATGTCCATTTGAATTTTATTTTGATCCATTTTGATGCAATTTGCTGAGATTAGGAGCAATTTGATGAAAAATGCAGATTTGGTTGATTAGGGAACACCTGGTCAATTTTAGGTGTCTACACTATGATGTAGTGCCTGAACTTGTTGAGGGCATAAATTATTGCTAATATCTCTTTTAAGTGACAATATAGTTGAATTTAGCTCTTGGGATATTCTTGCTAACATAATAGGTGGCATGCTCAATTGATTCTTCCTTTTGTTCTAAGACCACTCCTACAACATAATTTGAAGCATACATATGAATATGGAATAGAAATAACCAATTTGGTTTTCTTAACATAGGAGCTTGAGTTAGAGATGCTTTAAGCATTTCAAATGCTTTATCACAATTTGATGTCCAGGAAAACTCAAATTCTTTCTTCAAAATATTAAATAATGGTGTTGCAATTTGACTAAAATCTTTAATGAATCTCATGTAATATCCAACATGTCCTAAGAATCTTCTAACTTCCTTCTGTCTTGCAGGAATAGGAAGGTTGGAAATTACTAGAATCTTTGATGGGTCCACCTAGATTCCATATGTAGATATATAATGTCCCAATACCAGTCCTTCTTCCATCATCATATAATAATTTTCACTATTCAAAGACAAGTTATGATCTTGACATCTCAGCAAGACTTTCTCTAAATTAATGTTTGCCTCTTCAAAAGTTGAACCATAGGTGGTGAAGTTTGTAGGTATCAAAAAGGTTATTGAGAGTGGGGGTGAATCAGTAATCTCAACTCTTATACTTTAAAACACAATCTCTAATATGCTTCAATAGATTTCCCGATTACAGTTTCATTCATCTATAACAGTCTTATCGGTTACCAAAACATTAAACATCCATGCATCATAAAATAAACATTCAAAAAACACTGACACCAATATTTATCATGTAGAAACTCAATTAGGGAAAAAACCACAGTGTGAGATCTGTGCCCAAAAATGTTGTACTCTTATGGAATACGCTCGGCAAACAGCTTTCCTGGTTAAGGGTTACAAAAGCACTGTTAAATGCTACCCAGTTATGGGATTTACCTAGAGACCTATTAAAGTCTTATAACCTATTAGGAGTAACCCAGATAGAGGATTTTATCCCACTTATACAGTGTTCACCTTGTTAAAGGATTTACAATAGACCTATTAGGGTCACCCGATAAGGGATTTTTACTGTCATAATTATTACAGAGTAACAACCTATAATGATCTATAGTTTGCACTGTCTCTACTATATTAGATCCAAAAAAGTTCTCTAACACAATAATATACCATTAAATCCTCTATATCCTTCTTTGTATTCTATCCTGTGATTGCAACTATCTTACTCTGATTAGTTCTTATGTTCCTCTGATATCTTGTCTTCTCCTTCATCATAATAACCTAACTTCATCTCATCTTCTTCCTTAAGTAGATTTTATTTACTCATCAAAACCCAAACCTAGATCCAATGATCATAACTTAATCACAATAATAAATCATTTTCTTTTCCATCCTTCCTTGTTGGTTGTCTTGAGATATTTTCTTTTAACTCGATAGTTGTTAGTGACAACATCTAATAGATAACCTTCTTGTCGATAAGTCTGTCTTTAATGCCGATAGTTAATAATTTTCTACTTTGACATCAATGAAAAATAATATAACTTCCTTATCAAATAGAGTATCTATACCAACAATCTCTCTATATATATACCAATAGAATTCATCCATATAGATCTCCATACAATCAGAGGAAATATAAAAAAAAGATGCTTATGATAGCTTTCTGAAATGTTGTTGGAGCATTAAGAGACCAAAAGGAAAGACAAAATAGGTAAAATTTCCCTGTGGGCATGTGAATGCAATCTTATCTTGGTCCTCTACAGAAATCTTAATATGGTTATAGCGACTAAATCTATCCAAAAAAGAGAAATATTTATTTCCTGCTAGATTATCTAGGACTTGATCAATAAAGGGAAGATGGAAGTGATCCTTTTTAGTTGCAGCATTGATTTCTCTATAATCTACACATACCCTCCATTTACCCCCATTTATTAGGGACTAGTACATGTCATGACACCCTTTGGCTATCAGACATTGGATAGATAAATACAACATTCAATAACTGCTGCAATTCACTTTTGACTATCTCCTCTAGAGCAAGGTTAATCCTCCTTTGAGGTTTCCTAACTAGTTTGAATTCCTTACTAATATAAATTCTATGAGTACAAAGATTCAAATCTAAACCCTTCATATCACTATATTCCCATGCAAAATATTCACGAAAAGTCTTTAGCAATGTGAGCATAGATTCTTATTAAGACGTAGACTTTTATTTATGTTCAAGCTCTTTCCAGGGGCAACCAAAAGTTGTCTTGTTAACTCCACCATAGAAATATAGTTCAAAGATGATAATTGGACTTCATGTGGAAAAAGAGTGTGGAAACAGTATGAGGCTATAGGAAATTATGGTGAAGAACATGGTTGAATAATAGTCTTTAAAGGACATGAGGTAATGTCACATACTATATGATCTACTGCATAGTTATTATGGATGATGACAAAGAGGATATATTCTTCTTCTTGTGTAGCAATGAATGGTTATTTTTCTATCACCATAAGTTGTCTGACAAAGTTGGCTTCAGTCTCTTCTTCTCCTATGTCTATTCGTAAGGCCTAATCTTCATCAAGTTGGGGTTTCTCAGGAGAATAAAGAGCATCTTTCTTAGTGGAGAGTCCATTAGATATAATCATATTTCCTGACCTACATGCTATAAAGGTATCAAAAGTAGCAAGCCAAGGTCTACCTAGTATGACAGGTTAACCTCCCAATGTTTCCTAGGTGACAGGATGAAAAAATCAGTAGGTTATTCCCATGAGTCAAGGGTAACAACTATGTCTTCTACCATACCATCAGGTTAACTGTGGAACTATCTGCAAGGTTGTAGTATTGTAGGAGTGGCTCTCAATCTTGTGATATTAAGCTACAACATTATGTCCTTAGTCATAAAATTGATGGCTGCTCCTAACTTAACTAAGGCATTAATAACCTTAATCCTATTGATAATAATTATAACTACTGGACTCCCTAGGTCAGAATATTTAGGAACATAGGCCTACGCAAGAGTCAAATAAGATAATTGACCTAGAACATGGATGATTTTAGGATCTATCTTATTTCTCCCTGGTTTCTTCAAACAAGCTTCCCTAATTTCTTTAGTGTAAATATGTATTTCTTTTATAGCTTTCAATAGCGGTATCTTAACACAAATGTGTTTTAACTAATCAATAACTTGAAAGTAGAGTCATCTTGTAAATAAGGTATTTCAGGATCAAGTCTATGGAGAAATGTATGAGTCTTTGGTGGTTGATTTTGCAGTACCATAATTTTTTGAACAAGTGGTTCAATAGGTACTTCTTGGACTATATTTTCTAAGGGAAATTTTGTAACAATAGTAGCATATGGTGCTAGAAGAGTAGTAACTGACTTGAGATGGATGTCATTGATATTTATGGCATATGAAGACTATTGATTCAAGTCTGATGAATAGACTTATTTCGGTTGAGGCTTGTTGTTGGGATTAGGAGTTGGCTGAGCTGGTAGTTGTGTAGGTTTCATCGGAGGTGTAGTGAATGTCAAAGGTGGATTTGGTGGCATTAATGATTTTTGTTGAGGTTGTTGTAGGGGACCAAATTATTGATTAGGCCATTGTTTTCCACCCCTCCACTAAGGTGATTGTTTCCAGTTACCTGGTGGTGGTTGCCACTAATTTTGAGATTGCTACCTATTGGTTCTTGGATAGGTTTTACACTTCAAAGCTACCGGTACACTCTTCAAAACATTCTAAAGAGAACTCAAGTCTAATTATCAAATTCTTAAGAGGACTGGACCAACTAACAAGGATACCGAACTATCCTTCTACACTTAGGGTTATGCAAGACCTAGAGGGACTCCCTTTAATGCCTTTAAATACATACTAAACCCCTATTTGGTATTAGCACAAAGAAAAAATCTCACAGAAGGCTCAACAATAACAAGGAGAATGCTACTAGAAGGGCTATTTTTACAGTAGTCCTGAACTTGTATGGAGCATGAGATGAAATCAAGCTACACCTAATCTCACAAAAACTCAACACAACAAGGAGATACTAGATAGTGTTTAGTTATCCATTGAACATCAACCTACATGGAGCATGAGATTGGGGTAGGGTAGCATCAAGACAAAACATAAAAATAAAGATAGTCATGCTTTAATAAATTTTGTAGCAAGGAAAGCATGGATATGAACAACCACACACCTGCAAAAATCACCAAGCTTAAGACCAATACCTTATCCTATTGGGCAATGGATTCATAAGAGATACAACATTTTACAAAATAGCTTAATCTATAACACACGATCTAATGATATTTTCTTACAATACTCTTTAATAGCAATCCTAGCCCAGCTTACTTATCACAATCCCTGGATAACCATGTCATATCTGTAATCCTAATCAATCATTTGATAAAATATAAAACACCTAATATCAAGTATTTAATTGACCCCTTGGATCAAAGCCTGAAAAAGAAATCACCTACATCATAACAATGCACTGAATGAATAAAACACTTGATTCTATTCATCCAAAACATAACAATGTTATACACTAGGGAGATCTAAACAAACACTATATTTCTATAAATTTTATGTGCTATCTCTATCATATAATAAAAATAAAACTATAGGCTTCAAGCCTGCAAGGAAAAGAAACACTAGCTTAAATACAATGTGTTTTTATAGAATGACTCATAGCCATAAAAACTCACTACTGGAACCTACCCTTTACAAAGTTTTTGAACCACCCTTGGAACCTACTTTATTTACAAAGAATATGAACCCTCACAACAGAGAAAAAATTAGGATATATATGAGATAAACCCTAAAAATGACATCCTTTGACATCTGTCCTTCCATCAAACCCTAATCTCAACCACCAAAGTCTCGGGAAGAAATCCACCCGCTAACACAATGGATAAGGATCACCAAAAAACTAGTTAGGGCTTCAAAATATTTGTGACTTAGAATAAAAACTAAACCCACCAACTCAAAACATCAAAGTGACCCGAGCTATCCAAAAGATTTGATCTCCACAATGCACCTTGAAAGCAATTATGTCAACCTAGACATCCAAGCTCATCCATCTACCTCTTTGTTACTTGGAATACAGAGTCACAAACACAAAAACCCTAGGAATTAAAATAAAATAAAATAAAATATTTCCCAATGGTCACCTCAGCATGCCAATAACAATCAATGACCCTCATTTAAACCTTTTCCCACTTTAAAATCGAGTCGTCGATCTGTATTTAAAACACCTAGGCACCAAGTAAAAAGGTAACTTGAGCCGATCAACCCTTCAATGACTACCACATGGAAGGCCATGATTTCCTATGAAAACCACCTATTCACAACCTCCATCATGCCGAACCCACCAACCTTACCACCGACCTAGGACACATGACCAGATCTCGTAATCCTATGCCCCATATCCATCTTGCAACTTTCTGTGTGGAATGACAATAACCATTGGATTTGGGTCCCTTTTAACCTCTCTTAACCTCGCCTTCCTTACCTTTCCTACCACATGTCACCAACTTGAAATCCCATGGATTTTATCTCTCTCCACTTTCATCTAATTGCGGGATCATGAGGCTCTGCCATTTGTCACCTCTGGGCCCGCCTCTTCATTTCCTTCTTTCTCTCGACCTATATACTCATCACACCTTTGCTATCCCATGCTAACATCATCTCTATGTCATCACGTTTTGTGGGATAACAATTTCATGCCACCTATCAACTTGGTCCCACTTGCCTCACTTCCTTCATCACCCTGACTTGGACACGCATCACACCCTCGTGATCCTGGGTTGTTTCTCTTTCCTCATCACTTAGATCATGAGATCATGACAAGACGTGACCTATCCACCATGGCCCTTTTCCCTGAATTTCCTCCTATGCCACATGGCACCACCTAATTTTTTTCCACCTTTGCCACATGTCACACTATCGTAATCCTATGACCTTTTTCTATCCGAGTCAATCTCTTCATAGGATCATGAGAGCCCGACACATGGAACCTTGCATATTTATTCATCTTGCTGCTTGGCGAACCCATAATGCTACATGTCATCACCTTTGTATCCTATGCTAATTCTCTCCTACATCACCTTTCTTGGTGGGATAGCAATAATGTTCCACCTGTCCTCTTGGGCCCACTACATTCCTCTTGTCTTCCTCATTCTACTTTGACACATGTCACAATCTTGCACTCCCAGGATATTTCTCTCTCCTGATCAATCTCTTTGTGAGATCATGGGAATGTGCCACCTATCGTTTGACCTAACCATGGGCCCACAAAAATTCCTCATGTAACTGCCAGCTATCAGCCACTAATAGCGCGCTCAATCCATCCATCTGCCAAAAGGCACGTGCCTTTCGACACTTAACTATTTTGCCCTGGGATATAAAAACATTAGTGGTATTCCCCAACATGACCAATGTGGGATATATGACTTAGGAATTTCTTTTAAAAATAAAGTTGCATACAAGGAACCCTAGAACTCTGGTCATTTCCTTCATTATAGACATGCATGTAAGATCCTTGGCTGGCTTAAATGATTCTTTCCTTTTCTTTGTAGACCCTCCACCTGAAAATGAGACCAAAAGAACCCTCTAGCATTTTAGATTTGCATGGGAATACATGGATGTCTCTGCAAAATGTGACATGGTACTCTTAGAAAATGAGAGTACCAACACCACCAATTGGTTTGAGGTTGTTACCATTTGGTTTAAGGCTATTGCCAATTCCCTTGAGGCAATTTCCATTAAGGTGCAGAATTTTGGTAGTTTGGCCATTGAGATTGTGGATTATTCTAGGGCCAGGGTTGATAATTTCCAACATTAGGATTTAATTGGGGTTTCCACTAATTACAAAAGGAACTTGAAAATGGACCAAAAAAAGTCAAGGGATCTTGTGGTATACCTTGTCTTGGAGCCCATGGTCGCCTTAGAGAAATGTAAAAGACCTGGTCATCATCTCCTAGGACTTGGTTGAACTTAGTAGGTATCTACTAAACCCCCAAGTTAGCCACAAATTTTCATCTACAATCCTTTTTCTTTTGTCTGCAGTAGGGATAGAGTTTAGCCAACATAGCTTCAACCTCCTCATGTTTCTTGTTTGCTTGCATAGTGTCCAGTTGTGTTCCCATGTTGTTGATAATGTCCTGCTTGAAATCTGATAGTAAGTGGGTTATCTCTATCCTTGATACTCCAACGCCATTGGATTTCCCCATAGTAGGCCTATATCCTCTTCCTTTCTTGACAACAACTCTAGAATAGTTTGGGAAAATTTTCTTTATATCATCCCAAGATGATTGTGTTATGTCACCTCCTTCCATCAGGTCCAAAGATTTAATACATCCTTCATTCACTCTTCTAATTCAGACAATTTTTGTGACTCCTCATTGATCTCATGTTGAGTGTTCTTCTGCAAAATAAAGAGGAATTGAGAATTCTAGTCCTCTAATCTCTCATCCTCTTTCTATGACATCTTGAAGATGTCATCTCCTCTCATGTTATTCCCTCTATAATATTTCTTGTACTTCACCAGGAATACTATCTTCATCTCATCCCAATTATGAACAACATCACTTCTATAGACCCATAAGCCATCTCAACCCTGACCCCTTAAGATTTGTAGGAAATAATTTAAATCTATGAGCATCAGTAGTGTAGTCATAACTTCTATAGAGGATATCAAACTCAAAGAGAAAGGTATCAGGGTCCTCTGTTACTAAACCATAAAACTTAGGAAAGGTTAAAGAGGGAATATTCTTGAGGTTGTTGTTATCACATTTATCAGTAATAGGAAATGGAAAAGTGGGAGGATATGCCATTCTTTTTGGGCCTCTTTGTGGACCCCTTTGAGGGCCTCTAGGTTGATAGACTACCAATGCCAACTATTTATTAGGTCCTTGATTCTGATTGAAAGGAATTTTAGGATGTTGGATACGCAAATTGGCCAAGATTTCAACAAAAGAATTTAAGTCAAGAGGTCTTCAAATATGTTAATGTCAAAAGGTTCTTCATTTGAGGAGGATGAGGATGTAGGAAAATTTTGAGTAGCATCAAAAAAGGGGTTCTCATCTTCTTCTTCTCCTTCTTCTTGCACAAAGACTTCTTCTAACTAAAAATTGGGGTCATTGGGAAGAAATATACCTAAGTGATCTCTTCTTCTACTCTTGTAGGTTTAATTATTCAATACTAAATTATACTAGGGTTAAAATTAAAAAATGTTGAATAAAAAAACTAAAGGTAAGATGAAATGAACAAGAAACTTGACTCATGAATGCAAAAAATTCCTAGATTAACACCATCCCAGACAACAATGCCAAAAATGTTGAACTTTCCAAATGGATTGATAACTAGGTACAACTTCCATACTAAAAAATTGGACATCTCCACTGAGAAACTATTTATCCTATGGAAAGGTTCATTTAATATGTCAACCCAAGGGCGTAAGCTTGAAATGGTTCTGCACAATATATGCACTAAGTTTCTATTGTAGTCATGCTAACTATTGCTTGTAAAGGAAAGCTTCAGGAATGTAAGTACTTGGAATTAAACCTACCTAAATTATATCTGCCAAAGTATAACTAATAACAAAAACTAATTAATATCAAGTTTACTAGGTAGGAACTACTCTGCCCACTTTGGCTGCAACACACAGATGAACTGTTTCCGTGTGGATATAAGAATAAGCAAAGAACTGAACAAAAAGAACAAAAATAATAAAGAATGCAAAGGATCACTCACCAAGTGGGCCCCCTTGGGTGAGTGAATCCAAGTTATTTAACACACTATATTCTCAGAATAACCATTGCTTCATTTATATAACTAAATTGAGTATACATAGTATCTTGAAACTGGAAAATATATTTCCAAGAACAATTAAATCAACATTAACTTAATGCTGATTGATTTCCACTTCTTTCTTTTAGCCACCCCCGAATGGTGCTTCATTAATTTATTTATACTCAAACTTACAACTAACTAACTTTAACTTACTGACCACTTCCAATAGAATAAGAGGATGGAGTTATTACATTAAAAATAGAAATGAGAAAATTCCTCAACAAGAGAGAAACAATCTTCATATTTATCTGTGGGAGACAATATAGGACAAGTACTTCCTAGATTTGTTGAACATTAAAACATCACTAATGGGTTCAACCAAGAAGTAGGTGAATCAGCTGGGTCTTCAATGTTGTCCTTACTTCTCTCTTCATGCTAAATGATTCGGTCCAAGAACTTGATGAGATCCGTTGAATTTGTAGTTTTTTGTTCCTCCTTGTTGACTTATTCCTGCAGTGAGATGTTAGGAGCACAAAACATACAGATACATTCATTTCCATATTGCATTCATTTATTAAATCTCAGATCTCACAAATATGCATACATTACATGGCTGCAGGAAAATAAGATACTTGGCTACAGGAACCCATTACACTTCAATCATTCACAAAGGAGTAATATAAAGATAACTAAGGTTCAAAACATCAAATATTTTTCTAAAAATAGATATAAGTCCATAGATATATGACCATCAAATACTATTAATACTATTCAAAGTCTTAGACCTATAATAGGAAAAGAGTCTAAAAATACCATAAAACTTATAATAGTTTTAAAACAAAATAGCATAAACATAGATAAACTTGGCCATTATTTAGCCCATCAAGCTCTCACTCAAATCTAGATTAGTTCAAAAACCCCAAAAACTCATAATTGAAACCAAAGGTGATCAAATTATGATACTAATTGTAATAAAGTTAAGTAGTAAAACAACTTCCTACAATAATCTTTAGAGGAGGGTAATGAAAAAACTTTCTCAGATCTTTACAGTAGTTACTAAAACTTAAAAAATTTAAATATAAATAACATGCATAATATAATATAATGATTTACATGGGGAAATCCTTTTGCGATAAAAACCCCACACTTGAAAAGCCACACAATATCTTATTTAAAAATAAAAAATAGATTATAATATACTTGGAGATCAAGCTTCTCACAAGAGTATCACCAATGGAGATCTCAAGGTAACTCAACAACTATCAGTCTATCTAGAATATATCACAATTCCTCTCGCACACCTAATGTATAGGAGATACAAAACATAAAAATGTCAAATGGTATTACAAAACCATGGACTAAATCCACCCAATAAGGGCACGAAACATATCCACCATTGGAACTATGGCCCAATGACAAAATTTCAAGATTTTCAAAGCCACATGATAAGTGAAATTTTATTTTGGGGGGGCTACCCCCGAAAAGTTTTGCTAGGGCACATTTCCCCCTAGACCCTGATTGGTCACATGATTGGAGCCGACAAGGGGGGAACCCATTGCAACCATCAAGTTGGAGGTGACACACCCAAACCCCTATTGCTCAAGTATCAACAATAAAAAAATTTACAAGGTTGAGCCACCATTTTCTTAGCACAAAAGACTCTTTAAGAGTCAAGAAGTGTTAAGTCTGATCTTTTGTAGGGACTAATAAATGAGAGATTTACATAGGTAGAACCTATAGCTGATGTTATTTTGCAAAAGAATCATGATATGGTGACTACTATTGAGCTTTAGAGGTGAGGAGAAGTTCTCCTAAAATGCATTAAAAGTGATAGGATATTGGGGCTAATAATTTGAAAAACTCTTACTAATTTGAAGCAATTGTTCGATGATGGTTTGTTGCATCAAATGGATCAAATGGGAGACCAACTCAAAGAAGAATTGAAGGAAGTTAGAGTTCTCCTAAAGAAATATAAGAGGTTTCATTCTCATTTTTAAAATTATTTGAAGAGGTTTGATAACATGTAAGGTTCCCCACCCCAGTGAATAGAGAGGAAATTCACAAATTGCCAAGGGAAATTATTATGTCAATTAATAGTGATGAAAAAATACTTGGGAATAATTTGAGATTCCATCTGCACATGCTCTTATTTTTGGAATTTGGGATATCAGATTTTAATAAAATTATGCATAATTTAAGTGTAAATGATTACACAGAGAACATGGATCAAGTTAATCAATTTATTTGTTCTCAACATAATTTCTATTGTGGGTCCACAACACACACCCCATTGGTCCTCTGACCATGGGGACCCCCTTTTTTCTATGTCTTTTGTTCTTTTGAGTCATCCCCCTTTCCATTCCCTCACAAATAAGTCTTATTATCAGCCTGTTGGGCCAAGCAGACACATTTTTTGGCCTTTTCGGCCTTTCGGAGGACTGAGTCCTCTAAATTACCGAAATGGCCAAAAGGCCAAAGCTCATCCCTTTCGGTGTTTTTGGCTTCCTAAAAACACCAAAAGGTGTCTACCTCTAGACTTTTAGTGTTTCAGACACCAAAACATTGAAAGTGATGATGTTTCCCCCGTGGGTTATAAAAGGGAAAAAGGCCCTAGTTTCCCTCACTTTGTTTTTCTTTTGTCTCTGACGTCTTCTGAGCAACAACTTTGCAAGCTTTGTCCTCAATCTTTGTGGCTGATCACTTCACACCTTTGACCTCCTTATGTCTTTCTCCTCCACTCCTAGCTCTCATGAGTTAGGTTCCTTCCTCACCACTTAGTGGTTTTTTCCTCTCTTCATGGTTTAGGTTTAGGGTTTCGCATCTGGTGTTTGTCCAACCAAGTGCTTGCTGACCCCCCTAGTCTTTTAGGGCTTTTGTGCCCTTAGCCTTGCAAGGGAAGCCCCTCCTTGTTAGGTCAGGTCTAGTCCTTCATATTTTCTAGTTAGGGTTTTTTCCTATCTTTGGTTGTGACCTTTTTCATAGGTTTTTGGCCTCTGAAAAGATGAAAACCAGGTCTGGTCTATCGTCCAACTGGTCTTCAAAGATTTGGCCTTTTCAACATTTTGGACATTGGCCCTAGAGCATGTATCAAAGCACTAGGTCATCATTAAGAGGTGGTTTGACAAGAGAGCCACCATTAAAGCCTTTAGGATCTCTAATCTTGTTCTCATGTGGGATAAGGTGAAAGACAAGCCAGGCATCCACACCAAGTTCCAAAAATTGTGGACAGGCCCTTATACGATCTCAGAGATCCTGGGGGAAAACACCTTTAGGATCAACACTTTACATGGAGAGTTGACCCCATTACCAGTCAATGGGAAATTCCTCAAACATTATTTTGGATCTTAAGCAGGACTGCCTTCCATCCCTTGTATCATAATCCTTTTGTTTTCTTTATTTTCTTTTGGGTCGTTCCCGCCGTCAGTCCTTTCTTCCGTCTACGATCTTTCTTCCTTTTTGTTGGGGATCATTTTTCTTTGGATCAAGTGTGTCGTGGATTCATTCCAAGTGGTTCCTAAGTAGGAGCAGAGATATTTCTTACTCAAATTCTCCTAGGCAAAACACATCACAGAGAACACTCCAAAAGACAAAGTGGTAGTATCTATCATTGGTAGACAGGAAGAGGTTGACAACTTGGTCATCCTAATCACCAAAAAAATTAAGAAATGACACTCGAGAATGGTGGTATCTTGAGAATTCATCAATTGTGACCATCATTAGTGTGTGGATTTGGGCACCCACCGATCCCAGAACCCAAGCCTGAATGAATGCGAGGATAGTGGCAAAAGGAAAGAAGAGAAAAGATGAAGAAAGAAAATAAGAACACATTAAAAGAAAAGTGGCCCAAAGAGGTCATGAGTGTGGAATCTGGGTATCATAGCCTAATCACTACTCAGATCAATTAGAAAATAAAATATGGACCTGAGCACCTAGAATAAAAATACATCCAAACAGGAAATGTTTCATGTACCCAGAAAAGGATGAGAACCATTATCCAAAGAACAAAAACTTTCAAGCAAAATGTTACAGCCTAGTAGACAGAGTGGACTAGGGTGACTATGAAAATCTCTACCATGGCTATGAACACCCAACTGGCAGTAGAGAAAGCTTATACTTGGGATTTGGGGAAAACTTTGTTGGGGCTATGAACACCTGGCTAGAAGCAAAGCTTTTTCTGGGAAGCCCTGGTCTACATGGCAAAGGTTGCGAACAACTGACGAACGTTTGGGTTACCGCAATCAAAGATCAAATAATGGACACATGTGAACACACACTAGGGAGATTAGGAGAAAATTCAAAACTAGAAGTCATTGAATGATTGTTAACTCATACATTTCTTGGTTTTCTTTCTACTTCAAAACTACAACTCAAAAGAGTCTTGATGATGAAGAAATGCCTTGGTTATTCCTCCTTTTGTCTAGGATATTTGTTGTGGGTCAACAACACACACCCCATGTTGGTCCTCTGACCATGGGGACCCCCTTTTTTGTGTCTTTTGGTCTTTTAAGTCTTCCCCCTTTCTAGTCCTTTGCAAATCAGTCTCATTACCAGCTTGTTGGGCCAAGCAGACACCTTTTTTTGGCCTTTTCGCCCTTTCGGTATTTTGGAGGACCAAGTCCTCTAAAATACCAAAATGGAAAAAAGGATAAAAGGTGTCTACCTCCATACTTTTGGTGTTTTGGATGCTGAAACACTGAAAGTGATGACGTTTCCCCCGTGTGTTATAAAAGGGAAAAAGGCCCTAGTTTCCCTCACTTTGTTTTTCTTTCTTCTCTGACATCTTCTGAGTAGTGACTTTGTAAGCTTCATCCTTTCTCCTAGTGGCTGATCACTCCACACCTTTGACCTCCTTGTGTCTTTCTCCTCCACTCCTAGATCTCACAAGGTAGGTTCCTTCCTCACCACTTAGTGGTTTTTTCCACTCTTCATGGTTTAGGTTTAGGGTTTTGCACCTGGTGCTTTTCCAGCCAAGTGTGTGCTGACCCCCCAACTCTTTTAGGGATTTTTTGCCCTTAGCCTTGAGGGGAAAGCCCCTCCTTGTAAGGTTAGGTATATTCCTTCACATTTTCTAGTTAGGTTTTTTTCCTATCTACGGTCGTGACCTTTGTCACAGGTTTTTGGTCTCCGAAAGGCTGAAAACTAGGTCTGGTCTGTCATCCAATTGGTCTTTGAAGATTTGACCTTTTCAGTGTTTTGGACCTCCAAGATGTCTAAAAAACTAAAAATTATGAATCTCTGAGGATACTATTTTCCTTATGAGGCTTCAAACTTTCAGAGTCTAAGATCCATTTCACGCTTTTGGCGTCTAAAAAATCTTTTCAAAATTTTGCACACCGAAAAGCCGACAGGGTTTGTTTCATCGACTGCTTTTTCGCACTTTCAGCCTTTTCAGACATTAAACTATTTTTTGATGCCCGAAACCCCAAAAGGGCCAAAAGTGTGAAATCTGCATTTCTAGATACTTAGAGAGATTTTTACTCCTATTTTCCTAAATTAGTCAGTTCTCTTTAGTTCTTTTTAGTTTCTTCTGTAAATAAAACATTGATAGTTGCATATTTTGTTGCAGGAATGCTTGAGAAAAAGACTACATCACCAATGAAGTACTTATACAAGGGGAACACTCCTCCTTCTAAGGTTGGAAAAAAACACCTTCAGATCACCGATACTGATATCAGGAATGTAGATTGGGATCAATTCCTAACAAGATGTTCCCAACTGACTGGGAGATCAGAAGACTGTACCTCACTAGTCTTGTCAAGACTAGTTAACGCGGAAGCCCACCCAACAATGGTCACATCATCTAAACTGATCATGAATTTGGCAAACCATTATGACTTGGATAAAATGGTGGTCCAGAATATAGAGGGATATGTGGTATTGGATATCAAACCAGACATCATAGAAGAGGTCTTCCACCTCCACAAAGGCATAAAAAAATTCTATGACTTCTTCATAGAAAAGGGCAATAGGTGGTTCAACCAAAAAGGGGAAGAGGCATATGACATTGTCAATAAGAATTACCTCAAGAAACCTCTCCCCAAAAACATGCTAGATAGGATAGACCTCAGGAGGAGGTACAAGAAAGAGGATATCCAGGCAACCCTAACATTACTAAGCCGGGTATATGGATTACCTCAGTCCTTCCAACTAGAGAATTGGATGATTCTATTAATAGAGAAAATCAGAGGTAGTAAGTCTAGGTTTGATTGGGGAACCATCATCAGTGACATGTTGGATGAATTGCTGGTGGCAGTAAAACACAACCCTAAGTTCTATATGAGTACCTACATGGTGTACTTATTGGCAGCACAGGAAAACTAACCAGGGCTCACCAAGAGGGGAAACATAAATTATTCCAATGCATAGCATCACATTGTGTACCCCCAATTATAGAGAAAGTAAAACATCTCAGAAGAAAAATCAGACTATAGGATAGTCAATGACGCCTTCACCTTTGCAATCATCTGATCCATTGAAGGTGATTTTATGAAGAGGATGTCAGAGGAAGAAACTGCCAAAGTGAGGGCCATTGGGGCTTACTACATACAGTACAAGACATTAACTTACATCCGGGTGGTAGGGTCTACCTTAAGACCTAAGAATTTTCCCCGATATCCATTTGATTGGATAATCACCTTAGAAATGGCCAGACAGCTCACTGACACCTATGAACATATCAAGCACAAAAAGAAACATTGTTGGGACTTTGCTATTTCTCTAGGCCCATATACTTTACAAGATATGAAGGTATGCAAATCCTTGGCCTTTGAATGGGATGAATTCCCACTACTGCTCTATAAAATAATCTAGCTAAGGTTCAACCCGATAGGAACATACAACCACATCATCGATAGGTTCTATATCCATGAACCACATCTAGAAGACCATTGGATCAATTGTGTAGATGATCATGAGGTTAGGATATGATATTATTGTAGGATGTCCCTCACCCTTGCACATCACACATGGAAGACCCCAATTCCTCTGAAGGTTTGGGAGAAGGATTTAGATAGGGTATTAAAGGCTATCTACACTTTGGATAAAATATATGATAGGACCATCATGAATGTCAAAGATGATAAAGATGAGAATGATGACATTGAGTTCTGGGCTAGGCATGTACTCAAAACAAAAAAAAATTGGATCGGAAGGCCTTATGAAATGGAGCCAATCCCAGTGAAAATATTAATGGATCCACCCAAGAAGGTAGATAAATAGTGGGGACAAAAAAATATAGTGCCACAATACAAGAAGGCACCACCAAAGAAGCCAAATATAGTGTATGGCCATGAATGTGTAGTAGAGTATGGGTCAAACCCAAGGCACAAGGATCCCAAGACTAGAATGACTGGGTAGATAGATCATCTAGTGGGGTTAGCATAGGCTTCACTAGATGAAGGGTCATCCACTTTTGGACAATCTCCTCCTACCACTAAAAAGGGTAAGAAAACATATAAAAGGAAGAGAACTTCTGTGTCTCCACAATTGGAAATAGTGCAAGAGGAACTAGAAGATGAAGGATAAGATGAGGTACCCCTAGTTAAATAGACAAGGTCTCAGAAGAGGAGAGAGAAGGAGGCTACCAAGAAACACGAAGAGGATCTCAAAGAACAAGGTAATCCCTTGGAGGCGTTAGGATTAGATGAGTTCCAAATATCTGACTTTGAAGGTTTGGAGGGATTTTCAAACTAAGGGAAAGACACACCAGGTTATGCAACAGGGTACAAAATGGGAGGTCCATATCTCTTTTAGCCATAGGTAACCCTCACTCCACCTCCCACTCAGTTCACTAATCCAACACTTGATGTACCTATTATGGAAGTGAGACCTAACACAGATCAAGGGCTCAAAAATCAAGATGCCCCAATCACCCAAGATGTAATAGGGGATAAGGTCATAGAAGAGACCCTCGCTACTACTCCATCACCTCACATTCCTACTCCACCAACTACTCTCCTACCTCCAATTCCTACTCCACCACCATTCCTCCCAACTCCAACACTGACTCCGCCTCCAACTACTACTCTCCCAATTCCCATTCCAACTCTCCTTACACATAATCCACCACCATCAATCCCTTTGCCTTGCTTCATCCCAACCCTTGAAGGATAAGAGAGTGTAGAGACCGTGTCACCTTTCAAAACCACATTGAAAGTCATGACCGATCTTAATACTGAAGTGTTGATTTACTCCTCAGGATATGAAGACCTGAACAAGGAAAGGAAACAAAAGGTAGCATAAGAAGGAAGGGAAGAAGAGGGAAAAGAAGAAGGAGAAGAAGGGGAAGGAATGAATGAGGAGGAACAAAACAAGGAATAGGAAGAAACCCCAAATAAGGAAGTAACCCTAGATAAGGAAGTAACCCCGGGGCCCCAAAACTTGGATTCAGTCCTTCAAGTTGCCCCATATGAGATGATCATCACATATAGTAAACCTAAATGGTTCAATAAAGAAATTTAGTTGAGGAAAAGAACTTACATAGATGAAGATGAGGGGGAAGATACAAATATGGCTTCTTTAGGGAAAGCTTTTCTTCAAACAGGGGTCATATTACTAGCACAGACAATGTCATATGTCACTCAAGACACTAGGGCTCGCTGGAAGGCATAGGTTGTAGTTCCTTCTGCTAGAACCTCTTAAACACAAGCAACTCCAGAAGACTACATGCTTGAGGAGGTAGATTTGGGAGAACCCACAAGGGAAGGGAGAAAGACACTGGAAGCCTTAGGGATTAAACATGCCTTAGGGTTCATGAGTAAGGATGAGGAGACCATAAAATCCCTAACAGAACAAAATGAAGCTTTGAAGAAGTTCATTCACAAGATGGTTGCTCCTATTGACCTAAGATGTCTAGAGGCCTCATTACAAGCAGTATTAGAGAAGAGGAACACCATAGAATTGTCAGGGGATTTGACACCATCGTTCATCCAAGAAAGTGGAGATTGGAAAGGATATTTTGAGCAGTATGGGGAAGAATCTATCAAACGAGTATTTAAACCTTACAAGATCATTTTGGTTGAAGCCACAAATTTAATAAACTTGATGGAGAATGAAGGTGGCTTGGATTTTGAGAGGAGAAAATGGTGAACCGCCCTCGAAGACTTACAAATCATTAAGAAACAATGCTTCCATATCTTGGTAAAGATATCTGAAGGCAACGAGCTAGACAATTTTGAGACTTCGATCAAGCACATAGTCAAGATAATTAGTGTCCATGGAAAATGTCAAGCCTCCATATTGGAAAAGTAGAAAGAGGTCTTGGAATGGGTAGAAGAAATATATGTTTCTTCATAGGGATTGGCCTCAACTTGTACCGAGATGAAGATAACCATATCTTACGGCCATCAAATGAAGTGGTCTAATAGTTCAGGGATATTATTGTAGGTATCAGTACGAAGGAGGCCTTACAACAGTTGTTCTACTCAAAGGAATAAATATTAAGGATGATAGGACACGAAGAGGAGATCCAATTCTTTTCTTCCAAATTGACTACATTTAAAGAGAAGCAAGAACAAAAGGTCAACAAGGTGAAAAGAAAGAAGATAGACTATGAATAAGTTTAGGAGATCATATAGAGGCTCTGGGCTTCCCACCCAAAAGTATTCCCAAACTGACTCATTGGACCATTGAGCTTTTTTGAAAAAACAAGTTTCAGCACTTACCAAAATTCTCCTAAGGAAAGTTTCGGCCTTTCGGCCTCCTCAGGAAATGCAACTTTTGGCCTCCCATTATTTTTGGCCTTTTTGCCTTCTCAAATTTTCAACCTTTTGGTCTTTTTGGCTTTTCAGCCTCTGAAAAGGCCAAAAATTTTAGGTCTCCAGAGTCAGTTTGACACTTAGCCAGTTTTGGATACTAAAAACTTTGGAGTGGAGGCCGGGGGCCAAAAATCTGAGTGCTTCCAGCGAGATCATCTTTTTGCATGCCAGTTGAACTCTAGATAAGATTGATGATTGAATTGAGTTCCTTTTGGAAGGACTAAGGGTCCCCTATCAGTTCCCACCATAAGAAGAACCTCCAAATGAAGATTCCAAGGAAGAACTCCAATAATCAAGAAGAAGACTCCAATTTACAGAAGAAACCCTATCTTCTTTCTCTTTCTTTCTTGATGAGTTTGATCCCTCTTGCATGGAAAAACTGATTGTAAATGGATTTAAAATCCATGCAAGCTATTCAATATCAGTTAGCAATAGTTTCTTTTCAGCTAAGCTTTAGTTTTAGTTTATTTTCATAAATTTAGACTCTCTGATGCCCTAATTTTGGCATTCAGAGTTGGTAGATCAAAACTCTATATATTGTAATCAAATCAATGTAATAGGGTCAGATTCTTAATACAATAAAGATCTACATTTGGTGCTTCATTTGTGGTGTGTAAATTTTTTCCATCTATGCGAATTGGTGAATTGTGTGTATGCATTATTCATTACTTTCAAAGAGCCTCTTGTTTTGTTGTGTTTTGAATTCACATTTTCCTTAGTTGGAGTTTGCTATTGTCTATATACCTTGTTGTGACGAATGCGTAGAAGGGATCATCTATTGGGATTAACAATAAATCCATCTTGTGGGTGCGCACATCTTGGTGGCTTCATGATTTGATAGATTTTGAATACCTTGCATGAGTGAATATATCTTCTCTCCAAATGCTTGCATCCATTAGGTATAGAATTGCGACTTTGTCTTATTTATACCTCTTGGGTTTGTTCCAAATCTCCCCACAATTCAATTCGTAAGGAAGGGTTTACATCGGTTTATGTTTGTATGATTTCATTTTAGTAATTTACTTCATCTCTTGTTACCTTTCTCCTTTGAATTCTATTTCAATCTAAAAGTAATCACCTCGAAAATACAAAATTGCATTTTTATTTCAAACACTAATCTTGTTCAAATGGAAAATACCAAAAATAGTACTAAAGACTGTTTTGCAGTTTGATGTCTTGAACATACCATAAAAGGCCTCCTTGTGAACATTCACATTTATCTTCAACTGAGTAACCAAGCAAGTTGTGACCCAACCCTGGAGAACCTTGGGAATAAATCTGTTATTCTTTCAAGAGAGGAAATCAAATCTCGAGATCCTAGAAAGTTGGCTTGTGTAAAAACAACACTCAACAAAAGTGGTGCTAGAAGGAGGGCTGAGTTAAGAATCATTCTTAAAACAACTTAGAAATTGAAGCATTGGTGTATGCAAACCCTCCATTGTCACACCAATAGAAGTAGTGGTAGAAGGAGGGCCTCAAGACTAAAAATATGGAAAACATTAGATCCTTCTCCCTGGAGCAGTTCGAGCGAGTGCTTAGATCATCTCCAAAGAGAGGCAAGTTCATTGAACCCACTCACCATCATAGGCCTCGTAGTGACAAAGGGAAAACAAAGGAGAACTCCTGTCACCATCCTGTTGAGTCACAAAATCTTCTTGGAAAACAATCATACATCATTGTCCCAACTATTCCCACATCCATAGATCAAAATCAAAACTTGCAAAATCAAAATTTGCAACCGCCTCGTCCAATGGCTTTCTTTTCTAATGCACAAAGTTCACCACTGAATTTCATTGGATAACTCCATGAATTGCCCAAGAATCCAGAAAGGTTTTGCACATGTTTCATATATGTCGAGTCAAGAACAATAGAAGAGCACATCTGCGCCTTCAAAGAAATTTGCAACCGCAAGGAGATTGCCCACCAAGATGTCGTCTGCCGCCTTTTCCCTTACACTTTGGGAGAATTTGCGTACAACTGTTACCTTAATTTTCCAAAGGGATCTATCTCTGCATGGAATGAATTTGAAACCAAATTTCTTAACTAATTCAAATTATACGTGGATCCAGCTACAATACATCACCAATTCACTACAACTAGGAAAGATCCCAAAGAGCCCATCGCCATGTTCAACCACCGCTTCCATAAAATGCATGAAAAGTTGGAAGCTCCTTACACCATACCGAAGGTAGCTGTCATACAAGTTTATCTTAAATATTTGGACCCGTTCACCTCAATTTTTCTAAGAAGACTTCCCCCTGCAGATAGAGATACAATGGAAAATGTATATAACGAGGCCATTATGTTTACACAACAAATGGATCCACAAGAAGGGAACTTTGCAGCCATGCCCATCATTAACAACATCACTGCCCCACATCCATTTGTAGAAAATAGTCAAACCCTGGCCACTCACATTCCATCAATGAATCTAATTCCACCACAACCATTCACAACCCTACCACCATCCATCACCTACCTGGGCTACAAAACCCATAAGGCAACGTTTGTAGAGAAAAGAGTTGTGCCCCAAACCAAACCTGATACTCTCATGGCTTCAGAGCTAGACAGCATGAAGAAAACCTTGTCACAACTCAAAAGTGAGCTCACCAGGATGAAGTTAAACCCATCTCAAAACCAAGGGGGATACCAGTGGACATCTGCTGGTCCAAATGCCTATCTCAAAATCCGAATTGGGGTTTCAATATTTACAAAAACAATACACAAGAGAATCCATTTGTGCAACAAAGGTCCACCAAGCCATGGAACACCCGACCGAACAACGGTAGCATCCCCACAGATAATGCAAACACATACAAAGCTTTGGAGGCAATTTTTTTTGGGGCTAAAAACTCTTACCAAGGCCATGAAGGATATAGAGGCAACCCCTACAACCATCATACTCGGAATCTCGATGAGCCACTCGTTCAGTTCAACACCATGATGTTCAATTCCTACAAGTGTAGAAATGGAGAAGGTTCAGATACATACACAAAAGAAGAAGAGTTTGTGTTCCATCTCAGAAAGAGGAGGAACCTGAATACTATGAACTACATGCCTTCCAAAATTATCATCGGAATTCGTATAATCTACGAAGTAGGAAAGAACCTCTCACTAATGGTATAACTCCTAGCAAACAACTAACCCCCCCAGATCCTTGGGCCAACAACAACCCCATGCCTCCTAAAGGGCTGAATGGTCCTACGACTCCTCCCCCAAACACATTTTCTAGTTACAGGAGCGCAGCGTGGTCAAGTGACAAATATAGTGTGGCCAAAGAGTTGAAAAAGACCAAGGTGAATATATCTACATTCGAATTACTGCGAGGTTGCCTATCTCAAAAGGAATCCCTTTTAAAATATTTGGACCATTCAAAGCAAGGTCCGTCAGCTAGTAATACAAGAGCACCCACCTCGAATATCAATAAATTTGAGGCTTTTCCTGCAATGTTCAAAGACAAGATGAAGGTACCCCCTTTCCTACTCAATTTGCAGATGTTTGGAAAGAATTTACATAATTGCTTGATTGATTCTGGAACATTGTGCAATGTCATGCCCTTGTCAATTTGTCAAAAACTGGGAATGACACCCCAGATAACCAATAGGGTAGTGATACAACTGGATAAAATGGAACTCAAAGTAATTGGCATGCTCAAAGACGTACATATTCAATTGGTTGCAGATCCAAGGATACAAGAGCATGTCAATATACATATAGTGGACATCCTTGAAACCTACATAATTTTGTTGAGCTGAGAGTGGACTAGATGTCTGAGGGGTTGGTTGTCTATAGAGTTCACTCAACTCTAGCTTCCCTAGAGAGGATTGAACAATCAGATCAAAATAGATGCAGAACCAAAACTGAAAAGGATGATCACAGAATACAATGCTCCTAATGAAGTTATGTTCACACAAACTGACTTAGGCACTTATCGGATGGACAATGTCCTCATGTTTCAAATCCAAGAAGGGGAAGATTTAGACCACAGTCCCATCCAGGGCCTCCTAGAGTTACCCATTGGTGATGACATCTTTATAAGTTTAATTGACAATAGTACAATGAGCCTGAGGCATTTGGGACAGGATGTCGATCCCAACATCTTGTTACTACCAGGATACTGCCACTTACACCAAGAAATCCATTTAGAGTTCACATGCCCTAGATCCTAGGAGGCACTGTCATGAAAATTAGCCTAGATCACTCTACCAAAGAAGGTACAAGAAGA
The DNA here is from genome assembly GCA_018584345.1 of Thuja plicata. Lineage (NCBI taxonomy): Eukaryota > Viridiplantae > Streptophyta > Pinopsida > Cupressales > Cupressaceae > Thuja > Thuja plicata. The sequence goes on along the minus strand of MU225516.1, from coordinate 136,723 downwards.
AGGCTTTAAGGTGGCAGATGAGAGTAACCCCATGCCAAAGGAAGAAAGCTCAACCAATCTAAGTCAAGACAGTGAGCCAGACTCAGATGAAAAAATCCTGGCCCTAAACGTGCTTAGTGACTGGAGCACTTCGGATGATGGAGCCTGTCTTCCCTAAAAAGGGTTACAAGAGGATAAAAAACATTAAAGGTGTGGAAATATTTGAGCCTGGATGTATCCAAGGGATAGTGGAAGGAGAATGAGTTTCCTCAAATAGTGATGGAAGGAAGGATCGAAGGACCAAAACCACAGGTTTCACCAAAAGGTCCCCCACCAAGTCTAGCCTCACTGGACAACAATGGATTTAAAAATTACACTTTGACGACTCTAAATGTAAACAAGGAGCAGGAACATGGATTTAACTCATTAACCTAAGAGGTAAGTCTTCTTACACTACATATAGATTACAATTTTGATGAACTAACAATGTTGCAGAGTACAAAGCATTGATCCGTGGACTCCTCTAGGCCCACGAGAAAGGAATAAATGCTTTGATGGTGGAAGCAGATTCACAATTGGTCATCAAGAAAGTCCATAGTCAGTATTCTTGCAATGATAAGAGGATCTTAGCCTACCAAAACATGGCATGGGATTTGATCAATGATTTCTAAGCCTTCAACATCCAATCTATCCCATGACGCCCTAGCTATATCTGCCAGTTCACTGCATCCAATGGAGAAGTCCAAGTTAAAGAAGTTTTTAGTTGAACTCATTGTAGCACCAGCCATCTGTGATAATATCACTAATTTCCAAGTCTTCCAAGATGATCAACACATCCTTGATTTCATCATGTGTGTGGGTGTGTGTGAAAAATAGATCATAAACGAAAGGAAAGAAGAAGAAGAGGAAGAAGCAGTCGATCCTAAAGACCTTGACAACCATGGCATCATAAACCTAAGGACCAATGCTATACCAAAGGGGATAGTAGAACTGGAAAGGATTTTTGATAGTGATGGGACTGCCATAAAGAGATGCCTAGACGTAACTCTTGATGAAAAAGAGTGCCAGACATACAACCTCAACACGAAGGAAGAACCACAAGAGGTACACATCGGCAAAGAGGGTAACAAATAAGAAAAGGAGAAAATAGTCCAACTCCTCACCAAATATTGAGATGTTATAGCCTAGAGTTACGAAGAATTAAAGACATACGATACCCCAGTCATAGTACACAACATCCCCCTGAAACCGGACTCCAAACCCTTTAGACAATGCCAAAGGCTTGTGAACCCTACTATGGAGCCCTTGATTCAAAAGGAGGTCTAGAAGTTACTAGATGCCAAAATCATTTTTCCAATTTGACATTCCATGTGGGTTGCAAACTTGGTGCCCATAAGAAAGAAGACTGGTGAGATCAGGTTATGCGTGGACTTCTAGAACCTAAATAAATCCTTCCAAAAGGACAACTACCCACTCTCGTCTCTCGACAAAGTATTACAGATAGTCAACAGATCCAAAATGATGTCCTTCCTAGATGTTTACTCAGGATACAATCAAGTAATGGTATAGGAAGAGGACAGGTTGAAGACATCATTTACAACAAAATGGGGAACCTTCGCCTACTGGTGGATGCACTTCGGTCTGATAAATGTTGGGGCCACTTTCCAAAGGGAAATGGACATAGCCTTCAAAGGGTTAGTTGGGAACTGTATTATCATTTACATGGATGAACTCACATTCTTTTTGAAACAAAGAGATGACCACAAAGATGACCTCAAAAAATGTCAGCAAAGGTGCAGGAAATATGGGATCTCTCTCAACCTAAAGAAGTGCATGTTCAGGGTAACTGAAGGGAAGCTATTGGGACACATCATTTCAGAGGATGGGATAATCATAGACCCCAAGAGGGTGGAAGCTATCCTGAAGTTGACTCCACCCCATAGCTATAAAGAGTTGAAATCTTTCTTTTGGAAGATTAACTTTGTAAGGAAGTTCATTAGTGGCTTCGTGAAGATAGTAAAGCCATTGAACGACATGCTCAAAAAGGATGCCAAGATCGAATGGACCATCCAGGTAAAGCAATATTTTGAGGAAATAAAAAGTTCCATCTCCACGGCCCTAGTCCTCGTCAGTCTCGACTATGCCCTACCCTTCAAGGTTTATTCTAGGGCATAGTCTCGACTATGCCCTAGTACTCATGCGTAGGAATCCTAACGTAGAAGGACAGTGAAGATGAAAGACCTATAGCCTTTATGAGTTTCCCCTTTAAGGATACTGAGATCAGGTACCCCAACTTGGAAAAACAATCTTTTTCCATTGTCAAAGTAGTAAAGAAATTATGACACTACCTCTTGAGAAACAAGGTCTTCAGAATAGTCCCTGATGCAGCTGTCAAGTCTCTTTTGATGCAGAATGAGTTGGGAGAACAGAGATGAAAATGGATGGCAATTGTTAAATAATAGCATCGATTTGATTGATATAATCAAATAAGTTATATTGTTATTATAATTATTATATATATATATGTATAATAAGTTATATTGTTAAGTTATTATATATATA